>CM026068.1:28703239-28862461 GCA_014839685.1 Anableps anableps | reverse complement strand
TCATCTATGTATGTCATAAACCATTGAGCTGCACTGACTTTTTAAAAAAATATGTTCTTTCTGTATTTGTTAAAACTGTCACCATGTCGTGACTGTATGGTATGAGACAGATAATTTATGAAAAGATTGAGCTCCTCCACATCCTCCCTGAGCTACTATTGCAGTCTGAAGAAATGCACTGCTCCCGACCAAAAAACAACCAATCAGAGCCAGGAAGAAGGTCCTAGCACTGTCAATCACCCTCGTGTTCGCGTTGCCAAATGTGCTAATGGTGGAGAAACATCTGACCGTCCCAGGAAAACTGTTTCTCTACCGTGGCCATGCTAACTAGCCTTAGCATTAGTGGCAGGCCATGTTGTGGTGAACCAGCTGTCCCGTAGCAGAGAGCAAGGGTGATTGACAGCACAAAGACCCTCCTCCTGGCTCTGATTGGTTATTGCTGACTGAGTGGTGTATTTCAGCAGTTAGTACGAGAAGCACTGGGAGAAGGCAAAGGAACTTGATTTTTTTTCACAGATTATCTGTCTTATATTATACTGTCACAACATAATAATAATTTTAACAAATATGTAAAAAATATATTTTTCATAAAAGTTAGAAAAAATAAACACAGAGCAAATTATTAAAATAGGTGAGCAAAAAATGTATCTGTTGAGGAAACTCAGTTCTTTTAATCTATCAACCAACCTTTTCTTTAGCTTAGTTTATGTTTTCCTTCATTTAAATTGTAATTTAAAATAACTTTAGCATCAGCAGGAAGGAAAGCAATCCTTCTACATGCAACATAATCTGCTGTTTAGTCGTAGTTTTGAAAATGTATCAAACTGTAAAAGTAGTTTCACACGAACTTCTGCTTTTACCTGGAATGGCTTTTTCTGGGAAAGTTCATGAGTTTAACTGAATTTGCTCAACTGTGATCTTTCATAATTCTTTGACTTCTTCATGCAACTTCCTCAAATCTGTTAGTTTATCCTGAAATGACTTACTTGTCTTTTGTATCATGCAGCAACTTTATTTTAAGTTGTAGAAATATGCGTTTCATAATAATCTTGGACTTTTCAAAGAGTTTTCCTTTAGTGTGCAGAAATTTTAATTTATTGTGGATTCTAAAAATTATTAATTCAGGGTCTAGTATATCATCTTTTTTTTTCCTGGACAGACCTGGATAGTAAGCGTAGTTCAAACATTATCTATATTGGTTGGAGCTTTGTGAAGGTTATTTCAGAAACTCAGTGTCAGTCTGATTTATCCATTTGGAAAACAATTTTGAACTGTGTTTTTTGGGATCATTTTCCTGTTAAAACAGCACTTTTTGTCATGTGTTTCTACAATATAGCTTTTGATTTAAGCTGGAGTTGCAATGCATTGCAGCAAGTATCAATGAAACAGCCTCCCAGCATGATGCTACCACCACCATGTCTGGCAGCTGGTAAAATGTTGTTCTAGATGTGAAAGTCTCACCTTGAGTCCTCTATCATGAGTGCTTTTGATCAAAGAATCTGACTAATGAACTGTTTGAAATGTTTGTTTCTTTCATGCTGTACATATCTGTAATGTTATGCAATGCTTTCTTGTTTATGCTTTTCTTTTCACTTTTGGTCTTTCTTTGACGTACTGTAAAGCAGTTTGTATCGTCTTGTGCATGACTGGTGCTAAATAAATAAACTTGCATTGCCTCCAAACAGTGTCCTTGTCACTGTAACCAAATAGCTGAATCTTTGGTTCAATTAAACTTATAACTTTTCATCTGGAAAGTGGCTGGCTTGTTTATACGGCCAGCTTCAGACAAGCCGGGAAGTTTCAGTTTTGTGGCAAAGACCTCGTTCTCTGTTGCTGCAGTCCAAACCTCTTTTAATGGTGGACACTGACACTGCTGTTTCAGCAGGAGCCAGCTGACATTCATTCTACCTTGAAAGAAGCAAAGAACCAAAACTAATAAGACATTCATCCCCTTGATGAGTATATGTAAACTTACAGGACCTGCATGCATCCAGGGCATACAAAGGGAAACTGTTTCACAGTACGTCCACTGTAGAAGAAATGTAGGTAATATCTGGCTGTCTATCTATGTATGTCATAAACCATTGAGCTGCACTGACTTTTAAAATCCAAATCATGAGTTTAATTTGTTTCTCTATGCTATGATTTAATTGATCATTCAATGATTACAAGATACTGATACAGTCAAAGTATACAGTTTGAGTTTATATCCTTCTGGGGTCATAGGTTATCATTTTTTAAAGTCTGATAGAGTGTACATGCACAAAGAAAGCAAAATATTTTTGCTGAGAAAAGTTTCATTTTTCAGGAAGTTATGAAACGTCGTCTTTTTAAATTTATTTTTGCACATCTCACAATGTAGTATTCAAAGCTGCGACAGAAGTCATACACTCTCTTCTACAGATGTTTATTATTGACTCACTTTCTCCATAACAGAACGCAAGATGAGATGGTGTGGCCAGATTACGAAAGTATGAATTATTTACCATAGGTGTATATAAGGGTCAGCTTGTGTATTTTCTTTATTATGAGAGGTAATTCTTCTCAGTTCCCTGCCAGTCAAGCTATCAGTCATTCAAAGAAAACCCCGTCAAGAGATCTACAACTTGCATAATAAGTTATTAAATTTTATTAGATTTTTTCAAGTACAGCTATTAGTTTGTAAAAAGGTAGCAAGCTTGAGATAAATGTTTCTATCATCAAATTTAGTGAAAAATCTCAAAACAACACAACACACAAAACCAGTTCCTACAGTTTTGAGCAACCAAAATGGCATCACTGTTCTGAGCTTGCTACAAAAAATATAATTAAAAATAGATGCAAGAATTTTCTATAATTTGCTGTCCATAACCTCTTTTGATACGCAATACCTTCAAAAAGTTTAAAACTAATATCAGGGGTCGTGTTTTCAGAATATTTTCTGTTTTTGACCGTTTTTATCAAGCAGTGATGGAAAAATCTGATGGCCATCCGTCATTTTGACGGATTCCAATTCACACACTTGACCACTTGATGTAGATGAGCAAACATTTTCAACTTTACACTCAGAGTACATTGCAGAAGAAACTAAATCAGTAAGCAAAAAGAAATGCCATCTGAGCACCATTACTGACTTGGACACTGAACTAAATGCATCTCACTATCTGAGAGCTGACAGCGCGTTGAAGAGTTATTGACAGGAAATTTGGAGCACGTCTGGTGAAAGAGCACATTCAGTGGGATTTCCTCCCTATGCCCCTCGTTTAGAAAATTATGCCAACTTCTGATCACTTCAGTTGGAGAAATTTTCCCTGATTTTAAAATTTTGGCTGAGGTAGCATTTAACATAACATTTTTATGTCACTGATACAAATCTGACTGATTAAGAATATGGATCTGATAATACAGAGTCCCAAATACTTCATTAAAGTTCATAAAATGAATGCCACTGATGTGCTTGAAAATTCAAAGGCTTTGCGGTGCAGGAACTACAACTACATGACATCAGCTTTAAATTCATTCTCTCACCTATAATATTCAGGATGCTGTGGTTTCTGCTGTCCTTGTTTCTTAACAGTGACAGATAATCGATCCCAATCAAAGGTCATACAGAACAGCCCTGATCAATACGTAGCATGATTTGGTGCATTTCCAGGTAATCATCTGCCAAAAATGTTTCCAGAAAAAGTTTCCCTTCTTCACAAATGTAATCCTTTATTTTCTTCAACTTTTAGATGCTGAATTTAGTGTTTTTAGACATTTTTAAAGCTCAATTTTAGTATTATTATTTATGACAACTTATGATTCAGTTAATTATATCCGCCACACTGAGAAAAGCAGCACGAACAGCAGTTCATGAGTGCTAAGCAACTAATTATTTAATACCAAAATATCTTACATTCTTCAAATCATAAGGCAGATTGGATTGACCTGCTTGGCTGTTTTTGAGGGCTTTAGCAGATCAAACCTGTGCTGTACTGAAAATGATGTTTATTATTTAGTTTTATTTTCAGATCCATCATATAATTTTATGGAAAAATCCAGAAAGCACCTGGGATGTTGTTATAAACTGGTGGATAAAAGTAATTAATTACATCCCTAACATCAGTGGAAAAGAAGCAGTAACTGCAGTTCAAGAGTACTAAGAAGCTAATCATGATATTTATATTAGGAGGTTTTTTTTTTGTTATTTCATACCAAAATATCTTGCTTTCTTCAAATGATATGGCAGGATGCATTGCCCTGCCAGCCTGTACATATTTTAAGAGCTTTAGTAGATCAGACTCATGCTGTGCAGATAGTGATATTTTTTAGTTTGCTTCATTGAAAGATAGTCAGACAGCCGTCACATCATTTTATGGTAAAGCCCAGCAAAGTCATCTACTGAGTTTAGAGTCTTTGTTTATATTGCAACAAAAAGGAAAAGTTGTGACTTCTAATCTGGAAAATATGGTGTTCACAGTGTGAATTGTTGTTACCTTTACCTAAAATTAAATCAGTGTCTTTAATCCAGGCTCATCACTCCTTGACCTCAGCAAACCAGAAGTGCCGTGTAGAGAAGTACGTTCAAGGAGGTAGGAAGCTCAGCGACTGGAAGGTTTGGACTGCCCTGGAGACGAGGAGGCTCTACAGTGTCTGCTGGTGCTGCTGCAGCTGGTGGAGAAGCTGCTGCTGCTGCTGCTGCAGAGAGGAGCTCAAGAGCTGCTCGAGCTGCTAGAATGATCCTGTTTTAACTGTTTTAAGGTGGCAGAGACATCTTCGCCAGTGAGCAGGTGCCTGGTCTGGGGAACGTACTACTCAAAGAGTAGTGGAAAAACAGGCCCCCTGACGGCTCTGTGCTCCATAACCCAGTGGAGCAATAACTAACCGAGTGCCCCAGGGAATTGAGTCCCTATCCTTCTCTTGGTCTCCATAGACAAAGGCCTCAGACTCACTCCAACTGAAGAGTTCAAAATAATGGTCTCAAAAAAAAAAAAAAAAAAAAAAAAAAAAAAAATCTCATCAGCTCAGATTCTAGTAGATGTGGTGTGAAAAATCTGATGGGTCCTGATGGCTGGATCCTTGTCTTATGTGTTGTTTAGTGGGGAGTGGACCCAACTGCAGAATGGCTGAGGCATTAGTAGATGGTAACTGATTCAATGAAAAAATAATAATCAGAGAAGAACTTACAAAAACTGCCAGGAGGACGGAAAGAACTGGAACACAAGGGAACAGGGTTCATGGAATAGACAGGGTAAGTGGGAAAAATAATGGGAGGATCCAGCGAGGAGTGAGTGAAAGAGAGGTGGTTAAATACTGGGAGTGTAAATGCTGGAACAATAGATGGGAGCTGATTGGCTAACAGGTTACAGGTGCGAGGGTAGAGAACAGAAGGCAGACTGAGCAGAGGGAGAAAGAATGGCACAACAGGGAGAGGGACAGTAAAACAAACAGGGGAACAAGGAAAACAAATCTAACAGATCAAATCAAAATAAGGATAACTAAGGAAAACACAGATAACAAAAAAATCACAACTGTGAACTCAAAACAACACAAGATTCTGACATCCCCCCTTGCTCCTCTTTCGTGTGGCAGCAGAATTTTGTTTGTGGTTGCAGGATTTTGTTTGTGGTCACAACATCTTTGGTTTTTATTTGTTTTGTTGATTGTCGGCTTTTGCTTCTATTTTCTGTGATTGTAGCATTTTTTTTGTTTGCTGAATTTATGTGTTGCATTTAAGTTTTTGTGCTTGTGTGTTTTGGAGTTTCCATCATTTTTGAGTTTGCAGCTCATTTCGCCGTTTGCAATGTGTTTGCATCTGTCAGCCACCGTACTATTGCTGTTTCCAACTTTTCTTTCAAATAAAAAGAAAATAATAACATAGCAAAAAAAGGAAGTATAGCCACTGTGTTTACATCTTTATAATCCTGTTTTCTTCTTTGTAGCTCCAGGAAAAGTTTGGCTGGGCTGCCTTTAAGACAGTGTTTGCTGCTTACCATGACATGACTAACTATCCCAGTGATAAAAATAGAAAGATGAATCTCTATGCTGAAACTTTCTCCAGAGCTGTGAACGTGAACCTGACTGGATTATTTAAAGCCTGGGGATGGCCCATCGAACAAACCACTGAGGAGAAACTCTCCAACCTGTCTCCCTGGTCCGATCACCCCATGGTCCAGTACTCCTAAACTCCCACTGGATCAGGTTTAGAGTATAATGGCCTGGTTTATTGATAATGATAATGATTGCTATAGTTTGTCTTTTCTTCCCAGTATAGCGGTACAAATGCTGAATGATTACTGAATTATGTGCATCATAATCAAGAAATAATTTCCTTTTGGCTTCATTTAAAGCTGCAGTATGTAACTTTTACTATTGCCATCTTAAGAACTGCACTGCTCCCAACATAAAACAACTAGTCAGAGCCAGGAGGAAGGTCTTAGTGCTGTCAGTCACCCTCTTGTTCACACTGCTAAATGTTCTAATGGTGGAGAAACAGCTTACCCTTACAGGAAAACTGTTCGCTGTCATCTGTTGCCATGCTAACTAGCCTTAGCATTAGCGGCAGGCTATGTTGTGGTGAACCAGCTGTAGCATAGCATAGTAGAGAGCAAGGGGGAGTGTGAGCGGCATGTCCATGAGGGTGATTGACAGCGCTAATACCTTCCTCCTGGCTCTGATTGATTGTTTCTGACTGTTGAGTTGAGTAAAATAATTTGTTAGAGGTCTAATTTATTAGAGCTTTTAGCTTGTAAGGATGAGTTAATAAGTGCTTCTGTTATCAACTTCATTGAAACTTCAGCAAGACAATTAAAAACACATAACCAGTTTATGCAGTTTTGATTAGGCCAAAATGATATTACTGCTCTGTGCTTGAGACCAAAATTTTACACAAAAAGTGGAAACAATAATTGGCTTTAATTTGCAGTTTATAAGCTCTTCCATCAATTATGATTAAAAACATTCATTTTGCACATCAGTTCTTTACAAAGTTTGCTGTCAGGTGTTGATCACTTATACTGACAAATCGCTCTGTTCCATCTGCTTCTGGGTCAGTGCCAGTAATTGATATCAACTATGCTTTCATGGCTATCTAATCATTAGGTCCAGTTTCTCCATAAGGATTTTTTTATGATCCTGTCACAATCTCTGGAATTTCCTGGTATTTTAGAAGGAGTTTAGTGCTTCCACCATTACTTTGAGCCTTGCTGTAGAGAAACAAACACCATCTGTACATTCAGTAGGATTTTTCTCAGCAGTGGTACACCGCCAATGATGCAATTATAATTTTAGCCCAGTGGAGCTCTCTCCGAGAATTACTTACAGGCTGACCATGATGTACTTGCACCTTCAACCATCCACACAGAATTCAAAATCTGTATGGTTTTTTTTGTAATCATTTTGAGGCTCTGAAGTGGATTTTTATGAGTCATGCTGCGACTACTCTTGTAAGATTTTATTTTGGATCATATAAACCACTGTTTAATGTTTTTGCTTTTCTTCTGATGCTGATGGTTTTTCTATCTCAGTTTTATAAATATATTTACACTTAAAATTGTTGCCCTTAAAACACAAAACTTCTTCCAGCAAACAGAACAGCTAAGCCTGGGCACAATTTGGAGATGTGTGTGCTTCTGCCCAGTTGTTAGCCCAACTGCAAAGTGGAGTGCAGCACATAACAAATTCTCCATAGACTAGATCCAGCCTATTTGGTGTGGAGAGCTTGGAATATCCAACTGGTTGTAGCAACCATCTCTGATGAAGCCAGAGCAGTGGCAGGACACAAAGCACAAAGCAGCCAAGTCATCACGAACATAATAATTTGAGCACTAGATCAGATCATTACAATATACTCGAGATTGACTTTTCAAAATTACATTTTATACGATTTTCAGCTCATTTTTAATAAAGGCTCATATTTTGGCATCTTTACCACAAAATGTTGTGTCTATAGAACTTCTTGGAAGGCATTTGATAAGATTCATGCAGAAATATAGCTCAACCAATGAAACTGATGTTCTTAGAAGTAGTGCATGAGAAAGGAAACACAAACAGAAGCTCAAAAATGGGCTGCCTTGGGGATCTTGAGATAAACTTGTATTAACTTGTGCAGAAACATAATTCCAGACATTTTTTTCTTCTTCAGTGCATTTCAGCCATGAGGAGCAGTTAGGATTATCAGAAAGATCCAGACTGGGGTGATAAAATCTAACAAGACAGTACAGACAGCTCAAGTTTGAGTGTCTTTGAGCGTTAAAGTGAATCTTAGTAATCAGTTTTATGTTTCCTGAGGTTTAATAAAAAGGAGTCACATCTTTCTTTTTTTCTCTTTTTACAGTTGAAACAAGATTTTTACACATCTTTTTTCTCACTGTTGGACATTAAGTCAAACTCAACCTGCCTTGTTTTAGGCCATTTACTAAAATTATTCCTGTTTCCTACAAGCCAGAATAATAGGTCATCCAAATTTTACGATTATTTTAGTTTTATTTGGGAAAATTAGTTTTAAACTATGACTATGTGAAATATCATGGTTATCCCTCCACAAGTTATTTTTTGTTACAATAGTTTGCTAGAATTCTGGCCCATTCCTCTTGACAGCATTAATGTAACTGCCTCATGTTTTTAGGGTCCTTTGTTCACACATGTTCATGTTATTTGTTGGGACTAAGGGCTCTGAGATGGCCGCTTCCACTCGCTAGCTGATGTCTTGAGATGCAGCTTCAATATTTCCACATGATGTCCTTTCCCCTTGATGCCATCTGTTTTGTGTAGAGCACCAGTTTTGTCCTGTGGCAACACAACTCTATAAGATGATGCAGCCACTTCCGTACTCTACAGTTGGGATGGTGTTTTCAGGTTTAGAGGTTTCTGCCTTTTCTTTGAAATGTATTGATATACCAGTTTTAGTTACAAAGAACCACAAGACATATCTCCCAAAATAGAGGACTTATATTTGAGAACTGTAACAAATTTGTTTGTTTTTTTAACTTTGATTTTGTGTAAATAACCATGGTCTGGAGTTCTGGGCTAGATAAACATGTTTCATAGTAAAGGACATTGATCTCAGGGACACAGAACCAGTGTCCAGAAGATGTGTTTATGTTTTGCATATAATCATTTATACAGATAAAAGTTGAACTGGAGGTCCACACTTCTCTTTCTTTTGTCTTTCCTGATTTATTTCAAATTTTTTATGATGTCAGACAACTGAACCTTATTATACCTTAAATGTCAGAAGCCTACAAAGCCATGAGATGATCATCCGGGGTTTTGCAAGTTGTTTAAATGCAGAGGCCTACTAGTCCTTGTTCATGTGAGCTAATGAATTTCCAGAAAGTAATAAAAGAATAAAATAATTCTGGAATTTACCAAACAGAAAGAATTTTAGTAATCCCAAAATCACCAAAACAGGAAAAGTTTATTTGTATTTAATGTTAACATTTTATATTTTCTCAGGTTATCTGTGACAGATATTAAGATTTCATCTATTTTATTAAACTACTGGAACATATAGTTATTTCAATGAAACTGAAACTGAAATTTCGAGTCATTATTTTGTCAAGAACACTCAGAACAACACTTTTTAAAAAAGCATTTTTTGTTTTCAACCATGCCTTATGCTTTCTGTGAACATCTCTCTGAGTTTACTGTAACATAATACATCAGAGTAACATGTGGCTATATAGTAATAATAGGGTTGGTCAGTGTGGTAGCAGAATTAGTCAAAAATTTATGAATGAACAAAGAAAAAAAAGCTCTGTAGAGAAAATGTATTGTTAAAGATTGATTAGAAGTAGACAGAAAATGAAAGGCTCTCTGAATGTTCACTGGACAGTGATTGAGGTCACTCCCACTTTTTTTCCAGCTCATATTCCCTTAAAATGATAAAAAAGGAAGTTTTTTTCTCCACTATCCTATATCTTTCAGAGGAACTGCTTGGAAAGCTGCAGTTGGGACAGGTTTATGATTGTGGAGATTACATGCAGGTAAAAACAGCTTTATTAACTCTAAAGAAAACTAAACTGCCTTACATTAAAAACACGAGCTAAAGATTTTTATGGACTTTAAGTATTTCTAATTTTATAGCTATTAAGTTGAGATTAGCAAATTATCACTCCAGAGCTAATGACCTTAAATCAAATAAATTGTATCGTTAAAATGTTGTCATTTAATGGTAAATGGACTGCACTTATACTAAATTGTTAACTTACTTTAAGTTAATGTAAATCATTTATTGGGGCCTGCCATAGCAATGCATAGGAGAGCAGTGCAATGCACTGCCTCCCATGCAATGCATGGAGGCGCCTATTACTCTCCACCTTGAAACTGCTTTCTTCGTTAATGCGGCCCGAACCGTAGTGTGAACCCCCACAATATATATATATATATATATATATATATATATATATATATATATATATATATATATATATATATATATATATATATATATATATAAATTCCGGCTCGTTCTTGAGATGTGTGCTATTACTCAACTTTTTGTTTCGAGTTACCACAGCGACGTAATTAGCGAAAAACTACCCCATACAAAGTCAATGGAGCAGGGTCCTGAAGACTTCCTAAAAAAACATTATTTTTGAAGATTTACTGCGTCATCATGGTTTTGCCTACAAACACCATTCAACACTCAGTTTGTAGATACATCCATGCTGTGTTCAGAAGTGAAGACAGTATGTTGATACCTCTGATAGTTTTTCCACAACACGCCTCACACTTTGGCAGGCCCCTTTTAAATTTCTTCAGAAATTTTCTAGTTTTGATGTATTCTACTCACAGAAGTCCTTGCCAAGTTGTTATGCAATGCTTTTTATTCACAAACCTTTTTGTATAATCCAACAGTAAAATACATTTTAGTAATCTTAGTTTACCTGATGCCATTTGTACAAATTTGGGGAATCTGTTTTCAATATTATTTTAAAAGTCCAGTCCTTTGCAGTCTTGAACATATTTCTGTTCGCTTCATTTCTTTCATAGGCTCATATGGAAGCGTATTGTTGTCACGCAAAAAAAGAAGTTTTTGAGCACTATCACGTTATAACATGATAATATTGTACAAATGTGATAGTATATTGTACAAACATGATGATATATTGTATAAACATGATAATTATACTGTATAAGCATGATAATAAATTGTATAAACATGATAATATTGTAAAAAAAAAAAAAAAGAATTTTATTGCATAAACGTGGTAATTGTATAAATGTGATAATTTCATCCAGATGGTGGCGGTAATCCATGCATACAAAAGGCTAGTACAATGGCCAATTTGCAGGAACTGGTCAGGTCTTTACTTCATGCTTGGTCTATGACATGGAGATACTGATGCTGCTGTGCATTGTGGATGAAATCATTATTAGTATGCGCACTGAGAAGGATTATAAACAGAATGGGACTGCACTGAAGGAAAAATCTGTCCGATCCTCTCGATGTGGCGATCTTCCTCGTTGATCATGGATAAATAAGTTTCAACACCTTAAATGTTTTCATCATTAATATGTCGTGATTCAGAGTACAATAAGACAACTGTTGAAATTTCTTGACCCAAGTTGTGTGGAACAAAGGCAAAGAAGGCAGCTGATGCCATGCATGTATTTAAATCCTGGACCTAACTTCATGTGGCATTGAGACTCCTGGGACGTGGCTTCCGTGGGAATCCCAATGGGCTATCAATATTTTTAGCTATCCATTCCTCACCACTGACCCAAATTAACCTGGTATGCCAATTATCTCATTTATACAATCTGTCAGTGGTGGCAGGTAAATAGGGGGCCCTGCCGCAACTCCTGATGTGGAAGGGGAAAAAAAAAAATCTAAAAATGATTTATAAACAATCTATAAACATGATTTAAAAAATCACATTATCCTGTTATCCTTAATACTGTGTGCCTAAATATAGTCTGAATTATTTACACAACATTTCCATCTACTAACTCTCATTCAATAGTGAATTTCCCCCGACAGATTCCTGTCAGTTCTCTTCTGGGGCGCCACTGATAGCGACCCAGAAGTGGAGCAAAATAGCCAATCATGTGTGGTTGCTGAGGAAAAAATAATAAACATTTGGCCAATCAGCATTGCTGAATTTTATGTCTTTGGGGTGCTAAAAATCTTGCCTTGCCATAAATAATGCCGGAAAGTTTTGCGTCGCTATGGTGATAAAGTTGATAATGGAGGCAAAGATAGTCGAGGGAAATCTTAGACCGAATTCTCCACGTTGTATGACAATGCAGAGGATTTTACATATGTCTGGTAAGTTACGACTTCTGTTCCTCAGCGTGTTTTATTAGTTTTAGCAACCATATTGCTCTGTTCTTTTTCGTTGTGTACTTTTTCTGTTCATCAGCTGTTATCATTTGTTCTTCTCTGATGATCAGTTATTAACATTGCTGTGTTTTTATGCTTATGTCCTCTGGTTTGCATGATGCTAATGCTGCTCTGGATAGATGTAAAGATTTCTGTTTTTTAATTGTCAATAATGATTATGCTCTTGTTGCCTTTTTTAGTTTCTGCTGCTGTGTTTTAGTGTTCATGTTTGGTTAATCTATTGCTGGATCAGATGGCCATTCTGATGTGGTGTTGTACAAGGAGGAGCTGTAACCATGATTATTTCATCCTAAACCAGTGTGTTTTATTTCTTTTATGTAGGAAGGCCTCTGCTGCTTGGTGTTATTAGCTGATTCTCTTCAGTTTTAAAGGGGTGGTATATCACTGTATAAACTATTTAATGTTGTTGATATTACTGCATATGTCAATTCTCCAAAGAATTTCATTAAGAAAAATAAATAAATAAATAACATCACCATTTTGTAGGGGGTTGTTTTGGCAGGCCAGATTTCCCTCCTCAGTAAAAGGGTTGGGTACAGTAATGATATGTGGCTCTACCCAATGGACTTCACTCTGATTGGCTACAACCATATTTGGGAAACTCTTCAGTAAAATCCACTGAACATAGTCTCAAATTGGGATTATAATTGCATGGTACTTCCCCATAAATAAACTTCAGGCACTCATCTCTGTTTCTCTCATCCTTCAGGAGTCAGTGGAAACTTCCAGCCATTTTTGAGCTCCCTCAGGCATAACAGCTACGCTTTTTAGTATCCTCTTCTCCAGTGGAGTAGCCAGACATGCTAGCGCGACTTAGCCCTTAAATTAGCCGGTGTATCAGCTGAGGGGAGGAGGGAAAGGGGTGGGGGGGCTGTTTGCTTGATGGTACGCTCTAATTGGAGAATATGAATTATGTAAAAAGATAACCTACGTAGAAGAATAGATTATTCTCCAATTTGTCCGATTTTGAGCAAAGAAACACAGCTAACTGCCTATGAGCAGGGCTTATGATACCAACTCTTGACATTCACACGGCCTAATCAGTGCACAATAGATCATGTTATACCCCCAAAACCACAGAAAAAATAAAATTTGTTGCCATGACCCCTTTAATAGAATTTAACCTGTGGTTTGTTCAGAGTTAAACTTCTAGGCAGTCATACGGTAGTTTGGTGTTTTTCACAGTTTTGAGTCTGATTCAGAGTCAGCTGTTGTTGACACTGATTTAATAATTAAGTTCTTTACATTTTGCAAGTTACTGAATCGACCTTTTACTTTTAGCTAATTTTACCCTTTATGTTATTTTGCTGTATGAATAATGTTATATTATTATGGAACTGTAATCATTTTCCTTCCATTCATTTAAATCCTTATACTGGACTAGGAAAGGAAATCTATTGGCAAAAGATTTTTTTCACCAGCTGCCATTGCAATATATTGCCATGTTTGTACAATATAATTATCTTGTTATAACATGATCGTGTTCAAAAACTTATATTCCTCCTTGACAGAATACACTTCCATTGGATCATATTCATCATAAATGTATTAACATTTTATCATGGGGGGAAAAAAAACTAAGCAAACAGACACATGCTAGCTAAACGGATTAGTGATTCTTTACTTGCTTCTTTACAGTTAGCATGTGCAATTAAGTTAATTCTTCTCATTAATTCTCAAGTATTAAATATTTCCACAGATTGTGCTTGATCCAACTGATGATTCTTTTTTTTACATCTCCTGTCCAGCAGTATGGCACTCAGAATCGTAGTCTGAGTGCCAAGGTAGCCCAAGAGAATTAATTTCACAAGTGGAGCATTACAGCTTTTGTTATGATGCTGCACTTGATTGATATCTATCTATCGATCGATCGATCGATCGATCGATAGATAGACAGATAGATATGTTAGAAATTGCTTTTGGTTTATTTAAAATATAGAGGAGAGAAAGAAGAATAAAGAGAATACAAAACACCGAGAAGTCTTCATCTATGCCTGCGTATTTGTGTTTCTTATGTGTGTGTGTGTGTGTGTGTGTGTGTGTGTGTGTGTGTGTGTGTGTATGTGTGTACTGTAAACTACATATTAAGTACCACTTTCACATTTACCAACAAAGGAAGGTAATTTGTGGAAAGTAAGGACCTTTTCGCGGTCCTCACTTTTTTTTTGCAGTTCAACTGCTCTCTGTTAGTTAGATTTGGAGGTATGGTGTGAATTAAGTTTTGGTTAAGATTAGGGTTAGGAGGAGACTAATAATGGTTAGGATAAGTGAAAATGTCTGGATTAGGCATAAATGCAGTTACAAAAATGAATGGAAGTCACACACACAAATCACACATACACACAGATGAACAGAGGAGAGCCCAAGTGGAACCCACCAGCAGCAACACTACAGAAGCCCCAGGGGGCTGCAGCGACGATCCCACAGACTAATCTATTGCTTTGTGATGAAAAATAAAATGCGCAAAAATAATATAACTCACATGATATGCAAATACATGATTTAGCATTTTAAAGTAAAACATTCTGTCTTTTTTGCAGGAAGAATTACTGACACTGTATCTCCCTGGAACAACTTTCTTTTATCTATTGCCTTCTTCATTCCAACTAGAGACCATTAATTCCTCTGATTATGTCCAACCAGTCAACCCAGTCTTACCCTCAGGACGCCTACAAGGCTCTGATGAGAGGTATTCAGGAGCTGGACCTTCAGGATTCCAGTGTTCCCTGTAACTTGGTGCTGACAGGAGATGCCTTTCCTGTAGTGACAAACAGCCAGGGTCAAGTCCTCGTGGCTGCCTCTGTGTATGGCCGAGGAAGAATTGTGGTCCTGAGCCATGAGACCTACCTGACCCTCTGTCCTGCTCTGGTAGAGAATGTTCTGACCTGGCTGGGAGGAGGGGAGTCTGCCAACTTGTCTTTGGGGGTGCAGAAAAAAATGAAGGGAGTTGCTGAAAACCTAAAGAGTTCTAGTTACCAAGTCAGTCTTGTTGAGGAATTTAGTAAAGATCTGGGTGTCAGTGTGTATGTAACAGATGCCTACCACGTGGGCCCAAAGGCAGAAGAGCTGATAGCCTTCGTGAAAGCAGGGGGAGGGTTGCTGATTGGTGGACAAGCTTGGTGGTGGGCTTCACAGAATCCCAAAGAAAACCTAATCCTTCAGTTTCCAGGGAATAAAGTTACAGGAGTGGCAGGGATCCACTTTACTGATAAGTATGGAAAAGTAGAAAAAATGCCTATTTACTCTGAGATCTCATCCTCCTGGAAAGCTGTGGAGTAAGTATAAACTTTGGTTTCCTTGCAAATTTCAGATAATTCTCTTTCATATGTGATCAGTTTTTCATCCTTTACTCATCATCACAGCTCTGTGTTTCTGTCTCTGTCTTCTTGCCATCCAGTGGCGGGATGGATTTCAAAAAAGACTTGGAGTTCTTGCTAAAAGGGATTTCAGAATTTGACATCAAGGGAGATGCAGTTGCCTCTGAAGCATTGGTCCATGGTTCTCTTGCTTTTCCCATCGGTAACACAGATAAAGGAGAGGCGTTCCTAGCAGGAACTTACTATGGGCGAGGACGGGTCATTTTGGTGACACATGAGGCCTTCCTGCAATACAGGGTGCAGTAAAAAGGACATGAAAACGTGTTTTTGTTTTACTTATAAAACCCAGTATGTTCTATGCCGCATGAGCTATGTGTTGACAGTATCATGAAGGAGTCTTCAAATTCAGGCCTTGAGTGCCAGTGTCCTGCAACTTTCAGATGTGTCTGCTTCATCACTAAATCAGATAATGAGGTCATAAGCAGAAATGTGGAAAACTTGACTGCATACTGAGGAAGTATTTCAGCCATTTGCTTCAGATGTGTTGAATGAAAGACACATCTAAAAGCTGCAGGTCTCCATCCCTCGAGGCCTGGATTTGAAGGCCTCTGATATAATGTAGAATTTTAGATTCTATGTCTTGGTGATCTGCTGAGAGCTCAGAAAACCTTTTGTGTCTCTTCTTCTAAATGACTACTCTTTTCTAACAGAAACTGGCATCATTTTGGAAGAATGCATTTGATTGGTTGGACCAAGGCAGAAAAGGAGAGGCTGGATTTGAGCCAGGCGTCAAACCCTTACCCAACTTAGGGTTGACATGTAAGACGACAAAGTTCAGCCCGGAGCTGAGTGTGTTTGTCTGTAAAGCATACACTAGTACGGATGCTGAGACGATCCAAAATTTTGTGGTCGAAGGAGGAGGCCTGTTGATTGGTGGACATGCCTGGTACTGGGCATCAACGCACACTGGCCAAAATGCCATGAAAGACTTCTCAGGTATGATACCACACTTTCTAATTTTTAAATTATTCAGTTTTCAGGCTAATGGACTGACACAGTAACAAAGAAATATATACTGTAAAGAGCTGAGTTCAAATCAAATCGCTGTTGTTTGTTTTGTTGTTTTTTGTATCACTGATTCCTGACGTATTTCTATTTCAGAAATAAATGTATTGAATGGTAATTTTAAATCTAAATCTGACATGGGTATTTATAAATTTGGGCTTAATGGCATCAAGCTACTGTTATTTGCCTGCATATAAGAAAATTGTGTGGGCAGGGCACCAGAACTGACTCCAGCCCTGAGGCCAACATTAACATCCAGTATCTAAGCAGAAAAATAAACTATCACAAAAAGGAAACTGAAGTAAAACATAGAATAACCCTGTTTGATGTACATTTCAAAATGACTTCTAACACTGTGAGTCAAATGAAGATGACAGAGTTACAAGTTAATTATGTGGAATTTTCTTGTTTCAGGAAACAAGATCTTGAACAAAATGGGTTTGAGTGTGTTGAAAAAAACTATAACAGCAGGTGTCTACAAAGCTCCTGATCCAAGCCAGGTCAACAAGTTCCATTTCCGTCGTCTTCTGCATAGTTTTGCTGGTCATGTTCTGGAGGGTGGAGAACTCACCAAACAAGATGAAGAGCACCTCAAGAAACTGGGGGGAAATTGTGCCTCCTTCTTGAAGATGAAGGCTTATAGCAGCTTCTCGTACATACAGATTCTGTACCTTCTGACTGACATCTTGAAGAAGGTGGACATCCCACAGGTGGGTCACATAAGAGTCACTTAGTTTTAGGTTTTATTGAGTTTACTTTGTGTTATAAATATACTAAATGTAAAAATAAAATATCATCAGGCATTTCAAAATACTGGAAGGAAATTGATACATGATCCAGCCTGCTGGGTCAATAATTTTAGAAGTTTCTGCCATCTGAGAAATTTTAGAAAACTGGCTACACGAACAGCATTTCTTTAAAGGTTCTCCAGTTAAAACTTCAAAGGTTTTAAAAAGTCCTCCCTCCGTCCAGCAGGTTAGGAATAAAATGGTCCACAATGTGTTGTGCCCCCCCTTAGAGTCTGTGTCCCAAAGGATTTGAAATAACTGTCTTTGCAAAGCTGTCACCTTTTGTGACATCAGCAAAAATGGTGTCTCATTGGGAGATGCAGTTTGATCAGTCCGTTAGTAAAACGGAAGTCCAACAAGACAAAAGAACACTCCAAGCAAATCAGAGAAAAAGTTTTTTAAAAGTATCAGTCAGAGGATGGATACAAAACATCTCTAATCCACTGAACGTCTCCTGGAGTTCAGTTAAATCCATCATCAAGAAATGAAAGGAATGTGGTCTGGAGGACAGTTTGTTTCCACCTGTCAAAGAACTACGGCTTCAGAAAAGATTTATGTTCCTTCAAGACAAGGACCTGAAGCATCCAGCTTAAGCTACACAGAAATGGTTTCAAGACAACAAGGTGGATGTTCTGGAGTGGCCCAGTCAAATCCCAGGCCTTAATCCCATAGAGAATTTGTGGCATGACTTAAAAACGGCTGTTCACAGCTGATTCCCATTCAACCTGACAGAGCTGGAACAGTTTTGCAAGGAAGAATGGAGTAAATTTGCAGCGTCCAGGTGTGTAGCCTGATTGAGACATATCCACACAGACTCCGTGCTGGGATTGCAGCCAAAGTTGCATCTACTAAACACTGACTTGAAGGGGGAGGGGGTGTCATTTATGCTCTCACATACTTTATGTTAAATATTTTTATTTAATTGTCATTATTTTGTAGAAATCATTTTCACTTTGACATTAAAACAGATTTTTTGTAATTTTTTTTTTTGTCAAAAAAGCCACATTTTGTTGATCATGATTGATTTGTAAAAGCAACAAAATGATAAAATATCCAAGGGGTTGAATATTCTTTATTGGCCCTCTATATCCTTTTGCAAATAACTTTATGTCGAGACATCAGGCGCTCTGATCCACCATCCAATTGGTCATCCTTTTTGCCTGGGGATGTGGTGTTAAATATATGGCATTAAACATTTTAAACTTGCAAAAAGGCACCAGTTCTATTCTATAATCAATCACAACCAATATGCTTTCATTTAATCATTAGCCTCTTAAAGAGTAAAAGTTGTGTTTCAAGGGTTGAAAACTACAGACTAACAAGACTCATGAACTTTTTTTTTTTTTTTTTTTGCATCTGTAACATCTTCTACCATGGTGGCATTTCCATAAAATGTTCTTTTCATCACTTATCAGTATAAATCTAAATATTGCCTTTCATTCAACTGATACCTCACAATTAACAGTTCTGGTTTTTAATTGTTTTTATGAACTATATTTCAAGGCGAGTAAGGAGAACCCTGCGAAGAGTCCCAAAGAGCACCTGCTCCTCAGTCTGGCAACAGATGTGTATGAAGCTTCCCTAAACCAGGAGGAGCTTCTGCACTACATCATCAAGAATAACCCACCACTACCTGTGGTCAAGAACCAGAGGATCAAGATCACTGCCCAAACAGAAGGTTAGATCTCACTGTAACAAAGGGAAAATGTGGAAGAATATTTTTATACAATGGTAAAAACATGAAAAATGAAATGACTCGACTTGTTTTTCAAGTATGAGCTTGATATTGACTCTTCTGTTTGACAGAAAATGAGGAGTGGATCAGTACAGGCCTGTACCTCTCTCCTGGCATGAAGACAGAAATGATCTTACCACCAATGCTTGTAAACAGCAGATGGAAGGTAGTGTGCACAAATTTAAACAATTACTGTCTTTATTTGATTCCCAAAACATTCTGCTAAATCACACACCATCCAAATAAAATGCACAATTCTAATATTACCATACATGAGTGCTTTAATTCATGGCTGCGTCTCTCCTTTTAAAAATGTCATGCCACAAAATACAGCAACACCTCATGCAGGTTTTCAACCCAGTAATATTTGGTCTGTGTCATCCAAAGATCCAGATAGGCTGCCAAAGTGACGAGCTGCATCTAGAGGAGTTATGGAGAGCACCATATGTTATCAAAAGGTTCCCTGTTACATCAGAGAGGATGCAGGTGTGGAACCTTTGGGGAGGACTCATCTACCTGCTGGCTCCACATGACGTGACGGTGGAGGAGGAAGAGATCGTGGTTCAGGAGGCAATCACTGCTCCTTATTACAAGTCTGGTGAGTGTGTCACCATCTGGTCATGCTTCATGGGGGAACATTTTGAGAATCCAACATGGGGCTTCACAATATTAGAAAATCTTGAGATGGCGATAATATTGGTAAATATTACAATGGCAAAATCAGGTGCGATCTATGTGCCTCTTTTTTTGGTTCCCCCTCCTTGTAATCTTTGCTTCTTACAGTGTGACCTTTAGCATTTTTGGCAATATCATTTGTGTCCAGTGTGAGCTTTTACTGCCATGAGACAACAGTGGTCCAGGTATCGAGCCCTGCGGTAAGCCCCTTTAGATATTTAAGGATGAGGACTTATCCTTGGCCACTTTAATATGGGGTGATTTTTGTGCCACCAGGTTGAGTGCACAGTGACCAATCTGCGCGTGCAGTGAGTCTGATCTGGGCGCACCCATCTTCTTGTGCGTTTAAATCTCACAAAAGCTTGCTCAGTAGTGCTCTGGCACGCGCTCAGCTCTCGACAACTCTCACTCAGCCTACTCTCTGCTTGCTCGTCTCTGTTTCTCTGCACTCGCCATTTTACGTTTATGTTAAATAAACCAAACCACCAGCCAATCACAAGCAAGTCTTTTTTATTTCAGTCAGATTATTTCTTGGAAATACTGCATTTCCTTGGAATGAAAACAACCAACTACTGCACCAAATGCTCAAAATTATGAAAACATGGGATAGGAAATCATAATAAAATAAACACTTGAATTTTGTAGCCTGAAAATATTTAATTAAGCAATTCAAAGTTTATTTGTTTCTTTCTTAAGAGACTATTTTTTACATTTTGCTGTAGATTTTTGAAGATTCAGATGAAATCTGAAGACTATTTTTCTCTTATCTTTCAACTATTTCTATGTTTTCAGATTTTATGTAACAGTCTTCTTGTATTTTCACAAAGGAACATCATTTCTCAATTTTCTTAATATTTTCACATTTCAGTTTATATTTTTGAAATGAGATTGTAAATTTTCATGTCAGTATCAGGCAGTTTTAAGACCCAGTGTAATTTGCATTATCAGCCCATCTGAGTTGATTCAAAATTTTAAGAGTGTCATAGAGTTGTTGAGAGTTGAGTGTATGCCACAGCACTGTTGAGCGAACATTTGTGAGATTTAAATTAAAAAAGCAATTTTTTTTAATTGATAAACTATATATCACAAAAATACATCACCTGTTCAATATAGTCTCACATTTCTGTTTAAATGCATTTTTTTAATCAGTTAACTTAAAAGTGCCCTTAATGGCCTTTCAGTCATAAAGAAACAAACATAATAGATATTTAGTTTTAATAAATCTACATTTAAAAAATTCACAGACTTTCAAGTCCCTTTTTATATACAACAGAATTTAAACTTTCACCCTTTTTAGTGTCTCAAACAAAACATTTTAACAGAACTTAACCAAGGTCTCCACTTTACCTATTCTTCAAAGCGCAAATGCAGTTCAATCATAATACATCATCTCAAAGATGACAATATGGATCGATGTTTTTGTTTTGCCTTTATGTAACTGGATCATTAATATTTTATCAATGTATGAATGTGAATCGATATATTATTATAGCCCTAATTGTAGGTATGGAGGCCACTTTACAACATTGAAAAAAAACATTGTTTATTTCAAAGAAACAAGACTACTGTATGCAGGCATGGTTATTTCTTCAGGAAGCCTTTTGGGTTTCCTTCCAAAATCCTCTCACAGTTTGCTGGAATTTTGGCCCATTCCTACTGAAAAAAACTGATGTAACTGAGTCAGGTGTTTAAGCCGCTTTTGTCACACATCTTTTTAACTCTGTCCACAATACACACTTGTATTGTTATTATTTTTCCAGCAGTACTTCCTACGTGAGTAATCCGAAATTGTTTTCATCACAACATCCATCTTTTGTTTACTTCAGGTGTAACAAAAGCAGCTGATTGGTCCTCTCTACGCAAGGCTCCTGCACCTTGGGCAGAGATGGAGTTTGAGAACATCATCCTCACTGTACCGTCACACATCATTCGTAAACTGGAGGACCCTTTGGAGGTGGAAAACCTTTGGAATGGCATCATGAGGGGTGTTGCAGATCTGGCTGTCATTCCACGAAAATTCATCCGCAAAGAACGCATCGTGGCTGATGTGCAGATCTCTGCAGGTAATGATGCGTTTCTGTCAAATTCTCATATTTTCAGACTTTCATGATCAGCATAAAAATGGGATAGGATTTCATTCATACCATCAATAAAAATGTCAAATGTTTTAGTTTTGACATTAATACATGACAACTAAAAAGATGAGCAAGTTCAGACTTTAGCAGTAAAAATATGGGTAAAGTGCAAATGAAACCAGTTCTACGCTTGTCTGTTATAATTTAAGTCAGACTCCACTGGGGAGAAAACTATTTAGCAGCTGAGTAGACCTTGCGTTGATACTTCTGTATCTCTTTGGGGACTATATTTATGTGAAGAAAGGATCAAATGGATAGATGGTTTTCTTTCTGATGCTGTCTGATCTGTGAATGCAATGCTGGACATTATTACATTTAAACAAAAAATACATCACAAAATGAAACAAAATTAATATGTTGTATTTACATATTTAGGATGGATGACATGACAAAATTAATTTGCAGGAATTTTATGTAACCCAGGCTCAGTAACTTAAAATGACAAATCGAAATAATGAACATAAATAAATAATATGTTCATAAGTAATTATTTATAAAAGGAAACTGGGTTTGGGTGGAGAAAGAATGTAATAAACAACACTGTTGCTGTGAGGAAAGAAGCTTGCTAAGGAGGAGAAAGATGTTGATTATTTTTTTATATCAGGTACATTTAAATCAGAACTAAGTGGCATTTTCTCATTTTAGGTTGGATGCATTCAGGCTATCCTATCATGATGTTCTCTTCTATTGGAGCTGAGCTGTTCAACCCGGAAGCTGCCCGAACCAAAGATCTGTGGGGAGAAACTCATGAACTGGGACACAACCAACAGAGAAGCTGCTGGGAGTTTCCACCACACACTACAGAGGCCACATGTAACCTGTGGTCAGTGTACGTGCATGAGGAGGTGCTGGGAGTCAACAGAGCAAAGGTTACTTTTACATTTTTAAATCAGACCCTAGTCCACAGAAGCTTTGTTTTTATAAAGTCTTTCAGATATGACTGCTGTCTATTAATGTTATTACTGGGCAGCTGTTTGACTAGACAGGATGATCCAACTGAGATTTTTATGTCACTGATACAAATCTGACTGATTTAAGAATATGTACCCAATGATAGAGAGCCTCAAATACTTCATTAAAGTTCGTAAAATGAATGCTGTTGATGTCCTTGAAAAATCAGAACCTTTGCAGTGCAGGAAAATAACACTACATTACATCAGCATTAAACTTATTCACTCACCTAATATTGTGACATTGACCAATCAGCTGAAAGTGAGAATATCCTGGTCAAAATGTGCACTTGCAAAGTACTCACACACAAGCAAGAAACTTGAGCACAGTTTCACACGCAGTTTTTTTGCTTTGTATCTGTAAAAAGACCTTGACAAAAGAAACTGTAACTTGTGTGATTCTTTTTGACAAGAACAAATCTTTTTTACACACATAAATTCATATCTATGGATGCACAAAGATAAAATTCTCAGCCATTTTGTTTTACAATGCTACAAAACTGAAATAAGAACTGTGCATTCTGATTTACAAGTACAACATATTTCTGATGGGAATTTGTGGCCATAGCTGAAAGCAGTTTTTAAATTCCCCACATCAGCAGAAAAGGAGCAGGAACAGCAGTTCAGGAGTACTAAGCAGCTGGACATGACATTTATGATATTACTTTTTGGGGTTTTTTGATACCAAAATATCTAACATTCTTCAAATAATATGGGAGAGTGCACTGACCTACGAGCCTGTATATATGTTGAGGGCTTTAGGAGACCAGACTCATGCTGTGAAGACTGTGAGGTTTATTAGGTTTTTGATTGACAGATTGTCAGATTGCCATCACATCATTTTACGGAAAAGCCCTACAAAGTCATCTATTGTCACAACAATTGAGAGCATGTCTGCATAAAGTTACAGGGAACACTTGATGAAGCAATTTATGCTGCAAGTCTCAAGTCTGACATTGCCTTTAGAGTCTTTGCACATTTTACAAATAGGAAGCTTGTAATAGTTACATCATATTAATTTGCAGAACAGTTTGAACTTTTGATACCTTTATATAATATGAAACCAATGTGTTGAATCCAGGCTCATCCCTCCTTGACCTCAGCCAGTCGGAAGCGCCGTGTAGAGGAGTATGTTCAAGGAGGCAGGAAGCTCAACGACTGGAAGGTCTGGACTGCCCTGGAGACATACCTGCAGGTTAGAAAGGCAAACAGTAAATGAAAATACTGTGGAGTTAAAGGGAAATCAGTAAGGGTAGGGCTGAATGTTAGTCATCGAGTTGGTGAATTTGTAGTTGTGGTAAAAGATTAACAATGTGCGTGTGCATTATGGAATCACGACAAAAACATTACGCCTAACCTTTATCAAATCACAGACACCTGTAACTGAGCTAATGTAAATATGATCACTGGCATGAATGATAATATACAATAAAAAAGTCTTCTGCTGCTTCTAACTTTTCTTAACATAGCCAAATTAGACAGTACAGTCACATCTGAGATCACATCTGCATAATCTTGTTTTCTTCTTTGTAGCTCCAGGAAAAGTTTGGCTGGGCTGCCTTTAAGACAGTGTTTGCTGTCTACCATGACATGACCAACTGTCCCAGGGACAACAATGGAAAGATGAATCTCTATGCTGAGACTTTCTCCAGAGCTGTGAACGTGAACCTGACTGGATTCTTTAAAGCCTGGGGATGGCCCATCGAACAAGCCACCGAGGAGAAACTCTCCAACCTGCCTCCCTGGACCGATCACCCCATGGTCCAGTACTCTTAAACTCCCACTGGACCAGGTTTAGAGTATAATAGCCTGATTTAATGATAATGATAATGACTATAATAGTTTGTCCTTTCTTCCCAGTATAGCGGTACAAATGCTGAATGATTACTGAAAAGACATCATGTGTATCATAATCAAGAAATACATTTCTTTGGATTTTATTATAAATATGACATTAAAGCTGCAGTATGTAACTTTTACAAAAATATGGTTTTTGCATATTTGTTGAAACTGTCACCATGTCCTGACAGTATGGTATGAAACAGATAATCTGCGAAAAGATTCAGCTCCTCCACCTCCTCCCTGAACTACTATTGTCGTCTAAAGAAATGCACCACTACCATCCACTCAGAACCAGGAGGAAGGTCTTAGTGCTGTCAGTCACCCTCTTGTTCACACTGCTAAACGTGCTAATGGTGGAGAAACAGCTTACCCTTCCAGGAAAACTGTTTTTCCGCTGTCATAGGTGGCCATGTTAACTAGCTTTAGCATTAGCGGCAGGCTATGTTGTGGTGAACCAGCTGTAGCGTAGCAGAGAGCAGGGGGGAGTGTGTAAGCTGTGTGTACATGAGGGTGGTTGATAGCACTATGATCCTCCTCCTGGCTCTGATTGGCTGTTTCTGTCTGAGTGGTGTATTTCTGCACTTAGTACTGGGAGCACTGGGAGAGGGCAGTGGAGCTTGATTTTTTTCCACAGATTATCTCTGATATTATACTGTCACGACATAATGATAATTTTAACAAATATGTAAAAAACATATTTTTCATAACATTGACTTACTGCAGCTTTAACAATGAGATCTGATGTTTTGCTGGAGAAAATTGAAACATTAGAGAAGAGTCAGTGTCCAGTTAACAGAGAAGAAGCTAATTTAAACATACAGAGTATAGCAGGAAGCACTTTAATAATTAAATTTGTAGACAGTTTGAGAAATGACTCATAAAAATATCATAATTCATATCTGAGCCTGAAATGATGAGGTAAGTTACCTGAAAACCTTAATTTATAATAAAATTCAATTTAACATGTTCTAATATTGGCAGCTAGTGGCTCTCAAACAATTTCTGTCTCAAGCATTTTTTAGTCAAATGAAACTTATATTTCCAACAAGGCGAACATTTTTGAAAATAATCTGCAGAATTCTGAGAAAATATATTGAATTTCTTTCTTATACAGAAAAGCCTTGAAAGATAAAAAGCAGGGATGGTATGTAAGAAAACAGGGCAAAACGATCACTGTTTATTATCTTGTGATATACTAATGTGTTGAAATTTTAGGTTGTTTAATTACTGTTCACTCTGTCAGTTACATAAAAACTGCTAACCAGTCAGGTTTTCTTTTCTGTTTTCTTCTTGACTGTCATGCTTTCACACTCCCAGGAAACATGCATAAAAATAAACCCACCTTCATTTACATATTCCTTGTCTTGCTTATTATTCTTTCAGAATAATAATTCATGAGTTTAGTCAGAGTTCATCAAGATTTACTTAAGGGTTACTTGAATTTTAAAATCCAACCAAAAATTTCATCCAATGAGTTCATTTCAATTTTCATATTGCAAAGATGGATAATGCAGTGATGACTGTGATTCAACTTATTGTGCAGCTCTAAGCTTTAACTAAAGAATGAAGAGGAAAAACGATCTGAAGCAACTCCATCTGAAAATATGAGTGAAAAAGAAAGTTCTCAAAAACTGTTTGCATCGAACCATTTCTCCACATACCCGAAATGACATATCATAACAGCAGTTGAAACTATTGAGCATAACTAGAAATAATGTATGTGCAGCACCTTAAGCACATTCAACAAGAGGACTGATCTCCTTCATGTGTGTTTGTACTCAACATGTGCAATATCTAGAGTTAAGTTTGAAATTTTAGAGAAATCTGTGGCCTGTGGTGTATTAATGGGGGTTTAGTTACCTTTAAAAATACCAACGTAAAATTGTTCCAGTGAAAACTCTGATGACACAAACTTCTAAAGAAGTTTATTTCAGTTAGATTTGTGCAATTACCTGGGAGAATAAAGTCCACAGAAGAACTACTCAACAGCTATAAACCCAGGATTTCTTTCATAACATTTCTGACTACTATACTGTACCATTTTTGGCATTTCCCAAAACATGGCTGCAACTTTAGGCAGAACACGGCAAGGCCTTATAGTCAGTAATAAAAAACCCCGATATCACCCAAAAACAAGCATGTACTGATTGTACTGAAATCATACCTGTTCTGCCATTTTCTGCGTAGCGATGCTGCTGCCAGCATATTGTGGGTTAAGCCACGCAGAGCCTGCAGGACTCTTGACATTCAGAATGGTACTGCAGTTGCAATAACGGCACATATGTGCACAACAGAAATGCAGCATGCAGGATTTCCATATTTGTTTTCTTTCCATTCCAGTCATTTCTGTCCAGTAGGAGTAATGTTTGTCACCTAATTTGTTTACCAAATTATAGGTCACTTGCAGGAAGGCATAAAATGGAAAAAAAAAAACTGCACTAAACCAAAAACAATTAAGTTTGCTTTTGATTCAGACCAAACAAGAGGACCAAAGAACTTTCCTGGTGTAAAAACACATTAAGTGACTACTGTGTGAGGTTTGTTTAAAACTACAGGGAAACATGTTTAAAGACCCAGGTTCCCCACAGCTGCAACACCAGGCTTCTGGGGACAACTTATAAAAGTGGCAGCAGTAGAAAAGGTCAGTTTGCAGCAGTAAGCAGGTAGGTAGAGATATACTCATGCAAATAAAGAACTGAAAGTTAAAGTGTGAGCTATTGAGTAAATGTGTGACATCATACAGTCACTTTTGTAGTCAGTGTTTTTTTCCATTTTCTCAGAGCTGGTGAAAACTTCTAGAACCCACTGCTTTTATTCATAAAAGAAACTTTGACAACTTTGGACTTTTCTTGTACCTGTCTAGCAACATGACTTACTAACAGAATCAAAGTGTGCATTTAGATATATATGTCCTTGTTGGCTCATAGGTTATTTTTTATGTCTGATAAAGAATCAAACACATTTGTTGAACAACAACTGATATTTTCAGGAAAGTATAAAACTTTGTCTTTTCAAACTCAGTTTTACATGTCTCACAACGTAATATTCAACTCTTCCACAGAGAGGTATCACTGACTCACTTTCTCTTGAACAGGAAACAGTTCTGGGCAGTGAGGTCAGATGAGGAAAGCACTGATGACATACCAAAGCTGTATATAAAGTTGAGTCTGGACATTTTCTATGATATGAGAGGTAATTCTTCTCAATTTCCAACCAGTCAAGCTCAAGCTATCTGCCAGTCAAAGAGAACCCTGGTTAGAGATCTACGGCTTGCACAGTGAGTAACTGGTGGTATTTGATGGTTGTATTTAGGTTTTTTTCTACTTTTGAACAACAGGAAAGAAAGATTCTTTCATAGCTCTCATAAAAAGCTTACTTTTAATAAGCTGTATAAACTGGTATGGTATTTAATAAATTGTATTAGCTCAACACAATCAGTATATACAGTTTTGGACAGCAAAAATAGGATCACTGATCTGAGCTTGAGACAAAACAAAAATAACACGAGAAATGGTAACAAAATTGGGCTTCAATTTGTAGTCCAAACATAATAACAAATCTTATAAACTTTTATGGCACCAACAATGGTTAAAAAGATTTATTTACAAAAATAAACTTTACAAAGTTTATTTTTTTATGGATAAAGTGACTTTTGTCAGATATTGATCACTTATAATGTCAAATAGCGCTGCTATTCCATCTGCTTTTTGGTCAGTAACATTAACTGATGCCAACGAGGCTTTCGTGTCCATCCATGCAGTAGTAATAATTTCTCCACTAGGATTTTTTTCCATGACTTTGTAAGATCTGGGGAATATCCAAGAGCAACAGGGAAGCAAGGAAAAGAATCTAAATGTCACTGAGAATAACTAGACATAAGGAAATAACTAGAACGACTAAGAAAAGACTGAAATAAACAAAGCAACAAACATAATCTAAAAGTAACTGAAATACTCAAACTAAGTGCTGGACAAGCAAAAGGGATGAACGAGGATGAGTGAAAATAAGAATTCAACACTAAAAAACAACAAAAGCAAGAGTCCAAAAGAACCAGGACCTGACAAATCTAACAAGAACAACTAAGAAAGAACTGAGCTGAAGTAAAATAGAAACCAAGCTGATTTAATCAGAGAACAAGAAACTAAGACAAACACAGAACAACAAATTATCAGAACTAAAATCAAATAATCAAAACCCAAAACAAGCCAGAGTCCTGACAGTTGTGTTAAGTATCATACAAATTGTTAGTTGACCTTTTCTGTATTATAACTATAAATATATATATTTTTGTATATCTGTATTTTTTAAGGTAAATTTTTATATATTTTTAAGTGAAATATTTCAGTTTGAAATATTGGGGTATTAGGGTAGTTTATGTAATGAAACAGAAATAATTCGGTATGATAGAATTTATTGTGTTTGCCACATATTATCTTTGTTGTCCATTAGAGAGTTGACGTATCATGTTATAAGTTTTTTTCTGAAAAAAGTAAGAAAATATGAAGCTAATGTTTGACAATTATTAATCTATCAAACATCTTATCAGTAGCATACCTAAAATAATTTTAGGTATACTTTGAAAAGCTTTTTCTTCATATTTTGAATTACTATATGTACACTGAATTATAGAATCACCCACAAACAACAAGATGATTTATCATTTTAAACTAAAACATTTTGTCTTCCTTGCAGGAAGAAACACTGACACCGCATCTCTCCGGATCAACTTTCCTTCTTCATTCAAACTACAGAGAGTTGATTCCTCCCATTATGTCCAACCAGTCAACCCAGTCTTACCCTCAGGACGCCTACAAGGCTCTGATGAGAGGTATTCAGGAGCTGGACCTTCAGGATTCCAGTGTTCCCTGTAACTTGGTGCTGACAGGAGATGCCTTTCCTGTAGTGACAAACAGCCAGGGTCAAGTCCTCGTGGCTGCCTCTGTGTATGGCCGAGGAAGAATTGTGGTCCTGAGCCATGAGACCTACCTGACCCTCTGTCCTGCTCTGGTAGAGAATGCTCTGACCTGGCTGGGAGGAGGGGAGTCTGCCAACTTGTCTTTGGGGGTGCAGAACACAATGAAGGGAGTTACTGAAAACCTAAAGAGTTCTAGTTACCAAGTCAGTCTTGTTGAGGAATTTAGTAAAGATCTGGGTGTCAGTGTGTATGTAACAGATGCCTACCACGTGGGCCCAAAGGCAGAAGAGCTGATAGCCTTCGTGAAAGCAGGGGGAGGGTTGCTGATTGGTGGACAAGCTTGGTGGTGGGCTTCACAGAATCCCAAAGAAAACCTAATCCTTCAGTTTCCAGGGAATAAAGTTACAGGAGTGGCAGGGATCCACTTTACTGATAAGTATGGAAAAGTAGAAAAAATGCCTATTTACTCTGAGATCCCATCCTCCTGGAAAGCTGTAAAGTAAGTGTAAACTTTGGTTTCCTTCCTTCAGATGTTTCTGTTAATATGTAATCATGCTTTAGTAGTTATTTTTGTGGATGTGGATGGTGAACTTGACCATCGGTTTGATTATTTAAAAGCTTTTTTTTTTTTTTTCGTCATTGTTGATCATAGCTCTGTGTTTCTGTCTCTGTCTTCCTGCCATCCAGTGGCGGGATGGATTTCAAAACAGACTTGGAGTTCTTGCTGAAAGGGATTTCAGAGTTTGACATCAAGGGAACTGCAGTTGCCTCTGAAGCATTGGTCCATGGTTCTCTTGCTTTTCCCATCGGTAACACAGATAAAGGAGAGGCGTTCCTCGCAGGAACTTACTATGGGCGAGGACGGGTCATTTTGGTGACACATGAGGCCTACCTGCAACACAAGGTGCAGTAAAAAGAACATGAAAATTTGTGTTTGGTCCATCTATAGAAATCAATATGTGTCATACAGAATGAGCTACATGAGAATTGAGAGCTCAGAAAACCTTTTGTGTCTCTTCTTCTAAATGACTACTCTTTTCTAACAGAAACTGGCATCATTTTGGAAGAATGCATTTGATTGGTTGGACCAAGGCAGAAAAGGAGAGGCTGGATTTGAGCCAGGCGTCAAACCCTTACCCAACTTAGGGTTGACATGTAAGACGACAAAGTTCAGCCCGGAGCTGAGTGTGTTTGTCTGTAAAGCATACACTAGCACGGATGCTGAGACGATCCAAAATTTTGTGGTCGAAGGAGGAGGCCTGTTGATTGGTGGACATGCCTGGTACTGGGCATCAACGCACACTGGCCAAAATGCCATGAAAGACTTCTCAGGTATGATACCACACTTTCTAATTTTTAAATTATTCAGTTTTCAGGCTAATGGACTGACACAGTAACAAAGAAATATATACTGTAAAGAGCTGAGTTCAAATCAAATCGCTGTTGTTTGTTTTGTTGTTTTTTGTATCACTGATTCCTGACATATTTCTATTTCAGAAATAAATGTATTGAATGGTAATTTTAAATCTAAATCTGACATGGGTATTTATAAATTTGGGCTTAATGGCATCAAGCTACTGTTATTTGCCTGCATATAAGAAAATTGTGTGGGCAGGGCACCAGAACTGACTCCAGCCCTGAGGCCAACATTAACATCCAGTATCTAAGCAGAAAAATAAACTATCACAAAAAGGAAACTGAAGTAAAACATAGAATAACCCTGTTTGATGTACATTTCAAAATGACTTCTAACACTGTGAGTCAAATGAAGATGACAGAGTTACAAGTTAATTATGTGGAATTTTCTTGTTTCAGGAAACAAGATCTTGAACAAAATGGGTTTGAGTGTGTTGAAAAAAACTATAACAGCAGGTGTCTACAAAGCTCCTGATCCAAGCCAGGTCAACAAGTTCCATTTCCGTCGTCTTCTGCATAGTTTTGCTGGTCATGTTCTGGAGGGTGGAGAACTCACCAAACAAGATGAAGAGCACCTCAAGAAACTGGGGGGAAATTGTGCCTCCTTCTTGAAGATGAAGGCTTATAGCAGCTTCTCGTACATACAGATTCTGTACCTTCTGACTGACATCTTGAAGAAGGTGGACATCCCACAGGTGGGTCACATAAGAGTCACTTAGTTTTAGGTTTTATTGAGTTTACTTTGTGTTATAAATATACTAAATGTAAAAATAAAATATCATCAGGCATTTCAAAATACTGGAAGGAAATTGATACATGATCCAGCCTGCTGGGTCAATAATTTTAGAAGTTTCTGCCATCTGAGAAATTTTAGAAAACTGGCTACACGAACAGCATTTCTTTAAAGGTTCTCCAGTTAAAACTTCAAAGGTTTTAAAAAGTCCTCCCTCCGTCCAGCAGGTTAGGAATAAAATGGTCCACAATGTGTTGTGCCCCCCCTTAGAGTCTGTGTCCCAAAGGATTTGAAATAACTGTCTTTGCAAAGCTGTCACCTTTTGTGACATCAGCAAAAATGGTGTCTCATTGGGAGATGCAGTTTGATCAGTCCGTTAGTAAAACGGAAGTCCAACAAGACAAAAGAACACTCCAAGCAAATCAGAGAAAAAGTTTTTTAAAAGTATCAGTCAGAGGATGGATACAAAACATCTCTAATCCACTGAACGTCTCCTGGAGTTCAGTTAAATCCATCATCAAGAAATGAAAGGAATGTGGTCTGGAGGACAGTTTGTTTCCACCTGTCAAAGAACTACGGCTTCAGAAAAGATTTATGTTCCTTCAAGACAAGGACCTGAAGCATCCAGCTTAAGCTACACAGAAATGGTTTCAAGACAACAAGGTGGATGTTCTGGAGTGGCCCAGTCAAATCCCAGGCCTTAATCCCATAGAGAATTTGTGGCATGACTTAAAAACGGCTGTTCACAGCTGATTCCCATTCAACCTGACAGAGCTGGAACAGTTTTGCAAGGAAGAATGGAGTAAATTTGCAGCGTCCAGGTGTGTAGCCTGATTGAGACATATCCACACAGACTCCGTGCTGGGATTGCAGCCAAAGTTGCATCTACTAAACACTGACTTGAAGGGGGAGGGGGTGTCATTTATGCTCTCACATACTTTATGTTAAATATTTTTATTTAATTGTCATTATTTTGTAGAAATCATTTTCACTTTGACATTAAAACAGATTTTTTGTAATTTTTTTTTTTTTTTTGTCAAAAAAGCCACATTTTGTTGATCATGATTGATTTGTAAAAGCAACAAAATGATAAAATATCCAAGGGGTTGAATACTCTTTATTGGCCCTCTATATCCTTTTGCAAATAACTTTATGTCGAGACATCAGGCGCTCTGATCCACCATCCAATTGGTCATCCTTTTTGCCTGGGGATGTGGTGTTAAATATATGGCATTAAACATTTTAAACTTGCAAAAAGGCACCAGTTCTATTCTATAATCAATCACAACCAATATGCTTTCATTTAATCATTAGCCTCTTAAAGAGTAAAAGTTGTGTTTCAAGGGTTGAAAACTACAGACTAACAAGACTCATGAACTTTTTTTTTTTTTTTTTTTGCATCTGTAACATCTTCTACCATGGTGGCATTTCCATAAAATGTTCTTTTCATCACTTATCAGTATAAATCTAAATATTGCCTTTCATTCAACTGATACCTCACAATTAACAGTTCTGGTTTTTAATTGTTTTTATGAACTATATTTCAAGGCGAGTAAGGAGAACCCTGCGAAGAGTCCCAAAGAGCACCTGCTCCTCAGTCTGGCAACAGATGTGTATGAAGCTTCCCTAAACCAGGAGGAGCTTCTGCACTACATCATCAAGAATAACCCACCACTACCTGTGGTCAAGAACCAGAGGATCAAGATCACTGCCCAAACAGAAGGTTAGATCTCACTGTAACAAAGGGAAAATGTGGAAGAATATTTTTATACAATGGTAAAAACATGAAAAATGAAATGACTCGACTTGTTTTTCAAGTATGAGCTTGATATTGACTCTTCTGTTTGACAGAAAATGAGGAGTGGATCAGTACAGGCCTGTACCTCTCTCCTGGCATGAAGACAGAAATGATCTTACCACCAATGCTTGTAAACAGCAGATGGAAGGTAGTGTGCACAAATTTAAACAATTACTGTCTTTATTTGATTCCCAAAACATTCTGCTAAATCACACACCATCCAAATAAAATGCACAATTCTAATATTACCATACATGAGTGCTTTAATTCATGGCTGCGTCTCTCCTTTTAAAAATGTCATGCCACAAAATACAGCAACACCTCATGCAGGTTTTCAACCCAGTAATATTTGGTCTGTGTCATCCAAAGATCCAGATAGGCTGCCAAAGTGACGAGCTGCATCTAGAGGAGTTATGGAGAGCACCATATGTTATCAAAAGGTTCCCTGTTACATCAGAGAGGATGCAGGTGTGGAACCTTTGGGGAGGACTCATCTACCTGCTGGCTCCACGTGACGTGACGGTGGAGGAGGAAGAGATCGTGGTTCAGGAGGCAATCACTGCTCCTTATTACAAGTCTGGTGAGTGTGTCACCATCTGGTCATGCTTCATGGGGGAACATTTTGAGAATCCAACATGGGGCTTCACAATATTAGAAAATCTTGAGATGGCGATAATATTGGTAAATATTACAATGGCAAAATCAGGTGCGATCTATGTGCCTCTTTTTTTGGTTCCCCCTCCTTGTAATCTTTGCTTCTTACAGTGTGACCTTTAGCATTTTTGGCAATATCATTTGTGTCCAGTGTGAGCTTTTACTGCCATGAGACAACAGTGGTCCAGGTATCGAGCCCTGCGGTAAGCCCCTTTAGATATTTAAGGATGAGGACTTATCCTTGGCCACTTTAATATGGGGTGATTTTTGTGCCACCAGGTTGAGTGCACAGTGACCAATCTGCGCGTGCAGTGAGTCTGATCTGGGCGCACCCATCTTCTTGTGCGTTTAAATCTCACAAAAGCTTGCTCAGTAGTGCTCTGGCACGCGTTCAGCTCTCGACAACTCTCACTCAGCCTACTCTCTGCTTGCTCGTCTCTGTTTCTCTGCACTCGCCATTTTACGTTTATGTTAAATAAACCAAACCACCAGCCAATCACAAGCAAGTCTTTTTTATTTCAGTCAGATTATTTCTTGGAAATACTGCATTTCCTTGGAATGAAAACAACCAACTACTGCACCAAATGCTCAAAATTATGAAAACATGGGATAGGAAATCATAATAAAATAAACACTTGAATAGCTTCATAACAATACAATATTATATTGATTTTTTTGGATGACGAAACAATGTTGATATCACAAAGTGTTTCATGTTATGATTTTGATTCAATTCAGTTCACAAGTCTGCTGATATGATATGTGATATATGCTTACAAAAACAACTCAAATATGATTTGACCATTTTATTTCTAAGTTATTAAAGACATCAGGCATTTAAATTAAAAAAGCAATTTTTTTTATTGGTAAAATATAATAAAAATACATCACCTGTTTAATATAGTCTCACATTTCTGTTTAAATGCATTTTTTTAATCAGTTAACTTAAAAGTGCCCTTAATGGCCTTTCAGTCATAAAGAAACAAACATAATAGATATTTAGTTTTAATAAATCTACATTTAAAAAATTCACAGACTTTCAAGTCCCTTTTTATATACAACAGAATTTAAACTTTCACCCTTTTTAGTGTCTCAAACAAAACATTTTAACAGAACTTAACCAAGGTCTCCACTTTACCTATTCTTCAAAGCGCAAATGCAGTTCAATCATAATACATCATCTCAAAGATGACAATATGGATCGATGTTTTTGTTTTGCCTTTATGTAACTGGATCATTAATATTTTATCAATGTATGAATGTGAATCGATATATTATTATAGCCCTAATTGTAGGTATGGAGGTCACTTTACAACATTGAAAAAAAACATTGTTTATTTCAAAGAAACAAGACTACTGTATGCAGGCATGGTTATTTCTTCAGGAAGCCTTTTGGGTTTCCTTCCAAAATCCTCTCACAGTTTGCTGGAATTTTGGCCCATTCCTACTGAAAACAACTGATGTAACTGAGTCAGGTGTTTAAGCCGCTTTTGTCACACATCTTTTTAACTCTGTCCACAATACACACTTGTATTGTTATTATTTTTCCAGCAGTACTTCCTACGTGAGTAATCCGAAATTGTTTTCATCACAACATCCATCTTTTGTTTACTTCAGGTGTAACAAAAGCAGCTGATTGGTCCTCTCTATGCAAGGCTCCTGCACCTTGGGCAGAGATGGAGTTTGAGAACATCATCCTCACTGTACCGTCACACATCATTCGTACACTGGAGGACCCTTTGGAGGTGGAAAACCTTTGGAATGGCATCATGAGGGGTGTTGCAGATCTGGCTGTCATTCCACGAAAATTCATCCGCAAAGAACGCATCGTGGCTGATGTGCAGATCTCTGCAGGTAATGATGCGTTTCTGTCAAATTCTCATATTTTCAGACTTTCATGATCAGCATAAAAATGGGATAGGATTTCATACATACCATCAACAAAAATGTCAAATGTTTTAGTTTTGACATTAATACATGACAACTAAAAAGATGAGCAAGTTCAGACTTTAGCAGTAAAAATATGGGTAAAGTTCAAATGAAACCAGTTCTACGCTTGTCTGTTGTAATTTAAGTCAGACTCCACTGGGGAGAAAACTATTTAGCAGCTGAGTAGACCTTGCGTTGATACTTCTGTATCTCTTTGGGGACTATATTTATGTGAAGAAAGGATCAAATGGATAGATGGTTTTCTTTCTGATGCTGTCTGATCTGTGAATGCAATGCTGGACATTATTACATTTAAACAAAAAATACATCACAAAATGAAACAAAATTTATATGTTGTATTTACATATTTAGGATGGATGACATGACAAAATTAATTTGCAGGAATTTTATGTAACCCAGGCTCAGTAACTTAAAATGACAAATTGAAATAATGAACATAAATAAATAATACGTTCATAAGTAATTATTTATAAAAGGAAACTGGGTTTGGGTGGAGAAAGAATGTAATAAACAACACTGTTGCTGTGAGGAAAGAAGCTTGCTAAGGAGGAGAAAGATGTTGATTATTTTTTTATATCAGGTACATTTAAATCAGAACTAAGTGGCATTTTCTCATTTTAGGTTGGATGCATTCAGGCTATCCTATCATGATGTTCTCTTCTATTGGAGCTGAGCTGTTCAACCCGGAAGCTGCCCGAACCAAAGATCTGTGGGGAGAAACTCATGAACTGGGACACAACCAACAGAGAAGCTGCTGGGAGTTTCCACCACACACTACTGATGCCACATGTAACCTGTGGTCAGTGTACGTGCATGAGGAGGTGCTGGGAGTCAACAGAGCAAAGGTTACTTTTACATTTTTAAATCAGACCCTAGTCCACAGAAGCTTTGTTTTTATAAAGTCTTTCAGATATGACTGCTGTCTATTAATGTTATTACTGGGCAGCTGTTTGACTAGACAGGATGATCCAACTGAGATTTTTATGTCACTGATACAAATCTGACTGATTTAAGAATATGTACCCAATGATAGAGAGCCTCAAATACTTCATTAAAGTTCGTAAAATGAATGCTGTTGATGTCCTTGAAAAATCAGAACCTTTGCAGTGCAGGAAAATAACACTACATTACATCAGCATTAAACTTATTCACTCACCTAATATTGTGACATTGACCAATCAGCTGAAAGTGAGAATATCCTGGTCAAAATGTGCACTTGCAAAGTACTCACACACAAGCAAGAAACTTGAGCACAGTTTCACACGCAGTTTTTTTGCTTTGTATCTGTAAAAAGACCTTGACAAAAGAAACTGTAACTTGTGTGATTCTTTTTGACAAGAACAAATCTTTTTTACACACATAAATTCATATCTATGGATGCACAAAGATAAAATTCTCAGCCATTTTGTTTTACAATGCTACAAAACTGAAATAAGAACTGTGCATTCTGATTTACAAGTACAACATATTTCTGATGGGAATTTGTGGCCATAGCTGAAAGCAGTTTTTAAATTCCCCACATCAGCAGAAAAGGAGCAGGAACAGCAGTTCAGGAGTACTAAGCAGCTGGACATGACATTTATGATATTACTTTTTGGGGTTTTTTGATACCAAAATATCTAACATTCTTCAAATAATATGGGAGAGTGCACTGACCTACGAGCCTGTATATATGTTGAGGGCTTTAGGAGACCAGACTCATGCTGTGAAGACTGTGAGGTTTATTAGGTTTTTGATTGACAGATTGTCAGATTGTCATCACATCATTTTACGGAAAAGCCCTACAAAGTCATCTATTGTCACAACAATTGAGAGCATGTCTGCATAAAGTTACAGGGAACACTTGATGAAGCAATTTATGCTGCAAGTCTCAAGTCTGACATTGCCTTTAGAGTCTTTGCACATTTTACAAATAGGAAGCTTGTAATAGTTACATCATATTAATTTGCAGAACAGTTTGAACTTTTGATACCTTTATATAATATGAAACCAATGTGTTGAATCCAGGCTCATCCCTCCTTGACCTCAGCCAGTCGGAAGCGCCGTGTAGAGGAGTATGTTCAAGGAGGCAGGAAGCTCAACGACTGGGAGGTCTTTACTGCCCTGGAGACATACCTGCAGGTTAGAAAGGCAAACAGTAAATGAAAATACTGTGGAGTTAAAGGGAAATCAGTAAGGGTAGGGCTGAATGTTAGTCATCGAGTTGGTGAATTTGTAGTTGTGGTAAAAGAATAACAATGTGCGTGTGCATTATGGAATCACGACAAAAACATTACGCCTAACCTTTATCAAATCACAGACACCTGTAACTGAGCTAATGTAAATATGATCACTGGCATGAATGATAATATACAATAAAAAAGTCTTCTGCTGCTTCTAACTTTTCTTAACATAGCCAAATTAGACAGTACAGTCACATCTGAGATCACATCTGCATAATCTTGTTTTCTTCTTTGTAGCTCCAGGAAAAGTTTGGCTGGGCTGCCTTTAAGACAGTGTTTGCTGTCTACCATGACATGACCAACTGTCCCAGGGACAACAATGGAAAGATGAATCTCTATGCTGAGACTTTCTCCAGAGCTGTGAACGTGAACCTGACTGGATTCTTTAAAGCCTGGGGATGGCCCATCGAACAAGCCACCGAGGAGAAACTCTCCAACCTGCCTCCCTGGACCGATCACCCCATGGTCCAGTACTCTTAAACTCCCACTGGACCAGGTTTAGAGTATAATAGCCTGATTTAATGATAATGATAATGACTATAATAGTTTGTCCTTTCTTCCCAGTATAGCGGTACAAATGCTGAATGATTACTGAAAAGACATCATGTGTATCATAATCAAGAAATACATTTCTTTGGATTTTATTATAAATATGACATTAAAGCTGCAGTATGTATAATCTGCGAAAAGATTCAGCTCCTCCACCTCCTCCCTGAACTACTATTGTCGTCTAAAGAAATGCACCACTACCATCCACTCAGAACCAGGAGGAAGGTCTTAGTGCTGTCAGTCACCCTCTTGTTCACACTGCTAAACGTGCTAATGGTGGAGAAACAGCTTACCCTTCCAGGAAAACTGTTTTTCCGCTGTCATAGGTGGCCATGTTAACTAGCTTTAGCATTAGCGGCAGGCTATGTTGTGGTGAACCAGCTGTAGCGTAGCAGAGAGCAGGGGGGAGTGTGTAAGCTGTGTGTACATGAGGGTGGTTGATAGCACTATGATCCTCCTCCTGGCTCTGATTGGCTGTTTCTGTCTGAGTGGTGTATTTCTGCACTTAGTACTGGGAGCACTGGGAGAGGGCAGTGGAGCTTGATTTTTTTCCACAGATTATCTCTGATATTATACTGTCACGACATAATGATAATTTTAACAAATATGTAAAAAACATATTTTTCATAACATTGACTTACTGCAGCTTTAACAATGAGATCTGATGTTTTGCTGGAGAAAATTGAAACATTAGAGAAGAGTCAGTGTCCAGTTAACAGAGAAGAAGCTAATTTAAACATACAGAGTATAGCAGGAAGCACTTTAATAATTAAATTTGTAGACAGTTTGAGAAATGACTCATAAAAATATCATAATTCATATCTGAGCCTGAAATGATGAGGTAAGTTACCTGAAAACCTTAATTTATAATAAAATTCAATTTAACATGTTCTAATATTGGCAGCTAGTGGCTCTCAAACAATTTCTGTCTCAAGCATTTTTTAGTCAAATGAAACTTATATTTCCAACAAGGCGAACATTTTTGAAAATAATCTGCAGAATTCTGAGAAAATATATTGAATTTCTTTCTTATACAGAAAAGCCTTGAAAGATAAAAAGCAGGGATGGTATGTAAGAAAACAGGGCAAAACGATCACTGTTTATTATCTTGTGATATACTAATGTGTTGAAATTTTAGGTTGTTTAATTACTGTTCACTCTGTCAGTTACATAAAAACTGCTAACCAGTCAGGTTTTCTTTTCTGTTTTCTTCTTGACTGTCATGCTTTCACACTCCCAGGAAACATGCATAAAAATAAACCCACCTTCATTTACATATTCCTTGTCTTGCTTATTATTCTTTTAGAATAATAATTCATGAGTTTAGTCAGAGTTCATCAAGATTTACTTAAGGGTTACTTGAATTTTAAAATCCAACCAAAAATTTCATCCAAGGAGTTCATTTCAATTTTCATATTGCAAAGATGGATAATGCAGTGATGACTGTGATTCAACTTATTGTGCAGCTCTAAGCTTTAACTAAAGAATGAAGAGGAAAAACGATCTGAAGCAACTCCATCTGAAAATATGAGTGAAAAAGAAAGTTCTCAAAAACTGTTTGCATCGAACCATTTCTCCACATACCCGAAATGACATATCATAACAGCAGTTGAAACTATTGAGCATAACTAGAAATAATGTATGTGCAGCACCTTAAGCACATTCAACAAGAGGACTGATCTCCTTCATGTGTGTTTGTACTCAACATGTGCAATATCTAGAGTTAAGTTTGAAATTTTAGAGAAATCTGTGGCCTGTGGTGTATTAATGGGGGTTTGGTTACCTTTAAAAATACCAACGTAAAATTGTTCCAGTGAAAACTCTGATGACACAAACTTCTAAAGAAGTTTATTTCAGTTAGATTTGTGCAATTACCTGGGAGAATAAAGTCCACAGAAGAACTACTCAACAGCTATAAACCCAGGATTTCTTTCATAACATTTCTGACTACTATACTGTACCATTTTTGGCATTCCCCAACACATGGCTGCAACTTTAGGCAGAACACGGCAAGGCCTTATAGTCAGTAATAAAAAATCCCGATATCACCCAAAAACAAGCATGTACTGATTGTACTGAAATCATACCTGTTCTGCCATTTTCTGCGTAGCGATGCTGCTGCCAGCATATTGTGGGTTAAGCCACGCAGAGCCTGCAGGACTCTTGACATTCAGAATGGTACTGCAGTTGCAATAACGGCACATATGTGCACAACAGAAATGCAGCATGCAGGATTTCCATATTTGTTTTCTTTCCATTCCAGTCATTTCTGTCCAGTAGGAGTAATGATTGTCACCCAATCTTTTTACCAAATTATAGGTCACTTGCAGCAAAGCACAATATGAAAAAAACCTGCACTAAACCAAAACAATTAAGTTTTCTTTTGATTCAGACCAAACAAGAGGACCAAAGGACTTTCCTGGTGTAAAAACACATTAAGTGACTACTGTGTGAGGTTTGTTTAAAACTACAGGGAAACATGTTTAAAGACCCAGGTTCCCCACAGCTGCAACACCAGGCTTCTGGGGACAACTTATAAAAGTGGCAGCAGTAGAAAAGGTCAGTTTGCAGCAGTAAGCAGGTAGGTAGAGATATACTCATGCAAATAAAGAACTGAAAGTTAAAGTGTGAGCTATTGAGTAAATGTGTGACATCATACAGTCACTTTTGTAGTCAGTGTTTTTTTCCATTTTCTCAGAGCTGGTGAAAACTTCTAGAACCCACTGCTTTTATTCATAAAAGAAACTTTGACAACTTTGGACTTTTCTTGTACCTGTCTAGCAACATGACTTACTAACAGAATCAAAGTGTGCATTTAGATATATATGTCCTTGTTGGCTCATAGGTTATTTTTTATGTCTGATAAAGAAGCAAGGAAAGGAAGCAACATCAAACACATTTGTTGAACAACAACTGATATTTTCAGGAAAGTATAAAACTTTATCTTTTCAAACTCAATTTTACATGTCTCACAATGTAACAGAATTGAAAAACTCTCTTCCACAGAGAGGTATCACTGACTCACTCTCTCGAGAACAGGACACAGTTCTGGGCAGTGAGATCAGATGAGGAAAGCACTGATGACATACTAAAGCTTTATATAAAGTTGAGTCTGGACATTTTCTATGATATGAGAGGTAATTCTTCTCAATTTCCAACCAGTCAAGCTCAAGCTATCTGCCAGTCAAAGAGAACCCTGGTTAGAGATCTACGGCTTGCACAGTGAGTAACTGGTGGTATTTGATGGTTGTATTTAGTTTTTTTTTCTACTTTTGAACCACAGGAAAGAAAGATTCTTTCATAGCTCTCATAAAAAGCTTACTTTTAATAAACTGTATAAGCTGGTATGGTATTTAATAAATTGTATTAGCTCAACACAATCAGTATATACAGTTTTGGACAGCAAAAATAGGATCACTGATCTGAGCTTGAGACAAAACAAAAATAACACGAGAAATGGTAACAAAATTGGGCTTCAATTTGTAGTCCAAACATAATAACAAATCTTATAAACTTTTATGGCACCAACAATGGTTAAAAAGATTTATTTACAAAAATAAACTTTACAAAGTTTATTTTTTTATGGATAAAGTGACTTTTGTCAGATATTGATCACTTATAATGTCAAATAGCGCTGCTATTCCATCTGCTTTTTGGTCAGTAACATTAACTGATGCCAACGAGGCTTTCGTGTCCATCCATGCAGTAGTAATAATTTCTCCACTAGGATTTTTTTCCATGACTTCGTCAACATCTGGGCAATATCCTAGTATCTAAGGAGGCTTTGGTGCTTCCACCATCACTTTGAGCCTTGCTGTGGAGAAACAAACACCATCTGTATTTTCATGTGGAGAAGGGTTTTTCTGTGCAGTGGAACACTGCTGATTGTGCAAGTATAGTTTTCACCACGTAGAGTTCTCTCTGAGGATAACGTGGTGGAATACTGGATGACCATGAAGCACCTGCTTTCAAAATCTGTATGTTTTTCTGTAATCATACTGAGGTAGTGGATTTTTATGAGTCATGCTGTGGCTATTGTAGGACTTTATCATAAAACGTATGAGCCAGGGTTTCATCTTTTTCTGATGCTGATGGCTTTTCTCTTTCTGTCTGAAAGATATATTTAACCTTGAAACTGTTGCCCAGAAAAAAAATGAAAATATCTCTCAGCAACCAGAACAGCTGAACAGATTTGGAAATGTGTGTGCTTCTGAATAGCTGAGAGGCCCTCGTCCATTGTGAGGCAGAATACATACCATATTCTGTGTAAATTAGATCCAACCTGCTTGGTTTCAAGAGCTTGGAAAATCCAGCTGCTTGTAGCAACCATCTCTGATAAAGCCAGAGCAGTGGCAGAACGCAAGGCACAAAGCAGCCAAGTCATCAAGAACATAATGATTTGAGCACAAGATCAGATCATTACAATATACTTGAGATTGATTTTTCAAAATGGCATTTTATCCTCAGATTTTCAGCTCATTTTTAAATATTGCACACATTCTGGCATCGTCACACTAAAATACTTTATGTGTATGTGATAAGATACATGAGGAAATATAGCTCAACTCCTTTAAGACTTATGTTCACGGACATGGTGCATGAGAAAAGAGCTTAAAATGGGGTGCTCATGACATGGCTTGTGCAGGAACATCGTCTGGAGAAGAAATTAAGATTGTCACGAAGACCCATAGAAGGGGGATAAAATTTAATAAGAAAGTAAAGACAGCACAGGTTTGTTTTTGAATATTAAAGTGAACCTTAGTAATCAGTTTATTAACAGTGTTTTTTGAGGTTGTAGAATAGAACAGCGTTATCCTTCTTGTCCCATGGGAAATTTAGGTGTACCAGCAGCAAGTTAAAGGTAAAATGGAAGCATACATATTCAAACTGAGGTCAAAAATATAAAAACAGAAAAATAAGATGATCACAACAGGGAAAAACTCAGGCAAGGCCACAGGGAGCTAACCAACAGAACAATATGTAGCAAACAGGAGGATCCTGCAAGGAGTGGGAGAAAGAGAGGAGCTTAAATATTGGGGAGGTGAGCGCTGGAACAGCGCTGGAGTTGATTAACTAAACATTTGCAGGTGTGGGGAATTAGTGAGAGCGGAGCTGAGGAGAGAGAGAGAGAGATTGGCAACAGGGAAGCAAGGAAAAGAATCTAAATGTCACTGAGAATAACTAGACATAAGGAAATAACTAGAATGACTAAGAAAAGACTGAAATAAACAAAGCAACAAACATAATCTAAAAGTAACTGAAATACTCAAACTAAGTGCTGGACAAGCAAAAGGGATGAACGAGGATGAGTGAAAATAAGAATTCAACACTAAAAAACAACAAAAGCAAGAGTCCAAAAGAACCAGGACCTGACAAATCTAACAAGAACAACTAAGAAAGAACTGAGCTGAAGTAAAATAGAAACCAAGCTGATTTAATCAGAGAACAAGAAACTAAGACAAACACAGAACAACAAATTATCAGAACTAAAATCAAATAATCAAAACCCAAAACAAGCCAGAGTCCTGACAGTTGTGTTAAGTATCATACAAATTGTTAGTTGACCTTTTCTGTATTATAACTATAAATATATATATTTGTGTATATCTGTATTTTTTAAGGTAAATTTTTATGTATTTTTAAGTGAAATATTTCAGTTTGAAATATTGGGGTATTAGGGTAGTTTATGTAATGAAACAGAAATAATTCGGTATGATAGAATTTATTGTGTTTGCCACATATTATCTTTGTTGTCCATTAGAGAGTTGACGTATCATGTTATAAGTTTTTTTCTGAAAAAAGTAAGAAAATATGAAGCTAATGTCTGACAATTATTAATCTATCAAACATCTTATCAGTAGCATACCTAAAATAATTTTAGGTATACTTTGAAAAGCTTTTTCTTCATATTTTGAATTACTATATGTACACTGAATTATAGAATCACCCACAAACAACAAGATGATTTATCATTTTAAACTAAAACATTTTGTCTTCCTTGCAGGAAGAAACACTGACACCGCATCTCTCCGGATCAACTTTCCTTCTTCATTCAAACTACAGAGAGTTGATTCCTCCCATTATGTCCAACCAGTCAACCCAGTCTTACCCTCAGGACGCCTACAAGGCTCTGATGAGAGGTATTCAGGAGCTGGACCTTCAGAATTCCAGTGTTCCCTGTAACTTGGTGCTGACAGGAGATGCCTTTCCTGTAGTGACAAACAGCCAGGGTCAAGTCCTCGTGGCTGCCTCTGTGTATGGCCGAGGAAGAATTGTGGTCCTGAGCCATGAGACCTACCTGACCCTCTGTCCTGCTCTGGTAGAGAATGCTCTGACCTGGCTGGGAGGAGGGGAGTCTGCCAACTTGTCTTTGGGGGTGCAGAAAAAAATGAAGAGAGTTGCTGAAAACCTAAAGAGTTCTAGTTACCAAGTCAGTCTTGTTGAGGAATTTAGTAAAGATCTGGGTGTCAGTGTGTATGTAACAGATGCCTACCACGTGGGCCCAAAGGCAGAAGAGCTGATAGCCTTCGTGAAAGCAGGGGGAGGGTTGCTGATTGGTGGACAAGCTTGGTGGTGGGCTTCACAGAATCCCAAAGAAAACCTAATCCTTCAGTTTCCAGGGAATAAAGTTACAGGAGTGGCAGGGATCCACTTTACTGCTAAGTATGGAAAAGCAGAAAAAATGCCTATTTACTCTGAGATCCCATCCTCCTGGAAAGCTGTAAAGTAAGTGTAAACTTTGGTTTTCCTTCCTTCAGATGTTTCTGTTAATATGTAAGTAGTTATTTTTGTGGATGTGGATGGTGAACTTGACCATCGGTTTGATTATTTAAAAGCTTTTTTTTTTTTTTTCGTCATTGTTGATCATAGCTCTGTGTTTCTGTCTCTGTCTTCCTGCCATCCAGTGGCGGGATGGATTTCAAAACAGACTTGGAGTTCTTGCTGAAAGGGATTTCAGAGTTTGACATCAAGGGAACTGCAGTTGCCTCTGAAGCATTGGTCCATGGTTCTCTTGCTTTTCCCATCGGTAACACAGATAAAGGAGAGGCGTTCCTCGCAGGAACTTACTATGGGCGAGGACGGGTCATTTTGGTGACACATGAGGCCTACCTGCAACACGAGGTGCAGTAAAAAGAACATGAAAATTTGTGTTTGGTCCATCTATAGAAATCAATATGTGTCATACAGAATGAGCTACATGAGAACTGAGAGCTCAGAAAACCTTTTGTGTCTCTTCTTCTAAATGACTACTCTTTTCTAACAGAAACTGGCATCATTTTGGAAGAATGCATTTGATTGGTTGGACCAAGGCAGAAAAGGAGTGGCTGGATTTGAGCCAGGCGTCAAACTCTTACCCAACTTAGGGTTGACATGTAAGACGACAAAGTTCAGCCCGGAGCTGAGTGTGTTTGTCTGTAAAGCATACACTAGCACGGATGCTGAGACGATCCAAAATTTTGTGGTCGAAGGAGGAGGCTTGTTGATTGGTGGACATGCCTGGTACTGGGCATCAACGCACACTGGTCAAAACCCCCTACAAAATTTCTCAGGTATGATACCACACTTTCTCATTTTGAAATTAATCAGTTTTCAGGCTAATAAACTGATAGAGTGACACCGAAATAAATACTGTAAAAACTGAGCAAATGTGAAACCAAATCAACTTCCTGTTATTATTTTGTATAACTGATAGCATACAAAAAGGATTGTGTTTCTATGGCACTTTCAATAGATGAATTTAAAAAAACTAATGTACATTTGGTCGAGAATATACCTAGTAGTCATGTAAGATCTGCATTTAAAACCAGAAGTTTACGTACACCAAATGAAAAGACCTTTTTTCTCACTGTCTGGAGCTAAATCAGACTAAACTGCTCTTGTTTTCAGTTAGTTAGAACTACCAAAATTATATGTGTTAAATACTACAATAATGAGAGATAGAATATGTCAGAGATTTATTTATTATTATTATTATTATTATTATTATTATTATTATTATTATTATTATTATTATTATTATTATTATTATGTCTTCTAAATCAGAAGTTTACATACAGAATGATTACTATCTCTTTCAACAATGAGGGAAAGCCCAGATGATAAGAACATTTTTTTAAAAATCAGCGAAGACATCAGGAGGAGAGTTGTGGAGCTTCACATGTCTGCTTCATCCTTGAGAACAATTTCCAGATGCTTGAAGTTTCTGTATTCATCTTTTGAAGTATTTGCAAGTATAGAAATGATGGGAATGTCCAATCGTCATACCTGTCAGGAAGGATATGGGTTCTGTGTACCTGGAGAGGAACGTGCTTTGGCCTGAAATGTGCAGATTGAGCCCAGAACAAAAGCCTTGTGAAGGCCTGACTGAAGGTGGCAAGACAGTATCCACAGTGGAACGTGTCCTGTATCGACATGGACTGAAAGGCCACTCAGTGAGGAAGAAGCCATTATTCCAAAAGAAATGTAAAAAACCCAGATTACAGTTTGCACAGGCACACAAGGACAAAGACCTTCATTTGTAAAGTGGAGCTGTTTGGCCAAAATGACCATCATTACATTTGAAGGAAAAAGGGGGATGTTTGTACCATCCTAACTGTGAAGTATGGAAGTGGCAGCATCATGTTGTGGGGCTGCTTTGCTGTAGGAGGAACTGGTGCACTACATAAAATAGATGACAGCAAGAGGAAAGAACATTATGTGGAGATATTGAAGCAAAGTCTTAAGACATCAGCCAGGAAGTTAAAGCTTGGCTGTTCTACAAGGGAAAAAAATGCAGAAAACTAAACTGTCAATTATAAGAAGGGTTTGATTGCTGTAATGCCAGGAAAGACATTATTAACATGGAATTTTTCTATCAAAATTTAACTAAATAAATATTTTATTTGTTTGTTTTTTTGTTTTTTTTTTGTTTTTTTTTCAACTCAATCGTTTTAGATTGTTATCTTTTTAGAAATTCCTGTCTTATTTCTATTTTATAAACAAACATCTTGGTTGAATGGAAGTCATTTTAAATCTAAATCTTCCAGGGGTATGAATAAATTTGGATTTAACTGCATCAAACTATTGTTATTTGCTTGCATAGAATAATTTTTTGGAGGTAGAGCACCAGAACTGACTTCAGCACTAAGGTCTCCCATTCTTCTAAATGTATAAAGAATTACTAAACACCATGGAAGTGGTGCATCTGCAACAGAATCACGAGGCTTACGATTGACTCAAAACACCAACATACAGTACATAAGCAGAAAAAACTATCACAAAGAGGATATAGAAGTAAAGCAAATACCAAAATTCTTTTTCATATATATAATTTAAAATTACTTCTGATTCTGGGAGTCAAATGAAGATGAGAAAGTTAAAAGTTAATTATGTGGAATTTTCTTGTTTCAGGAAACAAGATCTTGAACAAAATGGGTTTGAGTGTGTTGAAAAAAACTATAACAGGAGGTGTCTACAAAGCTCCTGATCCATGCCAGGTCAAGAAGTTCTACTTCCGTCGTCTTCTGTGTCGTTTTGCTGGTCATGTTCTGGAGGGTGGAGAACTCACCAAACAAGATGAAGAGCACCTCAAGAAACTGGGAGGAAATTGTGCCTCCTTCTTGAAGATGAAGGCTTATAGCAGCATCTCGTACATACAGATTCTGTACCTTCTGACTGACATCTTGATGAAGGTGGACATCCCACAGGTGGGTCACATAAGAGTCACTTAGTTTTAGGTTTTATGAGGGCTGGGCAATAAATTAATAACAATATATATCGTGACAGACACGTGATCAATATCAATAGAAAATATGCCCAATAGAATCCCCAATAATTTCACTGAACTTAGATCCAGAGCCGCACAGCATTTTGAGGGATGTCGGCAGAGGAAAGGCCGCTCAACCTCTCACGGGCGGCTAAGAAAGATGGTTGGCATCAACTAACTCACTCGCTCTTTGGTTACCTAGCAACAACCTGTTGACTAACTAGCGCAGCAGCAGTTTTAGGTTTCGCCATAGTGCCTCATAACTAATAATAATTAAATTAAAAATAAAAAACAACAGCGTGGAGTGAAAAGGAGAAAATGAGTACAACAGCTACAGAGGAAACTGGATAAAACAGGAAAGGTCACGTCAACAGTTTGGCAGTATTTCAGATATAATTTTCGATACTGACTAATATGAAAAACATATATGGGAAGAACTTCTTTACAGACCAATAAGGTTTTTCATCTTAACTTCAAAATGTTTACATTTTTTTGTACAGTTTTGACTTAATTACTGCTCTAAATGAGTTGTTCTTTCAGCAAATGGCATGTTTTAGAGTCTATATATTCCAGTAAAAGATTATTCATTTACTACATTAGTTAACGATTATTTCAATAATTGATTCATTGTGATTAATGCAATTAATTGTTTCAGCCCGTGCACCATTAAGTTGTTTGCCAGTCACCATAAGTGATATGTGTTTCAGTCACATTGCCCAGCCCAGGTCTTATTCAGTTTTCTCTCTGGACTGTAAATCTTCTCAGTTTAAAAATATTATATCATCAGGTATTTTCTTTTCTCCTAGATTTCTACATCTTGTTTGATGGAAAAGGCCATTAGAGACTCAAAGTTTTGCTTTTTCTTATTTTCAAACTCCCCAAAGCTCTGTCATATTACATGGATAGCATCTGTAAACATCTTTGGCACATATTTTTAATTGGAATTAGGGCTGGACTTGGACAAGACCATTACAACTCCTGTAAAAACTCCACCATTTCATTGCCTTTTGTCTTCCAGTGTTACCTTTTATTTACCTCCATGCATCTTCCCATCAACATCTAGGTTTCCTATCCATGGCATAGAAATGCATACATGAAGCATGATACAACAACTATCACCATGTTTCACAATAGGGATTTGTGTTCTGGTTGATGCATTTTCATGAAGGCAAAAAAGTTCAGTTTTGGTATTGTCTTAGCAGAGCACCTTCTTCCATTGAAGAAGTTCATTGGAAGAAGGTGAACTTCATATTCCAGTGAAGTTCATTGTATCTATATACAATATAGTCTTTGGGTTCTTTTTATATCAGACACAATTTCTTTTTGTCCCTAAAGATATACCTGATATGTTTCGATGGCAGGCTTCCATCCTCGTCAGAGGTGTCACTAGGCGGTATCATGTCAAAATCCGCTGTTGTTCCAGAGGCAATGTCAAGATGCAATTACATTGACAGACTGACACTGCCCCCTGCTTCTGGCTTATTGCTGGAGGATGTTACCCCAGCAAGGACAAGCTGGAAGGCCCCCTTGTCCTGGTCTCTAGAGTTGTGTGGGCTTGCTTTCTAATCTTGGCTGCCTTCATGACCCACATAAGCCCACAGAGCTATGAACTGGGACGAGGGGGTCTTCCAGCTTTCCTACACCTGGAGCGACATCCTCCAGCAATAAACCAGAAGCATGATAGGTGACTGCATAAATATTCATCCCTTTTAAAGGGACTGCTCTAATTCAACAGATGTCCAGCCAGTTGGTGCTAGTAGTCTCCCAATGAGTGGAATAGAGATCACCTGAGTGCAGTTTCTCAAGTGATTGTAGTCTAAAGACACAATTGTCAGAAGGTTCACTGACTGGTTAATCAGTATTCCTGGCCACCATTACAGCATGAAGACTTAAGAACACTCCAAGCAAATCAGAGAAAAGGTTATAGAAAAGTATGTCAGGGGATGGATACAAAAAAATCTTTAAGGCACTGAACAGTTAAATCCATCATCAAGAAATGGAAGGAATATGGCTCATGTGTACATCTGCCGAGATCACGTCGTTCTCACAAACTGAGTGACCGTGCAAGAAGGAGACCAGTGAGAGAGGCCACCAGGACACCTATGACTGAAAGAGTTGCAAGATTCAGCAGCTGAAATGCGAGACACTCTGCATAGACATTAGTTTTCACTTTGACATCAAAGGTTTTTGTATTTCTTTTTTAAGCCAAATTTTGTTGGTCATGACTGATTTGTAAAAGCAATAAAGGGAGTCAAATATCCAAGGGGATGAATTCTTTTTTATATGAACTGTAGATACTTTTGCAAAGAACTTTTTATCAAGACATCAGGCGCTCTGATCCACCATCCAATTGATCAGCAAAATCATTCTTTTGGCCAGAGGATGTGATGTTAAAAAGGTAGCATTTTAAATTTGCAAAATGGCACCAGTTCTATTCTATGATCAACCAAAACCCATATGCTTTCATTTAATCATCAGTCTATTACTCAAAAAGTAAAAGTTATGTTTCAATGGTCTAAAACTACAGAGTAACAAGACTCATGATCATGCATTTTTGCATCTATGATATTTTCTACCATGGTGGCATTTGTTTAAAATGTTCTTATCAGTATAAATCTAATATGAAATGAAATGAAATAAATGAAAGGCAATATAAATATTGCCTTTCATTTAACTGATACGTCACATTTAACAGTTCTGGTTTTTAAGTGTTTATATGAACTATATTTCAAGGTGAGTAAGTTGAACCCTGCGAAGAGTCCCAAAGAGCACCTGCTCCTCAGTCTGGCAACAGATGTGTATGAAGCTTCCCTAAACCAGGAGGAGCTTCTGCACTACATCATCAAGAATAACCCACCACTACCTGTGGTCAAGAACCAGAGGATCAAGATCACTGCCCAAACAGAAGGTTAGATCTCACTGTAACAAAGGGAAAATGTGGAAGAATATTTTTATATAATGGTAAAAACATGAAAAATGAAATGACTCATTGGCTTGTTTTTCAAGTATGGGCTTCATATCGACTCTTCTGTGTGTTTGACAGAAAATGAGGAGTGGATCAGTACAGGCCTGTACCTCTCTCCTGGCATGAAGACAGAAATGATCTTACCACCAAAGCTTGTAAACAGCAGATGGATGGTAATGTACATGAACTCAACCCATTACTGTCTTTATTTGATCCCCTAAACCAGGGGTCTGCAACTGCAGTCCTCAAGGATCAGTGTCCAGCAGTTTTTGGATGTGTCCCTGCTTGAATCAATTGAATGATTATGTAATATTTGGTCTGTGTCATCCAAAGATCCAGATAGGCTGCCAAAGTGATGAGCTGCATCGAGGGGAGTTATGGAGAGCACCATATGTTATCAAAAGGTTCCCTGTTACATCAGAGAGGATACAGCTGTGGAACCTTTGGGGAGGACTCATCTACCTGCTGGCTTCACGTAATGTGAAGGTGGAGGAGGAAGAGATTGTGGTTCAGGAGGCAATCACTGCTCCTTATTACAAGTCTGGTGAGTGTGTCACCATCTGGTCATATTCTTTTTTATATTTTCAGTTCCAATGGCAACTGTTCTTGTTTGTTTGGGAGTATTTTTTTGTGTTAGATTATGTGATTACAGTAAAAGGTTATTTTCGGGGATTTTCACATCTTTACCAGTAGTGTTAGTAGGTGTGGAGGGCGCTCTATGTCACAAAACAAGCTCTGTTCATCTCAAAGAAACAAGGCTCTGGTGTAAGCTATAATGATAAAACTGAGTTTCTTCCTTTCCAAATCTTCCACATTGGTAATGTCTGACATTCAATTCAATACATTGTTTTTACATTGCCTTTTCAGAACCATGGAGACATCACAGGCCATAGAGAAAGCTTTCACTTAGTTTGCCATATATGCTTTTACATAAGCCATACACAAAACCTGCTGAGATATACAGCTGAAAATAATAAGGCACTACATCATCAGCAGTATGAACAGTGATAAAAGGTTATTTTAATGCAGTTTATTCACCATACACACACTGTCCAAAAAATAAAAGAGACATGGAAACATGAATTCAGATGTGCTTTCAGGAGACAGACACTAAACTTGCCAAACAGATGAATGATTTCAATTCTGTGTCCCAGAATTAGAAATCAAATTAAATGATGGCATATTACATGATTTGGCTGATTAAAAGCCTGAATGAGCTATTTAAAGACAAACTATTTGAGCTAATGCGTATTAAATAATCCTTCGTTTTGACTAGCAGCAAAGTCAGATGGGAGGTAAATTCTTGATGCAGTGGACTATACTGTGATCAGGAAGATGAGTTTTGTGTTGGAACAAACTGGACTTAAAGCATAAACTGTTCATCCATCCTTTTTGGTTGGCAAAAGTCCCCCTATGCTAAATTTCCTATGAATAAAAAAAGTAATTAATAATTCAAATTAGATCATAAGAAAAGCTAACTTTCAGAGTGACTCCTTGCTAAAGTAACTGTCTTTTCTTGGCAGATATTATATCTCTATGTACAGTTTTGTACTTGTGTTGTTGTTATTGGGACTTTTTTTCTGACAGTACTTCCTACATGAGTAATCCTAACTCATCACAACATCCATCTTTTGTTTACTTCAGGTGTAACAAAAGCAGCTGATTGGTCCTCTCTACGCAAGGCTCCTGCACCTTGGGCAGAGATGGAGTTTGAGAACATCATCCTCACTGTACCGTCACACATCATTCGTAAACTGGAGGACCCTTTGGAGGTGGAAAACCTTTGGAATGGCATCATGAGGGGTGTTGCAGATCTGGCTGTCATTCCACAAAAATTCATCCGCAAAGAACGCATCGTGGCTGATGTGCAGATCTCTGCAGGTAATGATGCGTTTCTGTCAAATTCTCATATTTTCAGACTTTCATGATCAGCATAAAAATGGGATAAGATTTCACACATACCATCAATAAAAATGTCAAATGTTTTAGTTTTTGAAATTAATACATGACAACTAAAAAGATGAGCAAGTTCAGACTTTAGCAGTAAAAACATGAGTAGAGTGCAAATGAAATCAGTTTGCCAGTTCTAATTTAAAAGTCAGAGTACAGTGGGAAGAAAAATATTTAGCAGCTGAGTAGGCCTTGCATTGATACTTCGGAGACTAAATTTATGTGAAGAGACAGGAAAATATTTAATTAATTTAAGGGAACATAAGCATTTAATTTATAAAGGAAGCTGGGTTTGGGTGGAGAAAGAAGAATAAACTAAAACACTTATGCTGTGATGAAAGAAGCTTGCTAAGGAAGAGAAAGATGTTGATTTTTTTTTTTTTTTTTATTTATTTTTTTTTTTTTTTACATCAATTACATTTAAATCACAACTAAGTGGCGTTTTCTCATTTTAGGTTTGATGCATTCAGGCTATCCTATCATGATGTTCTCTTCTGCTGGACCTGAGCTGTTCAAACCGGAAGCTGCCCGAACCAAAGGTCTGTGGGGAGAAACTCATGAACTGGGACACAACCAACAGAGAAGCTGCTGGGAGTTTCCACCACACACTACAGAGGCCACATGTAACCTGTGGTCAGTGTACGTGCATGAGGAGGTGCTGGGAGTCAACAGAGCAAAGGTTACTTTTACATTTTTAATCAGACCCTAGTCCACAGAGGCTTAGTTTTTATAGTCTTTCAGATATGACTGCTGTCTATTAATTTTATTACTGAGCAGCTGTTTGAATCGACGGGGATGATGCAACTGAGATTTTTATGTCACTGATACAAATCTGACTGATTAAGAATATGGATCTGATAATACAGAGTCCCAAATACTTCATTAAAGTTCATAAAATGAATGCCACTGATGTGCTTGAAAATTCAAAGGCTTTGCGGTGCAGGAACTACAACTACATGACATCAGCTTTAAATTCATTCTCTCACCTATAATATTCAGGATGCTGTGGTTTCTGCTGTCCTTGTTTCTTAACAGTGAAAAATAATCGATCCCAATCAAAGGTCATACAGAACAGCCCTGATCAATACGTAGCATGATTTGGTGCATTTCCAGGTAATCATCTGCCAAAAATGTTTCCAGAAAAAGTTTCCCTTCTTCACAAATGTAATCCTTTATTTTCTTCAACTTTTAGATGCTGAATTTAGTGTTTTTAGACATTTTTAAAGCTCAATTTTAGTATTATTATTTATGACAACTTATGATTCAGTTAATTATATCCGCCACACTGAGAAAAGCAGCACGAACAGCAGTTCATGAGTGCTAAGCAACTAATTATTTAATACCAAAATATCTTACATTCTTCAAATCATAAGGCAGATTGGATTGACCTGCTTGGCTGTTTTTGAGGGCTTTAGCAGATCAAACCTGTGCTGTACTGAAAATGATGTTTATTATTTAGTTTTATTTTCAGATCCATCATATAATTTTATGGAAAAGTTCCAAAAAGTCATCTATTGTCACAACAATGTATGAACAAAGTTACAGGGAACTCTTGATGAAGCTATTTCTGCTGCGAGTCTCAAGTCTGACATTGCCTTTAGAGACTTTGTAGATGTTACAACAAACAGGAATCATGTAACGGTTACATTATATTAATTTGAAGAACAGTGTGAACTTTTGTTACATTTATCTGAAATAAAATCAATGTGTGAATCCAGGCTCATCCCTCCTTGACCTCAGCCAATCGGAAGCGCCGTGTAGAGAAGTATGTTCAAGGAGGCAGGAAGCTCAGCAACTGGAACGTTTGGACTGCCCTGGAGACATACCTGCAGGTTAGAAAAGCAAACAATAAATTAAAATTCTGTGGAGTTAATGGAAAAAAACTGAAGATAGAGCTGAATGTTAGTCTTGCACTAGGTAAATTGGTAGTTTGGTAAAAGAGGACCAATGTGTCAGTGGCTTGTAGAATCAAGACTAAAATTTTCAGCCTAATTTGATTTGCTCACAGAGGATACATGTAATTGAGTTAATGTGAAAATGATCACTGGCATGAACGATCATGAAAGACGATCTGCTGTTCCTAACTTTTTTCCCATAAGTAATCAATTTACAAGAAAATAACAGCGGAAAAGCAGCACAGCCAATGAGTTTATATTTCAGGTTACATGACGGTACATTTGCATAATCTCCTAATTTTTCTTCTTTGTAGCTCCAGGAAAAGTTTGGCTGGGCTGCCTTTAAGAAGGTGTTTGCTGTCTACCATCACATGACCAACTGTCCCAGGGACAACAATGGAAAGATGAATCTCTATGCTGAGACTTTCTCCAGAGCTGTGAACATGAACCTGACTGGATTCTTAAAAGCCTGGGGATGGCCCATCGAACAAGCCACCGAGGAGAAACTCTCCCACCTGCCTCCCTGGACTGATCACCCCATGGCCCAGTACTCTTAAACTCCCACTGGACCAGGTTTAGAGTATAATGGCCTGGTTTGTTGATAATGATTGCTATAGTTCGTCTTTTCTTCCCAGTACAGTGGTAAAAATGCTAAATGATTACTGAATCATGTGCATCATAATCAAGAAATAAATTTTGGGGGGTTTCATTTTAAAGATGACATTAACAATGAGATCTGATGCTTTGTGAAAAATCAAAACATTGTAGGAGAGTTAGCTTCCAATTAACAGAGAAGAAGCTAATTCAAACATTGTGAGTAATACAGGAAGCACTGTTAATGATTAAATTGGTAAACGGTTTGGCTAATGGCTCGTATAGATAATACATTTAACATTCCAACCTGAAATAAGTTAAATTACCTGAAAATTCTATTTTGCATTAAAATTAAGCTTGACATTTATCTTGTCATCGAGAAGCTTTAAGACAATTTTTGTCTCAAGCGGTTCAGAGTTAAATCAAACCTATTCTTCCAGCAAAGTGAACTTTTCTGAAAATAATCTTCAGAATTTTGGGAAGATATATAGAATTTATTTCCATAACAGAAAAGCCATGAAAGATAAAACCAAGGATAATGTGAAAGGAAACAGAGCAAAAATATCAGTTTATCTTGTGTTGTACTAATGTGTTGAATTGTTAGGTTCTTTAAGTTATTACAGTTCACTCTCTCAGTTATATTCTATTCCCTCATGTTTTCTGGGTCTGACTGGTCCTGTCTCAATGGTTGTTGGTTCTGTTACCATTACTGTACTGCTAAACACAGTCAGGTTTTCTTTTCTGTTTTCTTGCTGACTGTTTTGCTGTCAAACTCTGAGAAAGCATACACAAAAATACACCTACAAACCTCTGTTTACTCATTCCTAGGCTTGTTCATTTTATTTCCAGAAACTGCACTTGAGTTTAGCCAGAGTTCATCAAGAATACATAAAGTATAAAATCGTACCAAAGATTTCATCCAAGCAATCCATTACAATTGTGACATTGCAAAGATTGATATTGGGGGAAAAGGTTTAACAGGAAAGGAGATAAGAGGAGAGGAGAGAAACACAGAGAGAATACAAGTCAACACCCATAATGTCCTCTTCTTGACCTGCAGAAAGGGAAAGAAAAAAATGAGAAACCATAGCAACAAACATGCATATATATAATAATAACATTTATAACATCACTGAAAGTACATGGTACAAGTTAATAAAAGATGTAGCACGAAAATCTGAAGGAATGTCCTGTGAAAATATGACTGAAACAATGTTCTCACATACTATCTTCTGCACTTCTTGCAGTATGCCTATGTCAGATAATGCCAGAATGTAATTTTGTCTTCATAACAATGACAATAAATGTAAATATTGAAATATTAGATGTTCATTATTGGTAATTGGTGGATCTTATGAAATCAGAATATTATCCAAAGGGCAATTAATTTTAGAAATTAAATTTAAAATGTGAAGGTCTTGTTATACAGATTCATTCAGGCACATGCAGACCGGGAGATGGAAGGGGCTTTATCACATGCCCGTTTCCTCCTTGATGCCCCAAGTGGCCTTTTTTTTTTTTTTTTTTTTTTTTTTTTTTTTTTTTTTTTTTTTTTTTTTTTTTTTCATGTGTGGCCTGCCTATGCCCTCTTCGGTTGTTTTTTTTTTTTTTTTTTTTTTTTTTTTTTTTTTTTTTTTTTTTTTTTTTTTTTGGGGGGGAGGGGTTCTGGGTTTATAGTTTTGTTCATTTCTTATGTTTTACCTTTAGTTATTCTCGGTTTTGATTTAATCAGCCCTATTTCTGATTTGTCCTTAGTTATTTTGGCTCATGTTTATCCATTGTGTTTATTCTTTATTCCATTGGAGTTGTGTTTTGCGTATTTGTTTCCTCTTCTTTGCTCCCCTGTGCCATCTCTCTCTCCTCACCAGGGGTGGAACCCGCCACTGGCCAAATGCGGGTAAATGTGTGAAGCGGGGCCTAAATAATTTTTATCGACCGCGACGGCCCATTGGTCGATTTTCATGACGGACATTGGGCTTATTCAATGAAATCCCTCAATCCTCTTTGGCCCGCCTCTCCCCTCACCTCCGAGGTGAGAAGTTGCGCCATTTCAGCAGGACCGGAGTTGGAGAGAAAGTCAGTGGATACGTCTCCGAAAACCTCTGAGAACAAAAGCTAAAAAGCGCCTAAAAGTGGATGCTGAAAAGTGTGTCAAACTAACCGATATGTTTTCCACACAAACTTCGACCGTTACATCAGATTCAGGAGCGGAGAAGGAGGGAGAATTAGCGATTCAGGGGTTTTGTCGTCGGAGCATGTGATCTGACTATGGGCATGATCATGTTCTTGTAAAAACAGCATATTCCATAACATAGTGAAAAGAAATCTCTAGAAGAGTTTCTTTGACATTCATTTTCACTTCAAGATGGGAATTGTGACACTATGGTCATCTCTCCTAAGATGCAAAGAGTGGTGAAAGAATGTGTCATTTTTTGAACATGGTTACCTTGTTGGCTGCTGTGTTTTATTTTAACTTTTGAAACAACAAGATAAAGAAGCCAGAAAGTAAGAAAAGGACTTAATGACTTAATTGTACCTGTTCAAGTTTGATGTTAGTAATTACTTAGGTACATATGTATAGTAAACTTATTGATAGTAAATCGTTTTTCTTAGGGTTAAGAATAAATCATATGTTTTATATAATTTAATTGTACAAGTGAGGTTTGTAATCAAAGGTAGTGTTACACACGAAAATAAAATCAATGACTGGTGAAATGTTTGAGTGGCTGGTAAAATTTTTAATTTCCACTCCTGCTCCTTACACCTGCACCTTGTTTCCGAATTAGTACCGGTCCATTCTTCAAGCAATCAAACTCCCAGTATTTAACCACCTCTCCTTCATTCACTCCTCGCTTTATCCTTCTGTTATCTTCATGTACCTGGTCCTGGATAGTTCCTGCTCTTTGTATCTCACTCATTATTTTGTAAGTTCATGTTTTATTACTTTTTCATTAAATCACTTGCCATCTACTCATCACCTCAGTCTCTCTGCATTTGGGTCCAATCACCACCAAACATCATGACAGTGTTTCCTTTTCAGTTTCTCTACAGTTTAATCTGTTGTCTCACAGTTCCAAGCACTGTCACCAATCTTTGCATTTTGTTTATCTCATAACACAAGTTTAATCAGCTACCATCGATCTTTTTAATGTCTACAGTCTCAGATCAACACAGCTATGCCCTCCAACACTATCAGCAGCAGGCGCAGCAACCCCTCAACAGCAGCGTTGTACCCCATCATCTAAACATAGGATACTTTTGCTTTGCATTTTCCCCATGCCATGACAATGATACAGTAAGATGCGATTCTATATTAGATTCTTTATGAATGTGGGTTGTTGTTATTCAGCCTGGTATGCTGTAAGTGAAGTTGTAAGGTGTTTTAAAATCTTGTTCTATGTGCCCCTTTTTAACTTTGAGTACTCACCCATGGATTCATACCCACAGTGTATTTAAAATATTTATAGAAATAGAAATATCCTTTATTGTGCCAGGATGGGAAAATTTCTGTGCAACAGCAGCAAAGTGGCAGTGGCAGGGAAAAACAGAAAACAGATTCACCCAAAGAATATAAAAAATATGTATAAAAAACAGAATAGAGAATAAAAAAAATACTGTACAGTAAGGCAAAATTTCAACATGAATACTGTGTAGTTGTAAAAAATTCTCGAGTCCAGAAGAATGTGCAACTGAGTTGGTTAATTAAAAATATACAAGATGTGCATGTCTCTGAGCATTCAAAATACAAACTATTTACAGTTGGTGACAATAGAAAAACAGTAAAGTTGTACAGATACTAGCATGGATATAAACACTTATTGAGTTTGTTGGGAGTAATGATGGTTATAGAGTCTAACAGCTGCTGGGAGGAAGCATCTCATACAGTGCTCCTTTGTGCACTGAGGATGCAGCAGTCTGTCACTGAAGAAGCTCTCCAGCTCAGCAACAGCTTCATGCATGGGGTAAGAGACATTGTCCATCAGTGATGTTATTTTAGCTGGAGTTCTTCTGTCTCCCGCCACCTGCACTGGGTTGAGGGGGCATCCTAGCACAGAGCCTATGTCTGTTAATTTTGATTATAGCTTATAATTAGCGAACATCCCAAATTCTTTCTCAGACAATAAGTATGTTTGATATAATTATGGCCATGTACTGTACAGTATATGCACTCAGTATTCGTTGAGGCTTTCTATTGCATGAATTACTGCATTAATGCAGTGTTGCATGGAGGTGACTGGCCTGTAGCTCTGCTGAAGTGTAATGGAAGCCCAGGTTGGTTTTATAGTGCCCTACAGCTTGTCTATTTTGTTGAGTCTATTCTCTGTGGGGATTAGGTCAGGAGAGTTTGCTAGGTGATCAGGCACAGGTGTACCATGTCATCCATTATAGTACTTGTACCAGATTGTGAGCAGAGAAAAGCATGTAAAGTTCATAAATTTCCTGTAGATGGCTGCATTGACTGTGGACTTGCTAAAACACAGTGGACTAACACCAGTAGATGACACGGCTCCTCAAATCCTCACTGACTGTGGAAACATCAACTCACTTGGACTCTGTAACTTTCTACACTTTCTCCAGACTCTGGGATCTTGATTTCCAAATAAAACACAGAATCAAACTCCCAGTATTTAACCACCTCTCCTTCATTCACTCCTCGCTGTATCCTTCCGTTATCTTTATGTACCTTCATGTAACTCACTTGAACTCTGTAACTTTCTACTCTTTCTCCAGACTCTGGGATCTTGATTTCCAAATGTAACACAGAATCTATTTTCATTGGAAAACAGGACTTTCTAGCACATGTTTTCTTTCCACTTAGCTTCTATTCTGTGTGCATGGATACAGCTCTCCGTGAACAGCTATTTATCACCCTCCCTAAGGAGGACGTTAGTGACTGTCTGCCTGACATCTGTCATGTCAGCCTGATTTTGTGGGCTAGAAACATGGTACCTCTGTATGATTTTTTTTTTGCTGCTCTTTTCTGAAATTGAATTGTGGTTTTTATTAATCACTAAAATAAACACAAGAGTTTTAGGTCACAAATTGATGGTGACATATTCTCTTTCAGGATTATCTGATAAAGAGCAGAAGCTCTTCATGACTCCTTAAATAATGGCAAATCACCCTGGTCCTTAAGAAACAAAGCAGCTCCAGATCATCCCACTACCATCACCATGTTTACCTGAGGAGATAATGTTCTGTCTTGGGGTTGTCCCATTACTTGTGGTCCAATGGGATGTATTCCTTCCAACCATCCAAGAATATTTTCTCTAAGGTCAATCAGTTTTTTTTTTATTATTATTATTTCAAATGAGAGATGGATTACATAGGACCAGGTTGGTTTGAAAAGGTTTATTCTTGGTAAATTAAATCATTATTTGAAAACTATATTTTGTGTTTAATCAAATTATCACTGGCTGATATTTGTTTGATTATCTCAAACATTTAGGAATGGCGTTAAAGAAAAGAAAGAAATCTATAAGTGAGCAAACACTTTACACCACTGAACATGAGTTTACTTTTTTTTTTTTTTTTTTTTTTTTATGAATGACTGACCTTTCAACAATATTTTATTTTAATGAAACTGTCACCGACAGTTATTTCAATAAAATTGGATTGGACTTTAGATTCATTATCTTGAAAAGCCCACTACGACCAATACAAAAACATTTTGTTTTCAACCACGCATCTATGTTTTTTTGGGTTTTTTTGCACAACTCTCTTGGTTTAATGTAGTATCCTTCTTTAGGTTAACATGTGAGTGTACAGTAATAGGGCTGGTTTGTATCGTCAGCAATAAAATGTATAGATGAACAAGAAACAAGCTCGATAGAGATATGGTTAAAGACTGACTAAGGAGACATAAAAGGAAAGCCTCTCTGTTCTAAATGTTAATTGGATGATGATCGAAGTCCCTCCCTATTTTCCTCTGTCTCACCTTTCCCTTTTACTTAAAGTAACAAAAATGTATGGTTTGTTCCCCTCTACCCTTTCTCTTAGTGAGGAGCTGTTTAGATAACTACACGTCTGGACAGGTTTCTATTCTAACTTACACTCAGGTAAAAAGAACTTTCTTCACTCTAAAGAAAAAAAAGGTAACAATTTGCATGGACTTTTGAGTAAAGCCAATTTTACAGCATATAAAGTTGATATTTTGGTTGTTTTTTGTTTTTGTTTTTTTTTAGTAAAAACAACACAAATTAAAATTATTACTATAACCTTTAATACCTTGAATCAACTTAATGTTTTCACATTATTAAGTTGTTCAACTAAGTTATTGTCAGTTTATTTTGATAAATTCTACTTTACAAAGATTCATGCTTATTAAGTCAATTCATTTCATTGATAATAAAAATTAAGGTGTTTTGTGTAATGTGAGATTAAAACAAATATTAGTAATCTTAATTTTCCTTATGTCTTCTGTACAAATTTGTCAGTTCTGTTGTGAAGTCTAGTCCTTTACAGTCTTGAAGGATTTCTGTTTCATGTGTGGGTGAAGATCTTCGTTTCTTTCATAGGATCTGCTTCATTCTAAACCCTCTGTTTCCTGTGATTAAGTTGTGGTGGTGCAGACATTTTTTCTAAATAAATGGGTTTGCAATGGACTTGTTTTTTATAGTTAGATTGACAAGGCAGTGATTGTCCATATATTTATCAGGCATGCTTTTGGTGTTTGTAGTGAAGGTTGAAGGTGTTGTAGAGAAACGTAGAAACCTATGACCCATTTAAAGCAAACAAACAAAAAAAAAACATAAAGACTTTCTGTAAGAAAAAAAAAAGACATCCAAGCTGTTTGGACTATTTTAAGTTATTTTCACGGGCTAATACCACCATGTGCTAACAGTTTTGGTTGTGAAATATTTTTCATGTTGGTAGTGTGACTGGTTAATAAAGGACCTGTTTTCATGTGCAGTCCATCTTCTGCTACTTTTTATTTTTCCATCGAAAAATATTACACAAACAAACATGAACAAGTTCATAGATCAATTTTTAACCAGTTTTTGCACCAAATAATTAAGAATGTATAAACACGTTTTTATGAAGGATCTTTAAAGATATACATATGTGCAATTTTAAATTTACATTTGTTATCACTGTGACTGCATACAAAATAGACCAGGGTGTATTCGCAAATTTATTGCAAGGGAATACAAAACCTATTGTGAGGAAATGCAAATCTATCGCAGGAGAACCCAAAAAGAAAAAAATCCTCCATGTCCCTTTGGGGTCTCTGTACTCACATGATAAAAAATATTCATGGTTACATGATATAGCATTTTAAACTTCAACATTTTGTCTTCCTTGCAGGAAGAAACACTGACACCGCCTCTCTCTGGAACAACTTCCATTTATTTATTGCCTTCTTCATTCAAACTACAGAGAGTTGATTCCTCCCATTATGTCCAACCAGTCAACCCAGTCTTACCCTCAGGACGCCTACAAGGCTCTGATGAGAGGTATTCAGGAGCTGGACCTTCAGAATTCCAGTGTTCCCTGTAACTTGGTGCTGACAGGAGATGCCTTTCCTGTAGTGACAAACAGCCAGGGTCAAGTCCTCGTGGCTGCCTCTGTGTATGGCCGAGGAAGAATTGTGGTCCTGAGCCATGAGACCTACCTGACCCTCTGTCCTGCTCTGGTAGAGAATGCTCTGACCTGGCTGGGAGGAGGGGAGTCTGCCAACTTGTCTTTGGGGGTGCAGAAAAAAATGAAGAGAGTTGCTGAAAACCTAAAGAGTTCTAGTTACCAAGTCAGTCTTGTTGAGGAATTTAGTAAAGATCTGGGTGTCAGTGTGTATGTAACAGATGCCTACCAAGTGGGCCCAAAGGCAGAAGAGCTGATAGCCTTCGTGAAAGCAGGGGGAGGGTTGCTGATTGGTGGACAAGCTTGGTATTGGGCTTCGCAGAATGAGAATAAAAATGTAAACACTGAGTTTCCAGGGAATAAAATAACAGGAGTAGCAGGAATCTACTTTACTACTGAGTATGGAACAGCAGAAAAACTGCACTTTTACCCTGAGATCCCATCCTCCTGGAAAGCTGTAGAGTAAGTGTAAACTTTGGTTTCATTGCAAATTTCATACTTTTCTTTTGATTATGTGATCAGTCTTTTGTAGTTTTCTTTTGAATACTGATGGTGAGCTTAAACATCAGTGTTATTTTTTTAAAAACAAGTTTTTCATCCTTTACTCATCATCACAGCTTTGTGTTTCTGTCTCTGTCTTCTTGCCACCCAGTCGTGGGATTGATTTCAAAAAAGACCTGGAGTTCTTGCTGAAAGGGATTTCAGAGTTTGACATCCAGGGAGACAGAGTTGCCTCTGAAGCATTGGTCCATGGTTCTCTTGCTTTTCCCATCGGTATCACAGATAAAGGAGAGGCGTTCCTAGCAGGAACCTTCTATGGGCGAGGACGGGTCATTTTGGTGACACAGAAGAGCTTTCTGCAATACGAGGTGCAGTAAAAAGGATGTGAAAATTTGTGTAAAACGACATGAAAATGCACGTTTGTTTAATTTGTAAAGTGCAGCATGTTTATGCACCATGAGCTAAGTGTTGACAATATAATACATAGTTTCAAATTCTACTTCTTGATCATCTGCTGAAAGCTCAGAAAACCTTTTGTGTCTCTTCTTCTAAATGACTACTCTTTTCATACAGAAACTGGCATCATTTTGGAAGAATGCATTTGATTGGTTGGACCAAGGCAGAAAAGGAGTGGCTGGATTTGAGCCAGGCGTCAAACCCTTACCCAACTTAGGGTTGACATGTAAGACGACAAAGTTCAGCCCGGAGCTGAGTGTGTTTGCGTGTGAAGCATACACTAGCATGGATGCTGAGACGATCCAAAATTTTGTGGTCGAAGGAGGAGGCCTGTTGATTGGTGGACATGCCTGGTACTGGGCATCAATGCACACTGGTCAAAATGCCACGAAAGATTTCTCAGGTGTGTTGCCACACTTCCTAATTTTGAATTCAAAAATCAAGTATCAGGCTCATGGACTGACACAGTAACACAGAAATACATTCTGTAAAGAACTTTGATTTCCAAAATCAGTTACAGCACTTGGTAGCAGTTCAACAGGTTTAGTGAGAAGGTGTGAAGAGAGACTGAAACAAATCCTAAACAGAGGGTATGGAGATACTCTTAGGATCTTCCCAGCTTGCCTCATTATTGTTGGGAATCAAAATTTGCCACCTCACAGGATGGCACCAAAAATGTTGTACCAACATATCGCATCAATGTTTGACTTATGTAATTATTAATTATTATAATTAATAATTTATTATTAATAAAATTATTAATAAACCCGATAGTTCCTTACTTGAATCAGGGCACCATCAGTACCTCTGGAGTCATAAGTGAAACATAGTCAGTCTCTCATGAAGGGATTGTTGTAGAATTTTCAACATCAGTTCCCAAACCAAAGAAAATGGTGAAGAGACAAACGGTCTTTGTGAATTTATTCTTTACAGAGCTGGAAAGTTAACACCCACAGCTTCTTACAGCCCAGAGTATGCAGCTCTGGACTGGACACTGGACACTTTCTTTTATACCCATCACCAGATGAGATATCTATGCATGCATATGTCCTACTGCATCTAGATCAGAACACACTGGAAGATTTGCATATTAGGATAACAATTCCAAATATGAGAAGCAGTTCCAGTATCAACATGGTGACAATAGGGTTATAAGACAGTTGGTCATACAGACAATCTCCTGCTCACACACAGGACTTCATCTGGTACTGTTCCACTTAATTACACATAGTTCACCCAGAGAGTGAATGTTAAAAGGATATTTTCCACCACAGAATGAATTCAGAACCACTGGCAGAAGAAAGTGTTTACACAATGAGCAATGATTACACTTATTTCTAATCAAGTCTGAGAATTTAACAAAATAGCCCAATCTTACAGCTGAATTATTCCGCAAATAACCTCTTTCTTTAATTGCTGGCATGCAGTCCAGCTGCTGAATAATATAATAATAATAATAATAATAATAATAATAATAATAATGATAAAATGTTGAATAATAAAAATTTATAACAAATCAGACTAATGAACAAACTATGACAAAATGAAATGAAATACTGAAAAACTGACTTGAAGCTAATTAACTATACAAGAAAACACAGGAAAAATCAGATCTGCAGAACCATACATGCACAGCACAGGGTCATAAAAAAAGAATAGACCCCCCATCTGAGATGAAATTGGTGGAATAAAGGAAGCAAAAAAGGAGGGGGTCAGGTCACTGTCTGAATCTGTCCCACCTACCCTCTGAGATGAGACAAAGGGTCATAAACTGGACCATATGGCTTGGTTAATGATAAGCTTGACAAAAAAAACTTGGTCTTGGGCCCTGTACGACCACAAAATGGATATGTATGGGGAGTCAACAAAAGAAAGGGAAAGAGAAGTGAGAAACAAGAAGCAAGTGGCAGGGAGGGAAGTAATTGGCTAAAGGCAGGGCCAATGAATGCAGCAGCACTGAATTCAGTTCTTCTGGATGCAGACAATCCCTAACATGTGGCGGTCTTAGATCAACACAGCAACACAATGTCATAAAAATATCACAACAATAATCAGCAAACCATTAGCAAACATGCAACAGAAAGGCAATTACAAAAGCCTTATTTTAAACACCTAATTCAGCCCAGATAACAGTTTACTTGCAAGTCAGTAGGTTGTTTGGGTCAAAGAAATGTCCAGAAGTCCAAGAAAAATGATGAAAAAGGAAAAAACACTCATTTTCGTCCGGCAGGTTGAGCCAGCTGGGTGGGGGTGTTTGGCAGTGAGGTCTTCAGTACAAAGTACAAAGAATCTGATGCTTTGGAAAGCAATCTGAATAAAAATATGGAGTCCAACATTATCCCATAGAGGCCCCTCTGGTCTGTCACATTGCAGGAGTACCACACTGAGGAGAAAAGCTTCAACACACGCTCACCCACAGCTCTGTAGAATGTTGTGAAGATGCTGGTATGAGTCATTCCGGTGGGACACAACAGATTATGTTGTGACTGGTATACCTATGAAAGTCTGAAGGCCTCTGAGTTTGAATGCAAGAGAAGCTAAAGATGTCAGAAAGAACATCTGCCAGTTCTTCAGCACAAACTTTAAGCAGAATTATGTCCAAAGATCTTATCTGCTGCTTTCCATGGTTTAATATTCTTGAAGTCCTTCTGATGACAGCTAAGTTAAAGTTGAAGGCCGTCAGGTAACATGGTTAAGGGAAACAAGATGGACATTATTTGTGTTACCTCTTAAAAGAAGGGAGAAAATTATCACAGGAGACCAGATCACTACTTTTCCATCCATTCACATGTACTGAGTGCACATTTCCGAAAACAATACACAAATATAAAAACCAATGGCAAAGTGCCAACTAAAGAATCCTCCACTTTTGCATTAAGAAGATACAGAACACAGGAGCATCTCTTTTCACACCATTTTTGTATAACCTTTTTAACTGTGAATTATTTCATCTATGTTGTTAAATAACCAAAACAAGTGTTTAACATTGAATATATTTCACAGTTTTAAGCATTTTACTCTTAACTATTAAAGTGATGTTTTTTATAGCTGTCAAAACAAATTTTCAAAGTATGAAATAGAAATATTATACAGTTAAAACAATTAAGCAAACACATTATTTGTACCAGGACCAGAGTGGGACTCATTTTCAGTCCTGGAGTTTCATGCTTCAGACCGGCCCACTTTAGATATTATTAAAATCATGTAATTATAATCTTACATGTTAAGTTTAAAATAATGCGCTGTTTTGTGAAGCTTTGTAATTCAATGTATTTTTCTAAAATCTGTCCAATTCAGTGCACGTAAGAGTTACTTGACAATGAAGATTTATTTCAACAGGGGTGCACATCTCAAACAATATTCTTTGCAGCACGTCTTTTTCAACAATATCAGAATCTCTGTTTTGTTAAAATGAGCTTTCAGAGATATCAGAACTTAGAAAATGAAATTAAAGAGTAAATAAGTGTAATAAATATAAAATTTTACAAAATTATAAAAAGTGTTGCACTTTATTATAACACCCATCATATTTTTTTTCAAGGAAACAGTTCCATCACAACTTAGATTTCACAAATATAAGAACATGAGTTAAAGGGCAAATCCCCAACACTATTCTCTACAATATAAGAATTTCCTTTTCTGCAACATCAAATATCAAGCAAACTAGTGTTCACAGATATCTGATCCTTAAGATTAAAAAATAAAATATTGCACCGTTCTCTGCAAGTTTGTTATTCACAATATGACATTACTTTCTAATGAATCCTAAAACAATATTTGCCTGAACAGTGGACTGGTATCTGTGACTTTGTTTATTACAGGATCATTGTCAAAAGACATGAGAATTTCTTTTCCAGCTCCTGGCTCTGCTTCTGACACTAAATCACATTTTAAAAATGATCATAATTCTCAGCACAAATCTCTCGTTTTTACAATGTCAATAATTAATCTTTCCTTTCCACTCTGCTAAACAAGACACATAAAAAAAAAACAGTATGTAAACGGAAAAAACAATCACAAAGAGGAAATATGCGCAAAACAAATAGATCCAGTTTGATGTATGATTCAAAATAATGTCTAATTCTGTCAGTCAAATGAAATGACAGCGTTAAAAGTTAATTATGTGCAATTTTCTTTGTTACAGGAAACAAGATCCTGAACAAAATGGGCTTGAGCTTGTTAAAAGAAACTGTAACAGCAGGTGTCTACAAAGCTCCTGATCCAAGCCACGTCAACAAGTTCCACTTCCGTCGTCTCCTGCATCGCTTTGCTGGTCATGTTCTAGAGGATGGAGAACTCCCCAAACAAGAAGAAGAGCACCTCAAGAAACTGGGAAGAGATTGTGCCTCCTTCTTGAGGATGAAGGCTTATGACAGTTTCTCCTATGTACAGATTCTGTACCTTCTGACTGACATTTTGAAGAAAGTGGGCATCCCACAGGTGGGTCACATAAGAGTCATTTAGTTTTAGGTTTTATTCAGTTTTCTCTCTGTAATGTAAATCAACTAAATTTAATAGTAAAATGCATTATATAAGTTCCTTATACTCTATGTGTGTATTTCTAAGTGTGTGTGTGTGTGTGTGTGTGTGTGTGTGTGTGATAGGTTGTTTACAATTCCCACTAGTGATATCAGATTGGCGCTGCAGCAAATAACCTTGCAGCCACAGATTGATTGCCAGCTATTGTATCGCATGCTCACTCTGGGCCTTTTCATACACCTTCGGTGTGCCCAAAAATGTTTGAGCTATGTCTGCCAAACAGGTAGACATGGAAGTGTCTCATGCAGAACATTTTTGAAACAATGTACTTTCGTGCCTCGTATTTATATCTATTTAACTGAGGGTATTGTAGTGACCTCTAACATTTTCACATTTTACATTGTGCTTTAAACGTGGTAGATAAGAATTTTAGAACAACCAATCAGACTCTCTTCCTGGCTCTGATTGGTTGTTTCTGATGGAGTGGTGTATTTCTGCATTTAGTACTGATAACACTGGGAGAAGGCAAAGGAGCTTGATTTTTTCACAGATTACTGTCACGACATAATGATAATTTTAACAAATATGTAAAAAACTTATTTTTCATAAAAGTTACATACCACAGCTTTAAGGAAAACAAGAGAGGACAGACCAAAGTAGAGGGAGAGAAAAGGGGAAAGAAAGTAGTTATGGGAAGTTGAGCTCTTTTCAGATCACCGGCTCTTTTTGAACGACTCCCAAAGAAGCTGTTCTCGGTGGAGTTCTGATGGACTCTTTCGGCTCCCAAACGGCTCTTAATTTATTATCATCCGTCACCTTATATTTTAGCCTAACTTAGCAAATATGAATGTTTTGTATGTTAATAAATCTTTTTGCATTCAGTGTTTTTATGAGAAGCCTTATATTTGCCCCATTTTACTTATTTATTCTATTACTAAAGCAGGGATTCTTACTTTTGTATAATATTTTAATCATTTCTCATTTTTATTTATCACAAAAACAAATCTACCAAACAGAACCATTATAAAAATATATTATATATTATATAATATCTTCAAACTGCAGCTAGATGCTGCTTCATTTACAGGTGTCAGTTATATTTATAGGTTTTTGCAATGCACTCTCCTCCTCACCGCTGTCTGCTGACCGAGGGGACGGACTGTTGCGTCTGCCCCCTCTCTGTTTTCACATAATCATATAATCCCATATCTTTACATGTAATTTGCCACAAGACCGCCATGCTACCAATCAAAACAAAGTTGTGCCGTGAGCAGGGTGGAGCCACAGAGTGAAAGCTGAGCAGCGAAAAGAGAAAAAATACCAGGGAGCTGGCTATCACTGGATGGGATCTGGCTCTTCTGATTCTCTACAAAGCATCGGCTCTTATAGTCAATTCTTTTAAGCATGACCAATCACTAAAAGAAAGGTTAAGTTGAATGCATTTTTAGTTCAAGCCTGTGAAAACATGTATGTTGCATTTAAAAGACAGTAACGTTATTAATTAATACAGTTTGGCCTACATTGGAAATGTTTCGATACGTTTTGAACAGCATGACATAGCTTAATGGGTCATTTTTCCATTGAAACTCATTTCTGGTTGCATTTTTAGATGAGTATATTAAAATATTTTCAGAAGTAGAAGGGACCAAAGGAAGGCGTTGAGATAACCACCAGCCCACCAACACTGTTTTAAAAAATCCCAGAGGAAACCGTGGATATCTGTCACTTACTTTGTATAGCAGCCCTGCATCTTGCCTAGATGGATTTTTTTTTATTTTTGAAAACCATGCTTTGCTTTCTTTTAACTTTTGACTTTAACTTTACATTGGTGTATCACATACAATCCAAATAAAACACAGAGGAGACTGTGGTTGCTTTCAAGATGTGGAAAAGTTCAAGGGGTATGCTTTTTGTAAGTACCATTCTTTTGATGAGCAAGAACATCCTTTTGGCTTGTGGATGTGGTGTTAAAAAAGTGGCATTAAACATTTTAAACTTGCAAAAAAAGGTATAAATTATTTTCTATAATCAACCAAAATCCATATACTTTCATTTAATTATTAGCCTATTAATCAAAGAGTTAAAGTTGTTTTAGGGTCAAAAACTATAGTTATAAGACTCTTTATTGTGTTTTTTTGTATCTGTAATATTTTCTTGCACTATTATTTTTGTCTAAAATGTTCTTTTCATCACTTATCTTGTATAAATCTAAATATTACCTTTTATTCAACTAATACCTCACATTTAATAGTTCTGGTTTCTAAGTGTTCAAATGAACTGTGTTTTAAGGCGAGTGAGCAGAACCCTGTAAAGAGTCCCAAAGAGCACTTGCTTCTCAGTCTGGCAACAGATGTGTACAATGCTTCCCTAAACCAGGAGGAGCTTCTACCCTACATCATCAAGGATAACCCACCACTACCTGTGGTCAAGAACCAGAGGATCAAGATCACTGCCCAAACAAAGGGTCAGAACACACTGTTATTATCTAAAAAGTTGGAAAATATAAAACAATATGAGTTAAATGACTCATTTCCTTGTTTTATAAATATGAGCTTTACACTGACTCTTCTGTTTGTGTAACAGAAAGTGAGGAGTGGATCAGTACAGGCCTGTACCTCTCTCCTGGCATGAAGACAGAAATGATCTTACCACCAAAGCTTGTTAATGGGGGATGGACGGTACAGTATCTAAACTGCTAAATCACACATCAAATACGAAATGCCCAATTCTTTTACTACCATACATTGTAAAATTAGTATTACTTAATAAAACTTAAAGATCATACAGATGCATCATAACTTTTCAGCCCTCAGGGATTTTTATTCTGACACAAACCTCTCATAGTCAAACAGCAGAGCAGAATAAAACCTCAAAAAGTCAGGGAATCACTCAAACATTTATTCTGCTTAATGTAAAAGTAACACCCAGCAAACTTGATGTTTCCTGGGTCTGCAACCATTTATTACGTTTCCAATAAATTTGGCTTTTTTGACAAAAAAAAAATTTACACAAAACTTTTCATGTCAAAATGAAAACTGATTTCTATAAAATAAAGATTATACAATAAAAATATTTCACATAAAATGAGTGATTGCATAAATATTCACCCCCTTTAAAGTGACTGATCTGATTTAACAGAGGTCTAGCCAATTGTTGCTAGTAGTTTCACAATGAGTAGAATGGAAATCACCAGAGTGTAATGACTGTCTTAAGGGATTATTCCTAAGTATTCCTGGCTATCATCTCAGCATGAAGACAAAAGAACACTCCAAGCAAATCAGAGAAAAAGTTTTTTAAAAGTATCAGTCAGGGGATGGAAAGAAAAAAATCTCTAAGGCACTGAACGTCCCCTGGGGTTAAGTTAAACCCATCATCAAACAATGAAAGGAATACAGCACATGTGTAAATCTGCCTAGAAGTACAAGAAGGAGACTAGTGAGATAGGCCACCAGGGCACCTATGACTACATTGAAGGAGTTACAAGCTTCACCAGCTGAGATGGGAGAGACTCTACACACAAAAATTGTTGCCCTGGTTCTTCACCAGTCAAAGCTTTATGGGAGACAGGCAGTGAGAAAGCCACTGTTTAAGAAAATTCATATCAATACTCGATAAGAGTTTGCCAAAAAGCATGTGTGGTGACTCCATGGTCAATTGGATGAAAATTCTTTGATCTGATGCGATCAAAATGGAGCTTTTTGGCCACCAGACAAGACGCTCTGTTTGGAGGATCTCAAACACTGCACATCACCACAAACAAAACACCCCCACTGTGAAGACTGGGAGGCATGAAAAGGTAAAAAAAAAAAAACACTGCAAAATATTGGGAAATCCCAGAGGACAATTTGTTTCCATCTTCAAGACAACTATGGCTTCAGAGTACATTTATTTTCCAACAAGACCACAACCCGAATTTATGTCTCTTATTGCCAGAAGGTGGTCAACGGTCAACTCTTTTTTAGGAAGCTGGTGGTTTTAGAGTAGTTCATTATTCAATAGATTAAGATTCTCAACAACATTTTACAATTGCATTCCACAACTTTAGCATATTTCAGTTTTTTAACTGTCATTAGTATAGTGTCCATGCATACATCCTCTGTTATTCTGGAAATGAGAGAATTTTTTTCTTTAAAGTTTAAGTTATTTTATTAACCTTTACAAGGGTAATGCTCATAAATTAAATATTGTATTCCTGATTTATTATTAGGTAAATGTGCATTCATTACAGTGACCATTGCAAGACCTGTTATTTAGTTATCTTCTTCAAGCTGTTTTTTAATCTCAAAGAAAGGGTTGATATTCCAGTGTGTCAATTCATGGCTGTATCTCACCTTTCAGTTAAAAAAATCATGCCACAAAATACAGCAGTACCTCATGCAGGTTTTCAACCCAGTAATATTTGGTCTGTGTCATCCAAAGATCCAAATAGGCTGTCAAAGTGATGAGCTGCATCTAGAGGAGTTATGGAGACCACCATATGTTATCAAAAGGTTCCCTGTTACATCAGAGAGGATACAGGTGTGGAACCTTTGGGGAGGACTCATCTACCTGCTGGCTCCACGTGACATAAAGGTGGAGGAGGAAGAGATCGTAGTTCAGGAGGCAATCACTGCTCCTTATTACAAGTCTGGTGAGTGTGTCACCATCTGGTCATGCTCCATGAAGGAATATTTTGAGAATCTAACGTGGGGCTACAAAATATTAGAAAATCTTGAGATTGCGATAATATTGGTAAATATTATGATGGCGATATCAGGTGTGATATGTTCCTGTTTTAATCTTTTATCTCCTTCTAATATGTGCTTCTTATTTAGTGTGACCTTTTGCATTATTGGTAATATCATTTGTGTCCAGTGTGAGCTTTTTTCTAAAACATTCAGACCGCTGGTTAAAATGTAAAAACACCAGTTCTCCACTTTTTTGTGTATTCTGTTCCAATTTATCCTGTTTCTTTGGGAGTACTGTGCATTTTGAAGAAAAGCTCTGTGAAGCTCTGCTTATTTTAACAAAGTGCAATGACAGATTTTCCACTATGGAAGGAGGGTCACATGCACCTTATTCCTCTATCTCTAGATATAGTGGATTCAATCTGCTGATAATGTCCTGTTCTGTATTTTTACAAGTTCACTGTCTCTTGTGAAGCAAATATAAGTAAAAAAACATGTAGGAACATCAACTTTAACATTTCAAATGTTATAATATCATCACACCAGCCTCTTCATTTGTTAAAGTCTAGGTGGATGACCCAATGAAATTGACTCTCATTATATATGCTAGTATATTTCTCTGCCTTGTCAGATCCACTTTCCACAGCGGTCTCTCTCTCTCTCTCTCTCTCTCTCTCTCTCTCTCTCTCTCTCTCTCTCTCTCTCTCTCTCTCTCTCTCTCTCTCTCTCTGTCTCTCTCACTCTTTCTCTTTCTTCAGCTTGCCCTCTGCTCTCCCCTCATACCTGCACTTTGTTTTCCATTTAGCACTGGTTCATTGTTCCAGTATTCAAACTCCCAGTATTTAACCACCTCTCTTTCATTCACTCCTTGCTGGTTCCTCCTGTTATATCCTGGGAGGAACCAGCAATGTACCTGATTCCTGGTTGTTCCCTGCTCTTGCTCCTTGTGACCTTCCTGTTTGTAAGTTCTTGTTTATTTATTTTTTCATTAAAATCTCACCACCTTCCTGATGCCTCATTCTGTGCTGCATTTGGATCCTACTCCATCTAACAACAACATGACAGGTATAAAGCTTACAAGTGTGGAGCATACACATACAGTGTGGCACCAAGGTTTAAATACATATTTCTTGATGTGGTGTGTTTATTCCTCATTGATAAAAATCAAAAGTATTGTACTCAAGCTAAAATTTGTTTTTCTATTTTTTTCTTTTATTGTCAGATTATGTGATTGCAAAAATGATTAATTTAATTTGGGGATCTTTACTAGCATTGTAAGTGTGGATGCCACTCTACAACATTGGAAAAAAAGCATTGTTCATTTAATGAAACAGTAAGACTCTGTTGTATAAAGGCATGATTATTCTGTTAAGAAGCCTGCACAGTGGTAATTTCTGAGACACAAGACACTAGTTCTTGCAGAAATATGAAGACACCACAGGGCAGACAGTGTACTGGAGTTTTGATCCTTTCCTCCTGAAAAAACTGATGTAATTGAGTCAAGTTTTTGGACTGCCTTTGTCACACATGTTTTTACCTCTGCCCACAAAATTTTAATGCAATTTCAATCATGGCTGTGTAATGGTCACAACAAGACACTGATTTTATTTTGCTTAAGCCTCTTTGCAACTATTTTGGCTGTATGCCGACTAGTGCACAGGCTTTAACCTCCTGGCTGATATCTTGAGATGTTGCTTCAGTATTTTCGCATAACATTGTTTCTAGTTGATGAAGTGTATCAGTACAGCTTCACGACATGATGCTGTCACCTTGGTATTTCACAGCTGGGATGGTGTTCACAGGCTTGCAAGCTTCCTCCCTTTTTTTCTCCTATTGTAAGCATTACCATTATATCCACACACTTCAGTTTTAGGTTAATCATACAACAGAAAATGTCTACAAGAATGAAGGTCTTTGTCTCTGAGTGGATTTGCAAATTATAATCTGCCTTTTTATATTGATTTTTGAGTAGAAGCTTCCTCCCTACTGATTGGCCATGTCAGTACAGGACACATTTCACTGCTCACACACTCCCATAACAGCTTCAGCCAACATAATTTCAACCAATTGTTTGAACAGATGAACATAGCACCTTCAGGGATCTGGAAGTTGTACCCAAATATGAATGCAATTTGTCGAGGTTCACAAATCCTGATTTCTTCTAAATTGTTTATAGGCATTATAATCTCAATGAATATAAACTGCAGACTTTAATAAAAGATTCCCTAAAAATTAGTCATTCTGAAAAAGAAATCATTTTGGGAATCTCTATTCATCTAAAAAGAGAAACATTTTTGTCTGATTTAATGTCACAGTGAGAAAAATAACTATTACTTATTATTTTATGCTGTTTATTTGCCATGTACATAGTACAAAAATAACAGAACTAGGGAAACAGGAATTCAGACGTGCTTTTAGGAGACAAACGATGCCTATGCAGTGAGTGATTTAAGTTCTATCTCCCACTCGTAGACATCAAACTAAAAGGTGTGATATAACATGATTCAGCTGATTAAAAGTCTGCATGGGCTATTTAAAAGTGAACTTTCTTAGTTGCTGTGTCTTAAAGAATCCTTCATTTTGACTGACAGGAAAGTCAGGCAGGAGGGAAATTTTGGATGCAGTGGACAACACTGTGATCAGGAAGATGACTTTTGTGTTGGAACAAATTGGATTTAAAGCATAAACCGTTCATCCATCATTTTTGATTTGCAAATATCCTGCTATGCAAAATTTTCTTTGAATGCCAAAGTTATTTAAAAAAATGACATAGAGAAACTAACTTTCAGAGTGACTGCTTGGTGAAATAAGTTTCTTTCTTGGTAGATATATGTTTCACAACATGTTCTATTTTGTATTTATGTTATTTGCACATTTGTCCAACAGTACTTCCTTATGAGAAAGATTCTTAAGATAGTTTCATCACAACTTCCGTCCTTGGTTTATTTCAGGTGTAACAAAAGCAGCTGATTGGTCCTCTCTACGCAACGCTCCTGCACCTTGGGCAGAGATGGAGTTTGAGAACATCATCCTCACTGTACCGTCACACATCATTCGTGAACTGGAGGACCCTTTGGAGGTGGAAAACCTTTGGAATGATATCATGAAGGGTGTTACAGATCTGGCCCTCATTCCACAAAAATTCATCCGCAAAGAACGCATCGTGGCTGATGTGCAGATTTCTGAGGGTAAGGATGCTTTTCTACCAGATTCTCAGATTTTCATGATCAGCATAAAAATGGGATAGCATTTCATCAGTTGAACTCACTCAAACAACAAATAGTTTTAAAATGAACCCATGACTTAACCAATAACATAAGCCTGAAAAGTTTTCTGGTTCTGATTTAAAAGTCCGAGTCCAGTATGGAGAAAACTATTTACCAGCTGAGAAGGCCTTTTTTGATAGTTCCATATCCCTTCAGTGACTGCATTTATGTGGAGAAACAGGAAAATAGCTCGATGTTGTCCTTTCTGATGTTGTCTGACCTCTGAATGCAAAACTGGACATAAATACATTCAAAATAAATATAAATATAAAAAACAAAATAAATATAAATATGTTGTACCTGCATATTTGAGAAGGATGAGATAACAAAACCAAACAGTTCAGGAATGTTTTTGTTATCAAGGCTCAGCAACTTAAAATGACAAATCTGTACAACAGGGGTGTCCAAAGAGTGATGCAGTGGTCATTTTGGGCCCTCAGAAAGATTTTGTGTGGCCCCTTGTGTGACTGGGTCCCAATTCGATAATGGTAGAAATTTGGTTCACAAGCCCCAGAGGGTTTCTGTAGATACATTCGTTCAAATTAAAACATTAGTGATTTTTTTCATGAGACTAGACCTTTAAAAAAAGTTGCAGACATACTTCCTAAAATGAAAATCCTAATCTATTCATATTTGCTTTCAATTTAATTTGATATTAAATAAGATCTCAAGCTTCCAATGATTTTTACCCAAATGCAGACTTGGGTGCACCCATTTGTTAAACAAGCTTAGTCAAACAAGAGTTAGTGACCCATATCCTGTTTTTGTTACTGAGAATGAACACAAGAAAATCTAGCTTTCATTAAAATATTGTGTGTTTAGTTTGGTTTCTACCAGTTATAAACTAAGAATGTTACAGTATAAATGTTTATGCATTTTTAAATTTAAGAAAAGTAATTTTTGTGGCCCACAACAACTTTTAACTTGACCTCTGTAGCTACACCTTTGGGCACTTTTGCTCTAGAATACATACAAATTAGTAATAACTATGTTTTCTTAAAGAGTGTTTTGAACGATAAACATAAAACACTTTGCAACTAGAAACTTTTATATATGACTTTTAAAAGAAAAAGGAGTTCAAGCAAAACTCAAAACTACCAAAATGAAACACTTTCCTTTAAGACACAGGCCTTTATCTAGCTTCTGTGTTACATAAAAGATCATAGTTCACTATAGCAATAAAATATGTGTAAAACAATCTTGCTAAAATCAGCTTTGGGACTTTATGAAGAGACTTCCTCTTTCTCTAAACAGCTCCAGTTCATCATGTGTTATGACTCAAAAGTATTTAACTTACAAAGGAAACTGGATTTGAGTGGAGAAAGAACATAATAAATAACTGTTGATTTAAGGAAAGCAACTGGCTGAAAAGAATAAAAGGTGTTCATTGTTTAAGAGATCAGTTGTACTGAAACCAGAACTAAGTGGCGTTTTCTCCTCCCAGGTTTGATGCATTCAGGCTATCCTATCATGATGCACTCTTCTGCTGGAGCTGAGCTGTTCAACCCGGAAGCTGCCCGAACCAAAGGCCTGTGGGGAGAAACTCATGAACTGGGACACAACCAACAGAGAAGCTGCTGGGAGTTTCCACCACACACTACTGATGCCACATGTAACCTGTGGTCAGTGTACGTGCATGAGGAGGTGCTGGGAGTCAACAGAGCAAAGGTTACTTTTACATTTTAATCAGATCTTAGTCCACAGAGGCTTAGTTTTTCTAAAGTCTCACACATGACTGCTGTCTATTAATGTTATTACTAAGCAGCTGTTTGAATAGACAGGATGACTCAACTGGGATTTTTTTGTCGCTGATAAAGAGCTAACACATTTAACAATATACATCTGATAATACGGAGTCCCAAATACTTCATTAAAGTTCATAAAATGAATGCCATTGATGTGCTTGAAAACTCAGAAGCTTTGCAGTGCAGGAACTACAACTACATGACATCAGCTTTACACTCATTCACTCACCTATAATATTCAGGATGCTGTGGTTCCTGCTGTCCTTGTTTCTTAACAGTGACAGATAATCTATCCCACAGATATTCTACAGAACAGCCCTGATAAATACAATTGCATTGCCACATAATCATGTAGAGACAACATTCCTGAAATAGTTATCCTGCTACTTCAGGAGACACGGTGCTTTGCTTTTAAAGCCATAAACAGTGTTTCACTCGCTCTAAGCCCACATCCCTCTGTTTCACCTGAGCGGGCAGATCACATCTCATAGCACTGACACATAGGCAGTCTTTGAGGAGCCACCTGCACCCATTCTCTCACACACTGGGAATGTAACAATAAAGCATTGAAAAGGACTAGATCCTAACTGGAAACCCAAGATTTAATCACAATAAAAATGTACTGTTGTACAATTCTGTAAGCCATGTAATTATACTGTGATTGTTAAGAAATTAGAGGGGGCACCTGACACAATCACCCAGACAGACCACAGACAGTACACCAAAAACAAGTATCAGGAGATGAGTTTTGGTCAGGACTCCAGGTATCAGTCATTGAAGAAAATGTTATCCAAACCCATATCTCACACCTGGGATTGGATCAGGACATTCTTTAATCTTACAGCACTTGAACATGCCAACTTTTTGAAAGTTTAACTGTTCATCAACTAACAGAAAAAATAGAAAAAATATTTGATCTTTTCTTCACCTTTTTGATACTGCATCTAGTATTTCTGCTACATTTCAAATGTAGCAGGGTCTTAATTTAACATTTCATTTTGCCCTTAAATACACAATCCAGCAAGCAGTTTGGTTTTAAGTCTGTGGATAAAAGCAGTTAATTATATCCCCATACATCAACAGAAAAGGAACAGTTCAGGAATAGTAAGCAGTTATCACTTATCATTTCAGCTTGTTCTGCTTATTAGAAATTACATTTTTGTTATATAAAAGATCTTACATTCTTCAAATCATATGCCAGATTGCACTGTTCTGCTAGCATATATATATATATATATATATATATATATATATATATATATATATATATATATATATATATATATATATATATATATATATATGTGTGTGTGTGTGTGTGTGTGTGTGTGTGTGTGTGTGTGTTAGCAGATGAAACCTCTGCTGTGAAGAAAGTGATGTCTATTGGTTTGTTTTATTGACAGATTGCCATCACAGCAATTTATGGAAAAGCCCCAAAAAGTCATCTACTGTCACAACAATTGAGAGCATGTCTGAATGAAGTTACAGGGAATGCTTAATGAAGCTATTTATGCTGCAAGTCTTAAGTCTGACATTGCCTTTGTCTTTTGTGTATCATTGTACATGTTACTACAAATAGGAATCTTGAAATGCTTACATCATTTTAATTTCAATCATAGTGTGAACTTTTGCTACCTTTATATAATATGAAATCAATGTGTAAATCCAGGCTCATCCCTCCATGACCTCAGCCAATCGGAAGTGCTGTGTAGAGGAGTATGTTCAAGGAGGCAGGAAGCTCAGCAACTGGAAGGTTTGGACTGCCCTGGAGACATACCTGCAGGTTAGAAAAGCAAACAATAAATGAAAATACTGTTGAGTTAAAGGGGGAAAAAAATGAAGATAGAGCTGAATGTTAGTCTTTCAGTAGGTGAATTAGTTGTTGTAGTAATACATGAAGAATGTGTGTGTGTGTGTGTGTGTGTGTGTGTGTGTGTGTGTGTGTGTGTATGTGTGTGTGTGTGTGTGTGTGTGTGTGTGTGTGTATTGTGGAATTAAGAAAAAATATTCAGCCTGATCTTTATTTACAGAGAAAATTCAAAAAATTAGAGGGTTAATCTGCACATCCACACCAAATCCAATAACGATGCTTTGCCCAGTCATAACAAATGCAGACAAAATGGCCACATTTCAACTACTCAACTGTAAAAACTTAGAGGAAATTATAAATCAGTTAAACTCATCCTCCTGCTGTCTTGATATCCTACTTACAACCTTCCTTAAGAAAGTTCTGCCTGTCATTGCATCTGATCTGATTCAAATAGTAAACTCTTCCCTCTCATCAGGTGTTTTTCCCCCAGGCTCTAAAAACAGCAGTTATCAAACCACTGTTAAAAAAGAACAATCTGGATAAATCACTACTGCAGAATTATAGCTGGGTTGGACTCTCTGGTACAGTACTAAGTTAAAGACCCATTGCCATTGTATCAACCTTCCAGACTACTCAGGTCGTCTGGTTTTGGTCTACTCTGCATCCCCAGATCCAGAACCAAACATGGAGAAGGAGCGTTCAGTTTTTATGTACCACAAATCTGGAACAATCTTCCAGAAAAATGCAAAACAGCCGAAACACTGAGTTCCTTTAAATCAAGGCTAAAATCCCACCTGTTTGAGTTGCCTTTGATCAGTAGTAAGTAGAACATTGAACCATATTTGCTTGATGATCCTAATGATTTTGATACATTGATATTTGCATGATAATTTTGATCATTTTCATATGTATTTGCTTGATGATTTTGATGATTTGCTGTATACTTGATTGATGTTTTTTATGATGTGAAGCACTTTGAACTGCCTTGCTGCTGAAATGTGCTGTACAAATAAACTTGACTTAATCACTCAGAACACATGTAACTGAACTAATGTGAGCACAATGAGTTTACATTTCACGTTACATGAAGTTACATTTACATAACCCTATAATTTTTCTTCTTTGTAGCTCCAGGAAAAGTTTGGCTGGGCTGCCTTTAAGTGTGTGCTTATTGAATACCATGACATGACCAACTATCCCAGTGACAACAATGGAAAGATGAATCTCTATGCTGAGACTTTCTCCAATGCTGTGAACATGAACCTGACTGGATTCTTTAAAGCCTGGGGATGGCCCATCGAACAAGCCACCGAGGAGAAACTCTCCCACCTGCCTCCCTGGACTGATCACCCCATGGCCCAGTACTCCTAAACTCCCACTGGACCAGGTTTAGAGTATATTGACCTGGTTTATTGATGATAATAATAGCTATAGTTTGTCTTTTCTTACCAGTATAGTGATACAAATGCTAAATGATTGCTGAAAAGTGATGCATATCATTTTAAGATAATTTTTTCCCCTATAATTTTAATGTAATCTTTAAAATTATAGGAGGCTTTCTTGGAGAAAGTAGAAACATTAGAGAAAATAGAAACATTCGAGAAGAGTTACCTAACAGTTAACAGAGAATAAGCTAATTAAAATATCATGAGTAATACAGGAAGTACTGTTAATGATTAAATTGGTAAACAGGTTGTTTTAACTCAAGATGAAAAAATGTTTTGTCTCAAGTATATTATGTTAATTGCTACTTATTTTTCTTGGAACATATCTGAAAATCATCAGAAAATATATAGAATTTCTTTTTTTAAAAAGAAAAGTCATGAAAGATAAAAAGCAGGGATGATATGTAAGGAAAAAGGGCAAAAATCTTGCTGTATATAATCTTGTGCTTTTTAATGTGTTGAAATTTTAGACTCTTTAACTAATTACTGTTCACTCTGTCAGTTAAACAAAAAATACTAAACTGTTCCCTCATGGTTTCTGGGTCTGAATGATCCTGTCTCAGTTGTTGCTTGTTCTGTTATCACAACTGTACTGCTCACCACAGTGAAATTTTTTTCCCCTGTTTTCTTCTTGTCTGTTTTGCTGTTAAACTCAAAGGAAACATGAATAACCCCTCAATATTTGGTCAAATGGTACCAAAAATTGCATCCAAGCAATCCATTACAATTGTGATATCGTGTAATCATGCTGGGGTGTTTCTGTTTTCTTATGCTTTTGTATTTTGATAATTTCCTTGTTGTTTATGCCATATTATTTCATTGCATTTTGTGTTGTCTTAGCTTTTCTTGCATTCTGTTTTTTGTGCATTTGGATTTAGTACTCTTTGATCAGTGTCAATATTTTTCCCATTGATTTGTAGTGTCTTTGCATCTTGATTCAGCTCTCCTGTGTTAAGTAGTCCTCTATCAGTTTTACAATTCACATAAAATCAAGAAAATTATGGACAACCCCTAAGCACCATCTTTATGAGACTGTCATACAAAAACAGTGTCTTCATTCTGAGGCTTCTTCAAGCTCACTGTAAGACAGACCACTACAGGAGATGCTTCCTGCCCCACACCCATCAGCATCTACAATAACTCTTTGAAGAACCTTGCATTAAAGAGTTACAACAACATTTAATTTCCCTTTGGGATCAATAAAGTATGTTTGAATTGAATTGAGGATTGAATTCCTCTGCCTGCATTCTGCCTCAGCTGTTCCCCATTTGCCTCTGATAGGTTTGTCTGATCCCATTGTCATTTCCCACCCCTGTATCTGTATTTAATCACCTGGATTTTCATTGTTCTTCACTTGACCCTTCCTTTACCTTGTCCATGAGTTTCCTCTTCAGTGTCCTAGATTTACTCCTGTAAGTTTGTTATTTTATTAAATTTCTCAATTTTCACCAAAGTTTTGCTCTTATTTGAGTCCTTTACACTACAAACATGACATTGTAAAGATTGATATTGTAATGACAACTGTGTCAGTTTAACGTAACTATTCATAACCTGAGATTTAACACAAGAGAAAAAAAAATCAAAATTATAAATTAACAAATGGATGAAATTATAATTATATATTAATAAGTCCGCATTTGTAAAACATGAACTGTAAACTACAACAAAGAGACAATGACATCTAACGTTATTCAAACATGTAAACTTTTATCAAAGAATGGTGAGTCAAAGCTAACAAATAGACGAATGTATGGTTAGCTTTTGTTTTTGCTCACTAACTTAATCCTCTTAATCCTAGAGAGGTTCTAACTCAGATTGTGACGACCCCATCCAGTTCACTAGGTACTGATATCTTTGTTTTCTTTTCATACATGGAGGAGGTGGATTGTTTGGGTGGCTAATTGAGTACACCTGGACAGGTGTTAAAAGGCTGGCTTCCAGCCACTTACAGCCCTGCTTGATTTGGCCTCCAGATAAGACCTGGTTGGCATGGCAGCAGTGCTTGCGTACACTTTCCTTAGGCAGACTGTTGTTTGTCTGACTTCTACAGATTTATATTTTGGTATAAATAAATTATTTTCCATATAGAGCTGCTCATCTGTCTCCCATTTTTGTCAAGATATAAACCAAAAAAAACACAGATTAGCTTTTTTAGATGGTTAGCCTTGCAATTTGCTTATCTTGTAGTACTATAGTTACACAGTAACATTCACAGTATTTCTCTTATTCAAATTCAATGATCTCCTCTGATAATTATGTGTGCACAGCAAGCCTCTGAGCTTTGGTCCTGAACCTAAACAAAGGCTGTGATTCAAGCACCATAATCATGTCTAATAAAATCAATTTGATCAAAAAGTTTGTTTTTATAAAACTAAAGAAATTATTTCAATTCTTATTTCAATAATGTGATGTAACTCATGCGGTATTGTAAAAGCAAGTTTATACTGTACTGTTTACTGTTGGTTAACATGGAGATAATTTTTATAATGCATAAAAAAATCTTTTTTTATTTCATTATGAATTGCTTTACTCATTTCTCTATTTACTTACTGTTTAATTTGTTTTAGTTAATACTTACTATAAAAAGAAACATTGGCAATTCCTCTCACAGGTTGCTCTGGCAAACAGAAACAATTAGAAATCGAAGGAATATTAATTATTACTCTGTTACAACATTTTACTACACAAATTCACTAGAATGTCTCAACAGACTTTGCATACAGTTGAAACCATACATTTACGTACACCAAATAAAAAGACACATACACATTTTTTTCTCACTTTCTGAAGTTAAATTAGACAAAACTTTTCTCATTTTAGGTCAGTTAGTACCACCAAAATAATTTCTATTTGCTAAAATACCAGAAAACTTAGCAAGAACATAATTTTGAGATTCTTTTTGGTAACTTTCTTCAGATTCAAATGTTTAGATACAATTGGTCAGTATCAAGGATAATTGTCTTTTAAATTGTATGGCCATCTGTGAGACTTCCTGATGAGTTGCTCCATAAAGATTGATAGGAGAAAACACTGTTGGTGTGTTTCAGTTGTGTCTGATTTCTTCCTGCCATCATGAAGAAAAACTTTCTCATACTAATATGGGGAAATTTCACCAAAACAGGTGTTGCAGCCGCAGACAGCTGTTCTGAGAGAGCGTTGAAGCTGTGGCAGATCCTCTGTGAAGCAATCCCCAAGGCCAACACACATCATACCAATGTTTTCCATCCTCAAGGGACGCAGGGGAGGGATCGGAGCATGCTTCCATTGTGTCCCAGTGGCAAAAGGACTGAAATTTTGTGCCACACAGATGGGATTGTGTATGTTACTGGACAGTGAGTTTTAAGGCTATATTGAAATTCACAAACAGGGGAAGCAACCTCGATGGACTACTTTTCCCTCTTTTATGCAATCTTTGATTTAAGCATTGACTTAGGGATTTTTTTTTTTCTTAGGCCTTGGCTATCATGTCTTTATTTGTGAAAGAAACAATTTGCAGTGCTAAGAAATGGATTTACTCCTGCATTTTTTAATGTATAATAATTGACTGTTCAATGGTAAAGGAAATGTTTATTTATTATTTTTGTGTTTATTTGTTGTTTTATTTGTTAATTGATGTAACTGACATTCGAATACAGTTTGAACAGCCATAATGATCCCAGTTGTAGTAATATCTGCAAAACTAATTCACTAGCTTCCAATGTTTTAACAGGATGACTTGTCAGGATCAGTCTTTTTTTGTCCAGTACATGATATTTACAATGACATCCTTGTCCTTCTGTTACTGCAAGTCAAATCTGTGCAATTTCATGTTTCAGGAAACAGGATTCTTAATCAAATGAGATGGAGCTTGTTAAAAAAAAAATAGTAGAAACAGGAGTTTACAAATCACTAGAGCCCAGCAAGACCAGCGACTTACTCTTCTGTCAGATTCTACGCAGCTTTGCTGTTCATGATGAGTAGCATCTTAAACACTGGGAATGCCATGTGCCAGCTTCTTAAACATACAAGAATATGACAGCTTCACTAATACATTCAGTCTCCTCTCCATTAAAAGCTGTCAGATTTTTAAAAACAAAAGGAAAATAAGAGAGAAACAAGGGCATTTTTTGTTTTTGTTTTTTGTCTTTTTTTTTTTATAAGAGAGTGACAGAGATACGCGCAGATATATGTATGGACTTCATATAAAACAGTAAAATTATACAAGATTTTCAATTTTAATCAGAAAAGGGAGGTCAGGCAAAGAAAACATTAAATTTTAAAAAAAAATCAAATATGTCCTTATTTTAAATATTCTTTTATTTGTCTTGCAGTCATATTGTTAAATTATATGGAGTTGATTAAAACATAATAAAATATTTAATCAGTTAAGGTCAAAATGGAAATATAAGGTTCCATGTTGGATTTTGGATTTGTTCATCCAATTCTGGGGGATCAGTTTCTCACCAGTCATGAACCTCACCGCATGTCACTGCCATTCTCAGCTGTACTGACCTCTGATTCAGGGGCTTTGCAGCGTTTGTGCAGTTTATCATTGGGGTTTAATGATTATCTTTTAATTCTAGTTTCATCAAGAAAAGCTAAGAAAAAAACCTTGTGATTTTCACAATACCTTTGCCTGAAGTAATCATTTCAGAACATGACTAATAAAATCTGGCCATTTCAGTCTATGGCGCTCTTCATAAACAGCTGCTGCATGTTTACTTTGTTGCCAAGTTATCTGAAAATTAGTAGTGTTCATACATATACTTCAACTTGTCCTTGCAGGGTCAGGTGGATCTGGTGCCTGTCTCCAGCAATAAATGACAGGAATCAATGTGCAGGTCCCCAGTCCATCACAGGGCAACAGTGGCAGGACCTTCTTTTTGTAAGGCAACAGTGCTGCAAACTTCACAACCATTTAGATAGCCAATGCACGATTATTGGCAAATAATTTAAAATGGCTAAAAATTGCAAATTAGTTATGAAGCATGAGAACTGGAAGGAAATAGTGTCAGAAAAAATTTAAATCATTATAGTCAGAAGAACTCTCATCCATTGTTCTCTTTTTTATGTCAATAGAGGCATCCCTTGTTGGTCTAGCCTGTGAAACCAAATTTTAGCAAAAGTAGGAATTTGTAATGATTATGTAAAAATGTACTACAAAACAACAAAAACGGACTGAATTTAGGATGTTGTACAGGTGATAAGCTGTGCTATATCCAAAATTATTTAAATCATACTTAGTACAAGTTCACAAAATGATTCTCATTTACAGGAATATGTGTCAATTAATTGTTTTGTTTCCAACTTCTAATGCCCATTGAATACAGTTCAGGGTTATTTGAAAGAGCAAGCACTGAGTGAGAGCTGCACCACATTCTGCAAAGGTCAAGAGTCCATCTGCAGATCAACACAGGCAAACAACTACACAAGCATTCACACCTAAGTTCACCTCAGTTCATTTAACCCAACTCCTGCGGGGCAACTCAAGCGTACATAATGAAAACTCATTCATGCACTGAAAGCATGTTGAATCAAGATCCCTCTGGCTGTGAAGGAGATGGAAAAGATGGCATGAAGGGACTTGAAGCTTCCACTAAGGTATCACTGATTTCATCTTCAAGAAATATTTCTGTTTCCTGTAATTTAATACTAGGCTCATTGTCAAAAAATAAGCTGGTATAATTATTAGTATGCTGAAATGGCCTCTCAAGGTTTGCTTGAAATGTGGTGCAGCACAAGTAAGCAGAACCTTGTGAAGAGTCCCATAGACTATGTAACTATTGCTAAACACTTGTAAATGACCTGGGTGGAAACATAGTGTACGTATGTTTCCTGAGCATATGGACTAGATATTAAACAGAGTGGAGAAATAATTTTGATAGGATGGAGGATATTGTAAATATTTTCTTATCTGTAATCATACAAATAAACTGACTATATCATGCTTCCTTCATTGAGTAATATGCAACAATTTTGTTTCTATGACAACATCCACCCTTGGTTTAATTCAGGTGTAACAAAAGAAACCAATTGGTCCTCTCTGCACAAAGCTCCTGCACCATGGGCTAAGATGAAGTTTGACAGTATCATTCATACTGTACCATCGCACATCATTCTTGAACTGGAGAGCCCTCTGGAGATGGAAAAACTAGAATGACATCCAGAAGATGCTGTCATTTCACAAAAATGCATATAAAGAGGACGCAATGTGGCTGATGTGCAGATTTCTGCTGGTAAGGATACTTTTAGATCAAATTCTTACACCTGATTTTTTTTTTTTTTTATTTTTTTTTTTAACCTATGGGTCTCATGCAACTAACAAATATAAGTGTTATTTCTGCTGCCCAGCTAAATGAACATAACTTGATTAATCTTTGCAAAAAACACAAGTTTATTTATTGGAAACAATTATCAAAGGCTAAATACTGCTTCAAAATATATTCTCATTAAAGTAAGAGAATAGCTTTGCTGGTAGATATTTCCTGGCCTGCCCTGTGACAGACGAAAGAGACCTGACCTGACCTGGGTGTACACGATACACACGGGAGACAGACATCAGTTTTGTTGATTTTTGATAATGAATGTCATTATTAACTTCACTTCTTCCTACATGTAACAATTAACAACTCCATAAATGTCATTTTTAACAAAATAAAATTTTAAAAAGTAACAGGTAGGTTGTAATAGTTATAATTAATTTGTTACTGGAAGCTTCACCAATTTTTGGATGTCAAAAATGAGCATTTCTATATAAACTCTTCTACCTATGTGGACACAGAAAGTGTTTAAAAGACTGACATAGAAACAGGATGTAAGGGTTAATTTTTATAAAAGGCATTATGAACTTCAGTTTTCATCATATATTAATATTTTTTTAAGAATTTTCATCATTTTGAATCCTTTGAAAAATATGTTTTATCATAAGTATGGACATCAGACATTTTAGGAAGAGTGTCAACCAAGTCAGGGAGAGTCAAAGATTTGCAGTAACAATGCTTTGAAAAAATTTAAATTTTTCTTGCAAAGCTGTTAAAAAGTCATCAAAAGATGTTTTTCTTCCAATATAAGCAAACTGATAGATTTAGAGTGCCTAAAAATATATTCTCTCAGTAGAAAACAACAAAACACCAGGAGATGAAGAAGCCATACTCTGCAGAGGGCAACAATTAACCTGTGGTCAGTGCTGGGACAAAACAAGACAAAGATGGGTTTATTATTATTTTTTACCAGAAAGAAGTGAATGTGACTCGTTTTCTGAAGTCTTTTGATGTTTTATTTTGATAAGGGGAATAATCACAATATAACATATATATTGCTGTGTTTAACCGAAAAAAAACCAACATAATTTTAGATGCACACATAACCTTTGTTGCTATATACCACAGCCTTGTTGTTCAATGACACCTTGCATTTATTTTTATGTGCAAATGTGATGTTGAAGGTTGGCTGACAGATGTCATTATATAGTATCAAATGCTTCAAATCCTCAGAGCATTTCAACACAGTTGATTCATTCTGTGATTGAGAGGGCTTGATGAAATAACTAGGTTCAGGTGAAGAAATTTCCAGCCAGAGAACCAACAAACAGAGGAAAATGTTTGAAACTTTATGAAACAATCACAGTGGCCTTCAGTGCATCTGAGGAGCAGTCGGATGCAGAAAACATGCTACAACAAATGTATAAAGGAACGAGATTTACTCAGCTCTAACTACTTACAGAATATAGTACAAATGTTATTGCATATGTCCCAGACATTTTTTTTTTTTTCCAAAAACGTATCTAATTTTTTCTCTTAATACCAAACATCTACATCTGCATTGCACACAGCTATTTTTTTTGACAGTTCTTCCCAAGCTCCATCAGGTTGGCTGGAAGACGTCTGTGCAGCCATTTTTAAATCTCTCCTGAAATGTTCAGTCGGTTTCAAGTCTGAACTCTGGCTTGGCCACTCCAGGACATTCACAGAGTGATTCTGAAGCCATCCCTTTGAGATCTTAACCATGTGTTTTGGGTTGTTGTCCTGCTATAAAATGAATGACCCCAGTCTGAGGTCAAGAGCACTCTGGAACAGGTTTTTATCCAGGATGTCTCTGTACATTGCTTCATTCATCTTTCCCTCTATCCTGACTAGCCTGCCAGTTCCTGCAGCTGCAAAACATCCCCATAGCATGATTCTGCCATTACCGTGTTTCATTGTAAGGATGATATTGGCCTTGATAATAGCCTTGTCTGGTTTCCTCCGAACATGACACCTGGCATTCACACCTGAAGGTTCAAGTTTTGTCCAGAGAATTTTGTTTCTCATAGTCTGACAGTCCTGCAGGTGCCTTTTGGCAAGATTTTTTCTGTATCCTTCCCCAGATTTGTGCTTCAAGACAATCCTATCTCATAGGTCTACAGACAATTTCTTTGATTTCATGCTGGTGTTTGGGCTCTGACATGTATTGTCAATTGTGGGACTTTATATGGACAGGTGTGTGCCTTTCCAAATCAAATCCATTGGACTCCATTCAAGTTGTAGAAACATCTCAAAGATGATCAGTTGAAACAGCTCGATTTTAAGTTTCATCAACAAAGTATTAAGCAAAGGCTACAAATAATTATGTAAATATGATTTTTAAAAGTTTTTTATATTTAATGAATTTATAAAATACTGAAAAACTTTTTTCCACATTGTTATAAAATGATATATGTGTGTAGAACTTTGAGGAACAAGATTAAATGGATACAATTTGTAATAAGGCTGTAACATAATAAATGTGATAAAAAGTGAAGTGCTGTGAATAATCTCTGGATGCACTGAATAAAGGCAGATGAGCAAATAGTTTTGGTCAAATAGTTTAGCCTTAAGATAATGTCTTAGAAAAAAAACTGTGAACTTCAGACTTTGTTTTCATGGACAGGTCTTTTGTATCAGAATACATAACAAGCCAAGAGGCAAAAGACTTTAGGCAATGAAAACTAATCAATGAATCTGAAGTAGTTCATTTTGTGTGGTGATTTTAGAAATTTCAAACAATACATTTTTAATGAAAGGTATTCTGTTTTACTGGTTGTGAACTGACCTGGTACTTGCGAAGTAAGAAATTTTAACTCAAGTTAAAACAAGCTGTGGTATTTTGCGTTGAAGGCCAGAGAAGCCAGAGTTCCCCAGAACTTTAAGCACCAGTAAAGTACCATCTTCACCCCCTTTAACAGTGATACATCTAATAAATGTATGCTTTTTCCAAAGTCGGTTCAGTCATAGCCAAGCTGTTAAGGTTTTCAAAAGGTGATTACAAGTAAATCTGTTAGATATCTAAAATATATGATTCTTTTTTGTAATTCTCTGGACTCTGTCTATCCAGAGGGGCTTTTAAAAGAAGAATAAGAGCTTCTCATTGCCCTCTCTCTATGTTTATACTGTAGTAAAGCTTCCTCATGCACCATGATTTTTTTTTTCTTAAGTTATTTTATATGAATTGTTTGTATTGTATGATCCAGAAGATTATTTTAGTGAAACACTATAAAGTTAAGACAAAAAAAGCATAAACTTGTGTTTCTACGTGACCTCTAAAGTTTTGAGACTCCACCTGAGAAACAGAGGACACTTTATAAAAGACCTGAATTACCAGAAGGGCTCTCCAAGCCTCCACACCCCCCCAAAAAAATAAATCTCACTAAATTAACCTGGAAGGCACCACTGGTAAAATAAACTGTTACATTTATTTTTGATTATTAGAGCTACCGTGGTAATGATGGATTATAGGAGCAAATGTGTAGCAAAAGTATGTAATCTGAAATGTCTGAAAACAAATAATTTCAGTTAAGTTTAACTTAAAACCTTTCTAGCACAACTCCACTGACTCCCAAGGTGAATGAAAAGGATTAAAGATCTTGTGGGGGAGGACTCCAGCAACACTTGAAGTGCTAATAAACAACTTTATTAGACCAATGCAAAACACATCAATTTTGAATAATACGTGTTTCCGCTTGTGGACTTCATCAAGGTCACTCTGAGAAAGGCCACATTATGTCTTCACATTGTGTTTCATTTAAACTTAAATGAGCAAAGTGGTAGTATTATGTATTTTCCAGGCACATAGTGCCATTTCACAGGACAATCAAGTAACGATGTTACCTTCAGTTGTTATAAAATGCTGTATATATCAAACATGACTTAAAAGAAATTTGACTTTGTAATTTGACGCCTTGAACTTGGGCCTCTCTCTCTAAGAAGGTCCTGCTCTTTCCATGCTTCTCATTATGCTCTGATCAACTGTTCTTAAGAGCAATGGACTGAGAAGTAGTTGGCATGATAAGATCAGGACACGCAGTTCCACCAGGTATTTGCTAATTGCTGCTCCCTCTAGTCTTGTCCCCCTCCCCAGGACGTTACACGATGGAAAAACGTCATGTTTTTTGCATGATTATGTTTGCATTTTGCTTGTTCATATTGTGTTTGTAGTTTTTTTTCCCCTCTGTAACTCCTCAAAGACATTCTAAACTGAAGTCTGGCTGTGTAGTAAGGAGGCAGAGCGCAGCAATTGGCTGCTCATACAGATGTCTGAAAAGACTAATTAATACCAGATAAAAGGAGCTAAGGAAGAAGGAAGAGAGTGACTTGATGGGCTGCTGAGACAGACGCGCTCCAGGACGAGGACTGAGTGAAACCCACATGCCAGGCACAGAGTTCCAGGAGGTGGAGAGATGGCCCAGCGCAGATGCTTGTGAGTAGCATTCCATATCTGTCTAAGACGATCGGGGATTACCGCCAGGAAGCACGCCATAAAATATTTTATTTCAACTTGGTGTTTGTTCCTTGGGTATTTGAGTTGTTTGCTCCCCCTTGTGTACAAGAAGACTGGGTTTGGGACCATATTGGCCAGAGACAAAAAGACAGTTACAAAGTCAGCCTTCTATCACCTGAAGAACATTTCCAGGATTAAAGGACTAATGTCTCAACATGATCATTATCTCATCAAACTCATCCATGCATTTATCATTACCGTTACCGATTATTGCACAGGTCTACCTAAAAAGTCAGTTAGACAGCTGCAGCTGATCCAGATCCCTGCTGCTTGGGTTCTCACTAAAACTAGGAAAATAGAGCACACCACCTCAGTTCTAAAGTCCTTACACTGGCTCCCTGTAGCTCAGAGAATAGACTTTAAAATACTTCTGTTAGTTTATAACTCACTGAACGGTTTAGCATCAAAATACATTAAAGACCTGTTGTCATTGTATCAACTTTCCAGATAACTCAGGTCTTCTGGTTTTATTCGACTCTGTATCCCCAGAACCAGAACCAAACATGGAAAAGATGCATTCAGTTTTTATGCACTGCTAATCTGGAACAAACTCCCAGGAAACTGCAAAAAAGCTGAAAAACTGGGTTCCTTTAAGTCAAGGCTTAAAACCCACCTGTTTAGAGCTGCCTTTGATTAATAAGTGGAACACTGATCAATATTTCTGTATTAAGCAAACTTTATCAAATGTATATTTAGCTACATAACCATGTGCAGTTAGGGGACTCTAGGCCCCTTTGTGATGGCTAAATTACTTAACTGCTCACCACAGCTTCATGTTCACATTTGCACCATTGATCAAATTTTATTTTGATTTTGATTCCAACTGGTCACTGAAACGTTTTTAATTATAAAAAAAAATACACTGTGGTGTCAAATTTAATTGGCAATCATATTAATCTATTTCATTTATTAATTGCACAGCCATAAAAACTAAAACAAAAATAAAACGACACAAAAACTGAGCAGGAACTTCTCTTTTTCTTTCTTCTTGCATATAAACTAGTATAAGCCCAGCAGCACAGATTGACAGAAGGCAGGAAGGTAGAAACGAAGCTGCTTGCTTCAAAGATTCAAATGTGTTTGTTTTGGTTTTTTTTGGTCTATTTATTGCATTTTGCCATGAAGCAGCTATGCAAGTAGTTAAACACTGTAGTAGGCCAGTACATTAGTTTGCAATAGTAGTGTTGCATCATTAGAAAGTAAACGTTCTTCCAGCAATGATTAACATGTAAGAGTACAAATAGTAAAACAAAATAATTAATTAATCAACAAAATTATAAACAAAAGTACATGCCAATATCATTTGTGTAGGAAATGAATACATAAATTATTCATATATCCGATAGGAACATTGGTGTTCCATTGGTCTTTGTATCAAAGTTACAATCCCCTCTGTCCTTTTTATAAGATCTTTGTTACTATAAACCTAAATAACTCCTGATATCATAAGCCAGGGTGTGATGTTTGCAAATAACTAAAAGAAATAAAGAGGAAGTTTTCCATTACCCATTTTTTTTAATATTTTATATTTTTATTTTTATATTTTCTCTTCTTCCCTGGAATACAACTTAAACACTAAGGTAAAACAAGCCTGCAATATATACTTACATACTATAGCGCATCTAAACAAACTAGTCCTCATAACCATGTTAGAGCTCAGCTGTTTGCTAGGCAGTCATGCAAGCTAGACCATTGGGTGTTTGGTCCAGGCAGGCAGGCTGGATAGTTTCTGTTCAGTGGCCTGTTCAATAGGCCACCCCCAGGCTTTGAAGAATCCAGTCAGGTTCATGCCAACAGTCTGGGAGAACGTCTCTGCATACAGGTTCATTTTCCCTTTGTTGTCTTTGGGAAAGTTGCTCATCTTGTGGTACGCAGCAAACACTTTCTTGAAGGCATCCCAGCCAAACTTCTCCTGGAGCTATCAGAACAAAGACAGAAGTAAAAAAAAATTTACAACAAAAAAAAAAAAATATATATATATATATATATATATATATATATATATATATATATATATATATATATATATATATATATATATATATAATCTTTTAGCAAAATTGTCATCTGATATATTTGAACTATTAATAATTTCTGAAAAGTTGTTATTGTGTTTATGATTTCTGGTGATGTTAAAACAATTTTTGTAACAGATATAATTCTCTTACCTGCATATATGTCTCCAGGGCCACCCACACACTCCAGCTGCTGAGCTTCCTGCCTTCTTTGATATAGTCCTTGGCTCGTTTATTTCGGTTTTCCAAAGTCATCGCTGAATGAGCCTACAATAGCCACAGTAAAACAATTAAACTGTGTAACAGGATTTGTAATTATAGATTAGGAATTAGAAACAAATAAGTTTATTTAGAGTTTGGGTCATAAAATTACATTTGAATTTTTTAGCCATTGTTATCCTCTACCTTTTCCCTTTTGATCCCAAAAACTGTTTCATGCACATACACTGACCACAGGTTGCATGTGCATTCTGTGGTGTGTGATGGGAACTCCCAGCAGCCTCTCTGTTGGTTGTGTCCCAGCTCGTGGATGGCACCCCATATGCCTTCGGTCTTTACATGTTTAACGTTCACCAACGCAGCTGCAGAAGCCTTATGTGCCATAATAGGATAGCCTGCATGCATCCAACCTGAACAGAAAATACATACCTTTTAAAAGCATGCAGTACTACATCACTGTTTGGGAGATTTATCAGGATAAAGAATGCTGTGTAAAAGCCAAAAAAAAAAACTAACCATGAGAAATTTGAACGTCTGCTACAAAACGCTCTTTACGTGGAAATTTGTGGGATTTGGCAGCCAGGTCAGCGATGGCTTTCATGATGTCATTCCAGAGGACCGCCAACTCATCTGGGTGCTCCAGCATTCGGACCACCTCAGACGGTACGGTGAGGATGATGTTGTCAAACTCCAACTCTGCCCAAGGTGAAGGAGCCATACGCAACAATGACCACTCAGCTTCAGTCGTTACACCTGAAAAGAAAATGGAAGAGTGTATTAAAGCTGGGCAATGAATTAACACACTGACCAAAAAAAAAAAAAAAAAAGAACACTGGGTGTAATACTGCGCAAGGATTAATTCAATTTGTCCCAGAAGTCGGCGCTGGTTTTGATGTCATATACCAATTGAGGGTCGGTTCTGTCAGACTGCCCGGGAAGCTGTGGCTACAATCCAGTAGCTTGTCACCATCAGTGTGTGAGTGTGTGTGTGTGAATGGTTGAATGACTGAATGTAGTGTAAAGAGCTTTGGGGTCCTCTGGACTTGATAAAGCGCTATATAAGTACAGACCATTTATCATCTTTCTTGTTGCAGCTCAGAAAAATACCTGAATTTCCATTTCTTTTGGTACTAACTCCTGTTTCTCTCCATTTTATGTGTTCAAGCAATAAAGGATTATGTTCACTAATTTTATAGTACTGTGTTTGTCACTGGTTAAATTAAATACAACCTAACAATGCAAATGAACTGCTAATACCGGAAACTTTAATATTCCTTATCTCAGCAACAATAATGGGTACAAAACTTTTGGCTGCATGGCTTGAGCCAACTTTTTCAGTTGAAACTCTGGTTTAGGAGAGCAGTCTCACTGAATTCCAACAAAGAACTTGAGAAATATGACTGCTGAGTACAAAGAGAAAAAGACAAAATGCACTACCACATGGGAAGTGTCATTTGCAACAAAAGACCAAAAATGTTTTCAAACAAGAATAAGTTGAAAGGATATTTAGCTGCTTGTGGCAACATAAAAAAGGAGTGTAGGGAGAGTGGGAACTCTAACTTTTTCCAAAGATCCAGCCTTCCAGGAAAATTGGATGAGATTTGTGAAAAAAATAGGAAAAGAGGTCATATCTTTGGATGCCAAAAACAATCTCTATGTTCAAAACACTTTTTGCCACAAATTTATGAAGCAAAAATCCCACAATCTTGGTTCCTCAAAAGTCTGAGGGACCATGGCTCTAGCAGAGTCAGCAGCCTAACCATCATGGTGACTATGAGTGTCGATTGTGTGGAATCATGACGTTTCTCAGGTAAGAAATGTTGTCTTCCCTCTGCATTTATTTTGATATTCCTTTGTCAGTACAAAAACTTCTGCTGAAGTTCGTTGATCCTCATTAAATTTAAATAACCATTACCAACCATAACTATGAGATTCTATTTTAACTTCCCTTCAAACCACCTCATGAGAAACATCTGCTTCAAGTAAATGTTGGTGGTCGAAAATTAAGAGTAGATGGAGTCAGAGTTTAATTGGCATAATAGATGACACTATAAAGTAAACTGTTAACAGACTTACTTTAATGTAAACTTGGCTTTTACAGCACTCTTCCAGTTATATCGACCACTCAAACATTTTTTAAATAAAACCCCATCCACAAAGTCTCACAGCGCACTGACATTCATACACCATATGAGTGGTGTATGATTACCGACTTGGCACACCAAGTCGGTAATCAACTTGGGGTGCCTTGCCGAAGATGTGTTAAGGACACACTGACAAGTGGTGGGGGAAGAAATATGAATCAAACACACAACTTTCCAACTGTATGACAACCAGTATTCTTAATTATTTTACAATTTTGGCTCTTTTTTTTACAATTTTGCTCCAAGTACTAATTTGCTACAGGCATAATTTACAAGAAGACTGAGCTGAACACAGCATGCTTTTAAATCCTTGGGTGGGTTGTGGGTTTGTTAGGTCTCAAGAGATATCACCCTCAAACAACATTTCTCCAGAATTACTCTTCTTCACTGGACATTTCACAGTATCTTCTTATAATAGTTAGTAATCTTTCAAGCAGAGGACTTTGCTATCACTACTTTTGTTTGACTATTGATTTATGTCACCAATGCCTGAGGTTGGGGCTATATCAGTAACTAAACACCTGCTGACTACATCAGGATGGTCTTTAGTTTAGGTATCCCATAGTTCTATCACCACACTCACCTGATTTATAATAGGGTGCAGGAACAGCCATCTGCACAACAACCTCCAATCCTTCTGCCTGTGTTTTGGGTGGGGCCACAAGGTAAATGAGCCCTCCCCACAGGTTCCACACCTGTATCATCTCAGAGTCGACGGGAAAACGTACGTGGACACACGGAGCTCTCTTCAACTCTGTAGCATTCAGATGATCTGTTTGACAGCCTATCTGAATCTGTGGGTAGAAATAAATACAAGTTGAAGAACTGGAAGTATGCTTTATAGTGTCCTTCAAGCACTTTCTTATTTTAGCATCAGCAAGGAAAAATTGTAAGTGTATGTCCAATGAGGTCATATTAAACACTTCTCTGTTAATACCATAACAATGTTATCATGCATTGAGCTCTCTTATCAGCCAATTCCTCAGGTGGTTGTGTAACATCATAAAAACAACTGACATAAAAATGGATTTAGTGTAAAGTACCTGCCATCCTTTGTTGACAATCTGTGCTGGTATGGCCACGTATGTCTTCATACCAGGAGAAAGGTAGAGACCTGTGCTGATCCACTCCTCCCCTTCTAATAAACACACACAAACAAAAAACCTCAGCGTTACATATATCTATTTCAGTGTTTATTAGGAAATTAAGCAACTTTATGCATACAGTACGTTTCACTGATGAAATCATAAAAGACATAAAAAAATAAAATAAAATAATAAATTAAAAAAAATAAAATAAAAAAAATAAAAAATAAAAAAAACACAGCAAAGAAATGAGCCCATTTGACCTCATGAGTAACTAAGCTGCAGCATTCCCAGTGGATGGTTTTATTGAGTGATAAAAATATTGCATTGCACTAATCAATACAGAATGAGATGAAAGCATGAATAAGCATCTCCATATCTCTAGCCAAAGCTACCTCCTATAGTTTACTGATTTTGCACTGGTTGAAAAAACAAGATTTTGTCAGAGATTTTAGGTATTACATGACGACGACTTGTGAAATATCAATGTTAGGTTTTATAGGCTTTAGCAAACTGCTAACAACAACAGTCCGAGATTCTTTTTTTTTTCCAAGGAAACCATCTAGAGCTTTTCATTGGCTCAGCACATTTCAGTAGACTAGTTAGTGTAGACATCTCCCTTTGCTTATATCTGAAATAAAACTGTACATCATCTGCATATAACTGATATAAGACATTGAAAATGGGTATAATATTATCCAAAAGCAACATATGCAGGATAATAGCATGGTTTTCAAATTACCTAAGCAACAGATCTCAATGCATTAAATATGTATGTTGTTGTAGTATGTAGTAAATCTATATACTACTTCAACATTCGACTACTGGTCTGTGTTCTGAATTTGTTACAAGGGGGTGGCACAGGGCTCTCTATTAATTCTCCTTCTATTTATTATTTACATCCACAATCTTAGTCTAAATACATCAGATGCAAACCTGCATTTTTATGCTGATGATACAGTCATTTACAACTGCAGTTCAACTCTTGTCCAAGCTAGTGATTCCCTGCAGAAAGCCTTTGTTGCTGTCAGAGCTGTTCTCAGTGTAGACAAAACAAAGCTGATGTTGCTTTCCAATTCAAGGAAGTGTCCACAAATTATTACTTCCATGACCACTCTTGAGGTAGTTCACATAACGGACACAACGATGGAGACGGACGGACAGGGGCTTAAACTAGCAAACTGACGATTACGGGACAAACTCCTACCACCATCACCCCACTTGGATTGCTACCTTCCTATATATTTTCCCTTTTTGCAATGAAAAGCCAATTTGTTAAAGGTAGAATATAAACCAGTCTAGGGCCACACCTGGTAAGCCCACCCATTCATGCAACCTATTTAAAAAGATGTGGAGATGAATTCTATTGAAAGCAGAGCCAAGTTTAAGAAACACTAGTAGCAGCAGTTTCCAGTATGGGAGGGTATCGATATTGCTGTTTATGCTCACAAGGGCAGTTTCAGAAGAATGTTTTGTCCTAAACCAAGACCTAAACCCAACACAAATCTTTCCAGTACTGTTGTGAATTGACTGGATTGAACATTTTCTAGAATTTTAGTTTTGGTTTTTTTTCATTAATATCACATAAAAGACCAAACATGTAACTCATGCCATACATTACATCTGAACTTGAGGCACTATTCATAAGGAATTAACAAAACAAACACCTGCTGTGTTGACGTTCATCTTGACTCTGTGATTGTGGACAACTGGCAACAGTGGATTATCCCTGATGAGGTAAGGCAGGAGGGTGTCTGGATCTGGGCAAACCTTATAAACCTCTGCTCCAATGTTGAGAAGCAGGTGGTCTTTGGGATTTTTGATAGGGTGTGTCTCACTCACCTTGAGTGAGTGAAAATAATAAAAATGAGAGGTTTTGTATGAAACCACTGGTCAGACAGCATGTAGATAACTATGATAACTTAGTTCAGGTTCTAAAAATATTATAAATATGTGTTCTTTTCTACTCACCTGTGGCAGGCCGGACTTTTTTAAGATGTCTGTGAGTGTTGCCAACACCTGAGAGTAGAGGCAGGAGTCATGAGCCTTCATGTTCAAGTAGGTGGCACAGTCACTGCCCAGCTTTTTGAGAAATTCCTCTTCATGTTTGCTGAGTTTTTCCTCCACAGTTACATGCTTAGCAAAACGATGCAAAAGATGTCGGAAATGGTAGGTATCTTTGGTGGCCTTGCTGGGATCAGGAACCTTGTAGACCCCTGCATTAATAGTTGTCTTCATCAGGCTCAGTCCCATTTGGTTCAAGATTTTGTTCCCTGCAAGACGTTCAACAGGTGAGAAGAACACAGGACAACACTGAGTAAAACAAGCAGCAATACACACATACACTCACTCCCTGATGACCTAACATGCTTGTTTTTGGAAGTAACTCATGCACAGAGAGAATATGCAAACTCCCTGCTGAAAGACCCTGTGCACACAACTGCACAGTCCAGTTCAGCCCTGGTTGTGCCTTTTCTATTTTCTGGCATGCATCTTGCAATTCCTCTGTTGTCCACATGGTGTCCTTGTAACAAACTTTACTTTTTGTCCTGTTTTTAACTATCAGTTCTTCAAACAACTGGATTTAAAATCTTTTTTGTTTGTTTGTTTCAGAGTTAAAAGGTTTCAAAATTTCAATGCATTTATTTGGTTCCATGTGAAATTTGTAATACTGCTCTACCTTTTGGAATATCAGACATTAAATATAATATGAAAAAATAAACTAATGGCAATTCTCAGAGCAGATCCAGGATTTTGTCTGGATTTCCCAAATGTTTTTTAGCAGGATCATAATTTCATCCTGAAACTCTTTGAAAAATATAACCTCTAATTTCAGAAATTTATAGAAAAAAAGAAAATTACCATAGTAATTCTTGTTGGCATTTCCCAAAATTCCTATGAAGTAAATGTAATGGAAGCATTTTTATAATTTGTAAATTTTCTTTTTAATCAGTGACTATGCACTTTTACTTAATAATCCATGACTCTCAATTTCCCTGAAATAATAATATACAGTAACAGAGGCCATGTCTCTTAGCCACTCTTTAAAACAGAAAAGATGAGAGCACATGGTATTCAAGTAAAGTAGATGTTACTGATGTTCTTAAGTCAAAAACAAAAAAGACAGAAAATACCTTCTCACTTAAATTTGTCCTAATCTATAATCAGAACAACATTTTAATAATACAATTGAAACTGAGCGGCATCTTAAGGTCACCAAGTCTCTATAACAATCATTATAATGAATCTGCATATCATCCGCTTGTTTAGGTCAGGTGAGTCTTTGCAGCAAAACACAAAACACTCCAGGTGGGTCTAAAGACTGAATCAATGGGTGAACATGGAAAAAGCACCCCATGTCCATTGTTAAGTATCGTGTAAAATCTGTGATACTGAGGTCCTGTTTCTTTTCCTAAAGGCCCTTGGAACCTTGATAGAGTCCACTGCATTGTGCACTCTTTGAAGTACAAATATTTTTTTCAACATAGTTAAAACTGTTGGCCTTCCCCTGAATACTGAGAATGGGTCATCCTTAGTTCTTTCAGTAGGATAGTGATCCAAAACATATGGCTAAATAACAGAAATAACCATAATAACCAGACATTAAATCAACCATTGACCATGGCCACTCCGTGCCCAGATGTAAATCCGACAGAAATTCTTTGGCTTCATAGGACAGATCAAGCGAGGACCAAAGATTAAGGAGAGAGATTGTTTAGAGTAATGGTCAAAGATCCTTTTCTCTGTAGAATCCAAACAAGTGAAATGCTAAGTGTTGTCGTTTTGGGAAAGGGGGTAGTACAAAGTATGAACAACAAGAGGTGCCGATTAATGGGGTACTAATAATTTCATTAATATATTTTTTTAAACTGTGTAAGGTTTCTTCCTTGCTGAATAAATGTACTCAAATGAAAACTTTTTTTTATTTAATGTGTAAAATTATGGTACTTAATAAATATCTATCAGGAGTGGGTATTTATTTTGAGACTTTTAACACATCTTTACCAAGGCTGCCAATAAACGTGAAAAGTGCTGAATATACAGACCCGTCAGAAACTTATTTGGCCATCATTATGATGTTTTAGAATAATTTATTCAGGTTTATTACCTCCAAAATCTGTCAATGGGTTTTTTCCACCGTGCGACTGTGCCCAGTACCAGGCATGTCCACCAATCAGAAGACCTCCTCCCTCTGCTACAAAGTTCTGGATTTCTTCCCAGTGGTCTTGAGGGTTCGATGGAGACACAAACACACTCAGGTCTTTCTTGAAGCCTGTTTTCTCCATTTTTAGACCTGAGTTAGTAGCTATATTGATGCCATTTTTCAGTGCTACGCCAACAACGCCTCTTCGGCCTTCATCCAGCCAGTGAAGGGCATTCTTCCAAAATGAAGCATTTTCCTGGGTTACAATTAGGTGTTGCAAGACAAAGAAGAATTAACTCATGTTTTCTGATCATTTTTGAAAAGTTTTAACTTGTTTCTCAGACGTTACCTCAGCACTCAGAACCCCTTCATGTCCAGCAACAATGACCCGACCTTGGCCATAGTAGGCTCCAGCCAGGAACGCCGGTCCACCTCCCGCTGTAGCAATTGGGAATGCTAGTGGGCCATGGACCAGAACCTCTGAAGCTAGTGAACCATTTGGGATGGCAAGCTCTGAAATGCCGTGGAGTAAGAACTGCAAATCGTCCTCAAAATCCTTTCCTATTCTGTATTTGAAAAGGGAAGAGAGTCAAAAAGAGTCATTATAAATCAAAGACTGAATTGGATCCAATATTTTATATCACCAGATTCAGAAAGGTGTCAGCAGTGAACTAGTGCATGTCAGAAATGAGTAAAAGGATGTTGACTCTGAATATTTGTTAAATACTGTACCTCAGTATATTAACTAAAATACAATGCATAATATTTTTTTTTTCACTTTTTGTGTTGAGTGATAAAAAAAAAAAAAAAAAAATGTTAAAACAATACCTTAATCTAATCTTAAGTTACATTTTAAAATGCTAAGCTCCTCAAAAGAGCTACAAATTCATAAACTTTTAAGGTTGACATCATTTTATGTCCATGAAATCTAAATATCTTAAAACTTTAAGACCACGCACACCAGCATAAGTAATATTTCAGACCAAAAAGTCAGAACTGAAAGCAACATATTTTGATCTGATCTTTTAGACTCAACATAAAAACTTTTCTTAAATAGAAGAAATAGAGTATATGCTCACACTACAGCCATCCAGGAGGATGGGATCTGTGGGTAGACTGGAAGGTTTTCCACCTCACCCGGATTCTTAGAAAAGTAGATCCCTGCAACCCCAGACACCTTGTTTCCATCAAAATTATGCAATGTATTCTCTTTAGGGTGATCCGCAGCCCAGCTCCATGCCTGGCCGGCTATCAGTACCCCTCCTCCGGCTTTCATAAAGGCCACCAAGTCTTTTGGATCAGCACCAACGCTGTATGCATCCGTCACGTACACACCAGACTGTAGACTGCTATTAAAGCCCCCCACCACTTCGGTTTGGAAGGTGGACCTGCTGAGGTTATCGCTGACTGCCTTCACGTTGTTGTGCACAGCTACAGAAGGGTTGCCTGATCCATCACCCCGCAGCCAGATCAGGGCGTTCTCCACCAGAGCAGGAAAGGTAGTCAGGTAGCCTTCGTGACCCAAAACAACAATCCTCCCACCACCATACAGAGAAGCAGCCATCAGGACTTGACCTTTGCTGTTCATGGCTAAAGGAAAGGCATGGTCTCCAATCAGCAACAGGTCACTGGGGACACAGGGACCATGGAGGTCCAGCTTTCTCAGGCCTTTTGTTAGGGACAAATAGGCCGCCTCATGGTCAATTTGGATGGTCGGGTTAGACATGATGTGATCTAGTAATATTTGGAAGATCGGTGATGAAAATTAAGTTCAGGATAGTCTCCAAAGATGCCTTAAGTTCAATTTATGAACACATCAAGTTTAACAAGTGCTGTTCAGTGGAGGAGTGCAGTACCAGGCTGTCAGACCTACAGGAAGAAAAAAAAAGATAAAAATACAAACCAATACTGGTGGAACTTTTGACAAGTTAAAACACAGACATGTAAATCCACAAAGATAAAATATTAAACATCTGTTCACTAGCTTCCTTGACAATATACATACCTTAAAATTAGATATGTATTCTTGCTTAAGTAGAAAGGTGCTTCACCAACCACCAGCTGTCAGCACAAAAGCAAGAATGTAAGTGAAAGCTCAGCAAGGGGTGATTATCTGTAGGAAAATAATAAAAGAGGAGGAACATCAGAGAGAAGACAACCCATCTTAAAGTCAAGACATCTAGTAAAACTTGTTTATCATGTGGGAGTAAACTAATATTTGAGGGTGATGAAAAAAATCCCCACCCTTTTTTGTCTTTTTTGAAACAAACATTACTGGTTTTGAAGAGCTGTTTGGAGATACCTGCGTTAGTATGCACAGTACTCTGATTTAAAAAAAAAAAAAAAAAAAAAGTTTGCAGCCAAGCCCCATTACAAACGTATACACTGTTTTAGTTTGTTTTGGAAAGGGGATTGTCTGTGCGATCAAGTACACCCACATTACATGTGTCATTGAAAACACAACAAACGAAGATTTCTGGCTGTATTAGTTTATCTATTTTTTTTCTGCTTCCGCAAAGGTACCTTTCCTCATCTGATCTGACTGGGTGAAGGAAAATATAATGACACACCCGGAAAGTATTCCGACACATTCAAATACGTGTATACTCAGAAGAAAATATTTTATACTGCTTACGCCGGGAAGAGGGGGGCATGACTCAAAGTATATGTTTTTACAGGAATTAAAGACGACAGAAAAGCAAAAAGAGTTAAATAGTAGTAACACTTACACTGCGTCTCGTTTCAGTCACTGCGGAACATTAAAGCGTAAAGCACTGTTCTACACGAGCCTATTTGTGGAAGTACCGCGAGGGCTTCGTAAAATCACAAATAAACAAATCAATATTTTTCCAGATTGTAAACGAAGCGAGAAGGAGGAAAAAGTCAGTGTTATTTTTATGTTTCTTATTGGCGTTCAAAACAGACTCAGCAACTCCAACGCGACTGATCTAAAAATATAAAAAATATCCTATGTTTGTCTTTCTAGTTGCTCTAAAATAGTTGGTAAACGCAGCTAAAAGCGGCGTTAAGCATGCTGTGGGCGCTGACTGGACCCTCAAGGATCCAGATTCCAGTGAAGGACGGACGGGCTGTGATGGGTGCAGACACCTTGATGGGCGACAAGAAAAGCTCGAGAGAGGGGCTCTATCTTACCTCTGTTATTTATTTTTGGGTTGGTAACTTATAATATCAATTTAAAATTGTGTGATAAATGTAACTGTTTCAAAAACATTACATTTGCATTTGCCTTTATTTCAGTTTGTGTTTAACATTTTTTGCTTTATCAAACATTAAATGTACTCTCCCTTATTTCTGACTTGCATCTTTTGTTTCACTGTTAATAAAAACTATGCTCCATGTTGCACAATTTCTGGCAAAATTTGTTTTTATTCTACCTTAGCAATATCTCTTTAATGCCTGGGAAATATGAATATCTACAAAGAGAATTACATATCTGCAGAGCTTTAAAACTGTTTATATATATATATTAATATGGAGGGGAACAGCCATATCATTATAGTAACTTTGTTTTCTATTTCTTTTAAATAAATAAAAAATGATATTTAAAAAAAAAAAACAAAACCCAAATCCCATATAGTTAGAGAAGATTTCTTTGTCTTTCATGAGTGCTTCGCTCTGATTAATAATGTAAAAAGGTGTAATTAGCTGTAACGTCATAGACCACTGCTTGGTCTTCTTTTAATTTTCATATTGGAACCCATAACTTGTAGAATAATTGTTCTGTCGAGTAAGCCACAAATATTATATCTACTCTGTGGCCAAGTGCCAGTATCCATTTTAACAGTCCTAGAGTTTGTTTCATTGAAGGTGGTGGTTTGCTATACAGGGCAGGGCAGGATGTAACACAATAAATAACATATTTAGACTAGTGAAACTGGATTTATTCAACCCCTGGCTGCAGGTGGATAACATCAAGCACCCAGACCTGATCATTTGTTTTTGCAAATGTTTTCTGAAAGAAGGGGTCGCTTTCAGGAGCTCAGTGAATCCCTGTGTGGTCCAGTGAGAGGATGCAATCCTTGCAATAAGAGACAATGCAGCGGTGGATCCAGAAAATTTTGCATTGGGGGGGGGGGCAAGGAGTGGCAATTATGGATCTCCTCAGCAAAATATGTAACCCATTGTCTATATGTTAACTGAGTCAAAGAAACGTCCACAAAAACAGCCTAAAACTAATTATTGTATCATTAACTCTTCTAAGAAACTAAAGACTACTCTTTTAAGGTATAGATATGTTTAAAATAAAGTTCCTGAACATGCATGTCAAAGAAAGAAAGAAAAAAAAACAGAAAACCTGATTTCAGCTATCACTTTTAGGAGAGCTTGTGCAGTGCAGCAAAATGTCTCACCAAGACATCCAAACCTATTGCTTTTGCATGCTGCCTTTCTACACTAAAGATAGCTAGATTGTTCAGATGATTATCTGCCATGGTTGAGCGTAGAAGATTTTTTTACACACTTTAAAGCAGAAGAATTTCACTCACACCCCGCAGTACTCGCTGGCAAGACAATCACAACATAGCACAGCAAAAATTGTTCAAAGAACACCTTCTTGAAAGGTTCCAGGAACATCACAAACTCAGTCATACTGGACAGGCGCACCTTTCCAGTTGCTTTGTTTCCTAGAAGTCTTATGGCATTGCACATCTCAAATTTCAAGTCTTGCGAGTCAGAGCCTCAGACACTTATAAACACAAATTCCTCCTTTAAAAAGTCATTGTTTGATGGATGTGAAGCTTGTATTGTTCTCCTTGTCTTACAGCTAACATCTGTCCATCTCGCCCATCACTGAGTCTGTTTTGGAGGATGTCAGTGTTTCATTAACCCTTTTGCCAGGGCTGATCATTTTTTCTGTCTGTGTGGAGTGGAGCGTTAACCTCCTCCTGATCTGATAATGTCAGGTATAGGTGACTGCAGTGGCCAAAATACCCCAAAACTAGTATATATCCTTCCTTGCTTGATGACATGAGTGAATTCTGTGAGATTTAGAGTTGTTTTAATGGATTCCTTGAAGTTAGTTAAAATCCACAATTTCATCCATGTTTTCTGCATCAGGGAAATCATACATTCCTATGTTTGCTTTGGTAATTTTGATATGGCAATAGTGGAAATATTGCAATTTGCAGCTGTTGTAGTGACATAATTATCTAATGCAGTTTCACTGTGTTTCTTTATTATAGAATTTGCCTCATATTTCATTGGGTTCTTGCACCTCCTTTGTCCTAGGAATGTTTTTAACATTTATTGTGTCCTGTGTTTGATGTCAAAAACAAAAACTTCGTCTCATTTTACCAAAGCATATGGGTCCAGATTAAGTTCTAGTAGAATTTAGCAAACCATACATGTTTACATTTATGAAGATAGCGCAGAAAAGGCTTCTTTCTGGCATCACTTCCAGAACAAACAGTTGGCACATAGATACCCTCTATTTGTTGGTATGGAGACTTGCTGTCCCCAACATACCTGTCTTTGCTGCTGTTTTCATGACGGTGATATAAGGAGATTTTTTTTTTTTTTTTTTTTTTTTTTACATTTTTTATCATCCTTCCTTCCATGCAATGTGATAAGAGGTCCTTTGGGTTATTCTGGGGAGTTTTCCTCCCACTGAAGAGATGCACTCAAAACACTGGAATTTTCAAAATTTCTCAGTGTGAGAATATGTCACAGAAATAAATAAATATGTAAGACTGCAGTAAATAAGACAATAAAATTCATCAATCGACAAAAACATAAGTACATGCTAATATCATTTGTGTAGAACATTAATACAGAATTCATCCATATCAAATTTTTACATTACCCATTTTTTTATGTTTTGTTCTCCTCCTCCCTGGAATTCAGTATTTATAGTGAACCTAAAAGTGCCATTAATATATACTTCTCTTTTTAATGTCATAAAGGACAAAATGCAGAAAAATCACCGACAGAACTTGTAACTGAATTTCCCCAAACTATAGCTCATCTAAACAAACTGGTTCTCATAACTATGTTAGAGCTCAGCTGTTTGCTAGGCAGTCATGCAAGCTAGACCATTGGGTGTTTGGTCCAGGCAGGCAGGCTGGATAGTTTCTGTTCAGTGGCCTGTTCAATAGGCCACCCCCAGGCTTTGAAGAATCCAGTCAGGTTCATGCCAACAGTCTGGGAGAACGTCTCTGCATACAGGTTCATTTTCCCTTTGTTGTCTTTGGGAAAGTTGCTCATCTTGTGGTACGCAGCAAACAGTTTCTTGAAGGCATCCCAGCCAAACTTCTCCTGGAGCTATCAGAACAAAGACAGAAGTAAAAAAAAATTTACAAAAAAAAAAAAAAAAAAAAAAAAAAATTATATAATCTTTTAGCAAAATTGTCATCTGATATATTTGAACTATTAATAATTTCTGAAAAGTTGTTATTGTGTTTATGATTTCTGGTGATGTTAAAACAATTTTTGTAACAGATATAATTCTCTTACCTGCATATATGTCTCCAGGGCCACCCACACACTCCAGCTGCTGAGCTTCCTGCCTTCTTTGATATAGTCCTTGGCTCGTTTATTTCGGTTTTCCAAAGTCATCGCTGAATGAGCCTACAATAGCCACAGTAAAACAATTAAACTGTGTAACAGGATTTGTAATTATAGATTAGGAATTAGAAACAAATAAGTTTATTTAGAGTTTGGGTCATAAAATTACATTTGAATTTTTTAGCCATTGTTATCCTCTACCTTTTCCCTTTTGATCCCAAAAACTGTTTCATGCACATACACTGACCACAGGTTGCATGTGCATTCTGTGGTGTGTGATGGGAACTCCCAGCAGCCTCTCTGTTGGTTGTGTCCCAGCTCGTGGATGGCACCCCATATGCCTTCGGTCTTTACATGTTTAACGTTCACCAACGCAGCTGCAGAAGCCTTATGTGCCATAATAGGATAACCTGCATGCATCCAACCTGAACAGAAAATACATACCTTTTAAAAGCATGCAGTACTACATCACTGTTTGGGAGATTTATCAGGATAAAGAATGCTGTGTAAAAGCCAAAAAAAAAAAAAAAAAAAAAAAATACTAACCATGAGAAATTTGAACGTCTGCTACAAAACGCTCTTTACGTGGAAATTTGTGGGATTTGGCAGCCAGGTCAGCGATGGCTTTCATGATGTCATTCCAGAGGACCGCCAACTCATCTGGGTGCTCCAGCATTCAGACCACCTCAGACGGTACGGTGAGGATGATGTTGTCAAACTCCAACTCTGCCCAAGGTGAAGGAGCCATACGCAACAATGACCACTCAGCTTCAGTCGTTACACCTGAAAATGGAAGAATGTATTAAAACCGGGCAATGAATTAACACACTGACATTTAGTAAGATGTTGAAATAGAACTGAAATAATATGTATCTGTTGTCATTGAAAAAATTACTTTAACAACAGTCTGGATGAGAAGAAGTAAGAAATTTATTTTAAAAAAGGTGAGAACAAAAATACAGAGTCAAAGAGTCTGTCAAGCCTGTTCTCGCTCACAGTTGATTCTGGCTGTCTTTTATAGGTTCTGGTCAGCAGATCTTGTGACAGCAGCTTGTCACTGTTTGTGGGTGTTTCCCAACAAAGAGAAGAGAGACTTGACTGAACTATAGCTGTGAAGATTTTATTGTTATGCACCAAGGATTCTGTGGAGCTCAACACAGATGGTCATGCCATTTGCCTTTTGTTAGGAAAAAGGGATTGTCTTTGACGTTAAAGAGGACAGTTTTGATTCTGATAAGTTCTGTGTTGGGAAAGCAACACTTAGATAGTCCCGAGCATCAAGGACCTGTCCCCTGCTGTTATATAACACTGTAGAGGTCTATGTGAGAGCAGCTGACCAATCTTATGATAAGACTATTCAAATAATCTAAGGGAAAAACGGATGAGGAGCATATTATGAAATTTTCCATTACACTGTTTAATATCTGCATGACTGAAAATAAGTCTTTACAGTAGGTAAGGGGGTGTAATACAGGAGGAGACTGCTCAAGAATTAATTGAACTTGTCTCAGAAGTTGGGCCTGGTATTGATGTCATATCTAAGTTAAGAGAGTTCTTGTTGCAAGTCAGAAAACTAGCAGGGTTAGCTGTTTGCTTTGATGCCAACTGCTGTTAGTAGTAGGAGCTAGCTATATTTCTCTTCATTTTATGTATTCAAGCACTAAAGGAACCCGTTTACTAATTTTACAGTACCATATGTGTCACCAATTTAATGAGAAACAAATCATAAATCCTAATAAATTGCTAACACCAGCAACTTTTTAATTCAATATGCATGACACCTTTTGGCTGCAGGGTGAAAGCCGATTTTTCCCAGTTAGGAACTTCAGAGAGCGTTCTTGTTGAATTCTGACGAGGAACTCGGACAATATGACTGTCAAGTACAAAGAAAACGTCTATATACACTTCCACATGAGGAATGATCACGTGCCGTCTGGAACAGAATAATGCAACAAGCCCAGTCTTATTAACGATCGCCGTGTCGCCAAAAAAGGACAGTATGACTATTTCTTTAAAAAGATGAAGCCAGAATGAAAAATTGGATGAGATTTGTGAAAATAAATAAGGAAAGATGGCTCTTTCTAAATCTGTATTCATATCTTCTCTAGTCATACCAACCATCCAAAGCACTTAAACTAGAGACACATAAACCAAGCCCCACTCACAGTGTAGATTCATGCAGCAAAATTCTAAACGTCAGGGAACTTGGGGTTAAGTGCCTTGCAAAAGATGTATTAAGGACACAATGACAGGTGGTGGGAGAGTAAGTTGGAATCAAACCCACAACTTTCCAACTGCAAGAAGACTAAATGGTAAATGGACGGAAGCTATATAGCACTTTGTCTAGTCATATTGACCACTCAAAGCACTTTACACGACAAACACATTCACCCAATCCCCCTCCCTAACATGTACACATTCATACACCCAATGCGTAGATCAGTAGGCAACCTGGGGGTAAGTGCCTTGCCCAGGGGCACATCGACATGTGACAGGAAGAACCTGGAATCAAACCTACAATTTTCATCTATGGGTATCGTCCTCAAACAATTGTCTCCTGAATTCCTCTTCTGCACTGGACAGTATGGTGTAAATCTTCTTTGTGAGAGCCAATGTTCAATCTGAACATTTTGCTATCACTACTTTCATTTTGTTTAGCCATTGATTTATGCCACCAATACCTGAGGTTGGGGCTATATCAGTAACTAAACACCTGCTGACTACATCAGGATGGTCTTTAGTTTAGGTATCCCATAGTTCTATCACCACTCTCACCTGATTTATAATAGGGTGCAGGAACAGCCATCTGCACAACAACCTCCAATCCTTCTGCCTGTGTTTTGGGTGGGGCCACAAGGTAAATGAGCCCTCCCCACAGGTTCCACACCTGTATTATCTCAGAGTTGACAGGAAAATGTACGTGGACACACGGAGCTCTCTTCAACTCTGCAGCTTTCAGACGATCTGTTTGACAGCCTATCTGAATCTGTGGGTAGAAATAAATACAAATTAAAGCTTAGGAAGGATGCTTTATAGTTTCCTTCAAACACCTTCTGGGGCTGAGTTATCTCTCAAAAAACAAAAAAGTAAATAGTTCCAATTTGAACCCAGTTAGATGCAATAAGCTTCCTAACTCCAGAAAATGTGCCTTCCTTGAGTCTGTTCCTGTTATCAGTGGTAGCTGATGCTGATCATCAAGGCAGCTCATTAGAGTAAAAAAAATTCACAAACAAAACCATTCTGTGGCAATGCTGTAGGCAGAACTGTGGTTACACTAAAAAAAGCTGTGGTGGGTACAGACAGGACTGTAGCCGGTTACTAGTATCAACGTACACCAAAGGTTTTAAAGGTTACGGTTTTCAAAATCAATAAAGCTTTCTGTCATGCCATTATCGCAGAGAAAGTTCAAAGTGACCTGAGTTTTTACTGGGTGACTGGAGCAGTCGCTCAGCAATGAGCCTCTCTAACTTGCTTCTTTGCATGATCTATCACTTCTACACATTTTCCTGTTGACAAGAAAGTCAACACTAAACAAGTGTCACCCATTACTGTTTTCAAGGTAATGCTTGTCTGAAACTATAAGAAGGTGGAGAGGCAAGTCTGTTAAACAGCTGACTTCAGATTCCCTAAATGAGGACACAGTATGTCTACTTCAATAATTAATTTTAGATTGTTAGAACCCCCCCATATGTGATTCTCTGGCATTATAGCCTTCATAATAAGCTAATTTACTTAAAATATGTAACTAAATTCATTACATGTTTATTCTACTTTTTCTTTGACTCGAAGTACAATTTAATCCTTGATTTTTAAAAAAAACACCTTAAAGTACCACAAGCTGAAAAAACTGATTGGTATATTGTTTTCTTCATGACATAAAACAGGTTGAGGCTTTCAAAGTTGTTGGTGTTGTCTCTCTGCCTTGAGTCAATTTATTTTGAGTAAATGATCAGCAGCAAGGAATAATTGGAAGTGTACATGGAATTACATCATAATAAATTTATTTTTTCTGCAGTGAATCTCATATCAAGCAGGCCATGCCTCAGGTAAGGATATAAAATCATCAAAACTACTGACACAGTTTTATTTTGTGTAAAGTACCTGCCATCCTTTTTTGACGATCTCTGCTGGCATAGCCACATACGTCTTCATACCAGGAGAAAGGTAGAGACCTGTGCTGATCCACTCCTCCCCTCCTGATAATTACACATAAACAAAAAAGCTCAAACACAAACTTATGGTATTATTTGTTAGTAATTTGAAATAAAGAGACCTGCTGTCTTGACGTCCATCTTGATCCTATGATTGTGGACAACTGGCAACAATGGATTATCCCTGATGAGGTAAGGCAGGAGGGCGTCTGGATGTGGGCAAACCTTATAAACCTCTGCCGCAATGCTGAGAAGTAGGTGGTCTTTGGGAGTTTTGATAGGATGTTTCTCACTCACCTTGGCAGTGAGAATAAGAAAAATGTGAGATTATTGTATGATTCCACTGGTAATTGGGTATTTTTGAACTATTTCTGAAAACATATTCTAAAATGTTGTTTTCCAGCCTGGTAAAAACCAGCCCTTTGTTCTACGCTGTGCTGTGAAGTGAGTTTCGAATCGAGCAGAATTAAGCAGGAAGGCAATGGCCAGGCTAGTTCCTTTCTGCATACCTGTGGCAGGCCGGACTTTTTTAAGATGTCTGTGAGTGTTGCCAACACCTGAGAGTAGAGGCAGGAGTCATGAGCCTTCATGTTCAAGTAAGTGGCACAGTCACTTCCCAGCTTTTTGAGAAATTCCTCTTCATGTTTGCTGAGTTTTTCCTCCACAGTTACATGCTTAGCAAAGCGATGCAAAACGTGCCGGAAATAGTAGGTCTCCTTCATGGCCTGGCTGGGATCAGGAACCCTGTATGAACCTGCTTTTATAGTTGTCTTCATCAGGCTCAGTCCCATTTGGTTCAGGATTTTGTTCCCTGCAAGACGTTCAACAGGTGAGAAGAACACGGGACAACACTGAGTAAAACAAGCAGCAATACACACATACACTCACTCCCTGATGACCTGGTGCATAAATGAGTGTTATCGCAAGTCCTTCCTCCAAACAGCTGTTAAATTTTAGAACCATCACTGCTCCAAACAAACTCAATAAGTGTTTACAGTAATGCTGGTAAAGTGCACAGTTTTTTTTAGTTCAAATAAAATCCTGAATGTTATTTTAATCATCCCTGCTGTGTTCTTGTAAATAGTCTGCTGTTCTATTTAATGCACAAATGTACATTCACATCTTGTGAATTTTCATCTTTAAATCTTAGTATGCTATTTTTATCTGCCTGTACAGTATTATATTTCTTATCTTGATAAAATTACTGGAAATTCTCCGATTCCTTTTTTTCTCTTTTTATATATTTTATACCTTTGTGTGTGAATTTTAAGCTTCCATTTACCTTTAACTTGCTGCTGGTACACCACGACAACTTCCCTCTGTGGAACAATTCTATTTCTATTCTATTCTATTCCATTCTATTCTAAATATAATATTAGATATTAAAATCATGACCACTTAGAGCAGATCCAGCAATTTGTCTCCAAAGAAATCCAGTTCACCATTTCAAAGATAATTTGGGCAGCTGGAAACTGATATGAATACAGTACAGTTTTACAAAACCAGCACCCCGTGCACTTATTAGCCCTGCTGTTAAAAATGTGTGAAACACCTTAATGTGCATTTTTTGCTGGACAAGGAGAAGTTCACATTGAAATTCTTTTTAGAAAAATGCAACCTGTAACTTCAGTATACTTCTTAAAGGGTAAAAAAATGCATCACAGAAAATATTTCTTTAAAAAAACTAGCGGGTCAGCTCTTATTAGCATTCCTAACAGTTCCCAAAACAAAAATTTGATTGAAGCCTATTTTGTATTTACACTTTACCTTTGAAGTTAATCAGTGTATATCAGTGTCGGGGTTATCAAGTTGCATAACAATCAACTCTATCTACATAATATCTTCTTGGTTTCTGGGAGGCATACCAGCAATATGTCTGTCTGTGCTACCATCACAAACATAAACAACTGAAGTTTAAGATTAGACTAAGATTGATCTTAGTGGCAAGAAACACATGGTCTGACATGAGTCTGGAGTGACTGTTAGAAAAGGTATCTCATGAGCAAATATTGACAGCAAGAGGTCCCCTATATCTGTCTAATGACTGTGGCACAATTAATTGTATTTTTAAAAAATCTTAATGAGGGGTTTCCCTCTCCACTGAATAAATGTATTCAAATTAAGACCTTTCCTTTCATGTATCCTCCTGGAGTAGGTATTTATTTTAAGGCTTTTAATATAATTTCCAAGGTGAAAAAATAAAAGTGAAAGGTGTAGTTTATGTAGACCGACTAGAAATGCATGTTTGATGTTTTAGAATAACTTATTCAGGTTTATTACCTCCAAAATCTGTCAATGGGTTTTTTCCACCATGCGACTGTGCCCAGTACCAGGCATGTCCACCAATCAGAAGACCTCCTCCCTCTGCTACGAAGTTCTGGATTTCTTCCTAGTTGACTTTGGGGTTCGATGGAGACACAAACACACTCAGGTCTTTCTTGAAGCCTGTTTTTTCCATTTTTAGACCTGAGTTAGTAGCTATATTGATGCCATTTTTCAGTGCTACGCCAACAACACCTCTTCGGCCTTCATCCAGCCAGTGAAGGGCATTCTTCCAAAATGAAGCATTTTCCTGGGTTACAATTAGGTGTTGCAAGACAAAGAAGAATTAACTCATGTTTTCTGATCATTTTTGAAAAGTTTTAACTTGTTTCTCAGACGTTACCTCAGCACTCAGAACCCCTTCATGTCCAGCAACAATGACCCGACCTTGGCCATAGTAGGCTCCAGCCAGGAACGCCGGTCCACCTCCCGCTGTAGCAATTGGGAATGCTAGTGGGCCATGGACCAGAACCTCTGAAGCTAGTGAACCATTTGGGATGGCAAGCTCTGAAATGCCGTGGAGTAAGAACTGCAAATCGTCCTCAAAATCCTTTCCTATTCTGTATTTGAAAAGGGAAGAGAGTCAAAAAGAGTCATTATAAATCAAAGACTGAATTGGATCCAATATTTTATATCACCAGATTCAGAAAGGTGTCAGCAGTGAACTAGTGCATGTCAGAAATGAGTAAAAGGATGTTGACTCTGAATATTTGTTAAATACTGTACCTCAGTATATTAACTAAAATACAATGCATAATATTTTTTTTTTCACTTTTTGTGTTGAGTGATAAAAAAAAAAAAAAAAAATGTTAAAACAATACCTTAATCTAATCTTAAGTTACATTTTAAAATGCTAAGCTCCTCAAAAGAGCTACAAATTCATAAACTTTTAAGGTTGACATCATTTTATGTCCATGAAATCTAAATATCTTAAAACTTTAAGACCACGCACACCAGCATAAGTAATATTTCAGACCAAAAAGTCAGAACTGAAAGCAACATATTTTGATCTGATCTTTTAGACTCAACATAAAAACTTTTCTTAAATAGAAGAAATAGAGTATATGCTCACACTACAGCCATCCAGGAGGATGGGATCTGTGGGTAGACTGGAAGGTTTTCCACCTCACCCGGATTCTTAGAAAAGTAGATCCCTGCAACCCCAGACACCTTGTTTCCATCAAAATTATGCAATGTATTCTCTTTAGGGTGATCCGCAGCCCAGCTCCATGCCTGGCCGGCTATCAGTACCCCTCCTCCGGCTTTCATAAAGGCCACCAAGTCTTTTGGATCAGCACCAACGCTGTATGCATCCGTCACGTACACACCAGACTGTAGACTGCTATTAAAGCCCCCCACCACTTCGGTTTGGAAGGTGGACCTGCTGAGGTTATCGCTGACTGCCTTCACGTTGTTGTGCACAGCTACAGAAGGGTTGCCTGATCCATCACCCCGCAGCCAGATCAGGGCGTTCTCCACCAGAGCAGGAAAGGTAGTCAGGTAGCCTTCGTGACCCAAAACAACAATCCTCCCACCACCATACAGAGAAGCAGCCATCAGGACTTGACCTTTGCTGTTCATGGCTAAAGGAAAGGCATGGTCTCCAATCAGCAACAGGTCACTGGGGACACAGGGACCATGGAGGTCCAGCTTTCTCAGGCCTTTTGTTAGGGACAAATAGGCCGCCTCATGGTCAATTTGGATGGTCGGGTTAGACATGATGTGATCTAGTAATATTTGGAAGATCGGTGATGAAAATTAAGTTCAGGATAGTCTCCAAAGATGCCTTAAGTTCAATTTATGAACACATCAAGTTTAACAAGTGCTGTTCAGTGGAGGAGTGCAGTACCAGGCTGTCAGACCTACAGGAAGAAAAAAGATTGAAATACAAACCAATACTGGTGGAACTTTTGACAATCAAGTTAAAACACAAACATGTAAACCCACAAAGATGAAATATTAAACATCTGTTCACTAGCTTCCTTGACAATATACATACCTTAAAGTTTGATATGTATTCTTGCTTAAGTAAAAAGTTGACAGCGCAAAAGCAAGAATGTAAATGCCAGTTGAGAAGGTAGCAATTTTCTGAGGAGAAAATAACAATAAGAGGAGGAACATCAGAGAGAACACTCCAGAGATAGCTCGGATGGAAAATAACAGTTGCAAGTCAACATTCACAGTGTGACAATTGCTCTGTTTACACACCCTGATCAAGACATCAAGTAAAACCTGCTTATCATGTGGGATTTAACATGCATTTGAGGCTAGTGATAGTACAAAAAAGCTTGGCCAGTAAAATAAACTCCCTGCACAAGATTTTTTTTTGCGTTTTTTTTTTTTTTTAAACATTCTATAGTTTTTGAATAGCTGTACATAGTACTGTTTGGAAAAACACATACAGCATAAATCACACACACACACACACACACACACACACACACACACACACACACACACACACACACACACACACACAAAAAAAAAAAAAAACCCTACACAGTAGCTTTATCTTATTGGTTTTTTTTTTTTTGTTGTTGTTGTTTTTGTTTTTTTTTTTGTTTGTTTGTTTGTTTTTTTTGCCTGTTTCCGCAAAGGTAGCTACATATTTTCATCTAACTGGGAGGAGAAAAAAATAACGACACACCCAAACAGTCTTAGGCATATTCTAATGAGTAACTCATAAGAATGAACACAATGCACAAGACCATGACTCAAAATATACCATTTTTACTCAGAATAAAGGTGACTTAAAATAGTTAAATAGTGGTAAAACTTATATTCCATGTTGCGTATTACGTGTCAGTCTTTATGGAACACTAAGGCGTTAAGCACGTTTCTACACGAACCTAATTTACAGACGTACCACGTGCACAACTAGCTTGCAACAACTCAATAAATCACTATTTTGTACAGATTGTAAACGGTTTTAAAAGGGAAACAAATATGTTCTCAGTTTAATTTTCTTAGCTAAACCACGCCTTTTAAAAGAGGACCCAGAAACTCCAATTACACGTCAGGGCCTAAAAAACTAGTCTATGTTTGCCTTCCCAGGTGCTCTAAAATAGTTGGTAAAAGTAGCTAAAAGCGGCTGCACAGATGTCGTTCGCGCTGGTTGGACCCTCAGGGATCCGGATTCCACTGCAGGACGGACGGGCTGTGATTCTGGGCCGGGGTCCTGACACTGGGGTGGCCGACAAGAAATGCTCCAGGCACCAGGGTGAGGCAGAGAGGGACTTAAAAACTGCACTGGCGACCTTAGTGCCAGCTTTGTCAGCTATTATGTATTCATGATGAATAGTGATCTGCTCACTAAGATCTATATCAGGCGTGTACATAAATGAGAGGGAAAGTCCTTCCAAGTCACCATATCTATTATTGGCAAGCAAAAAATGTAATATAATCTGGACATATTCAGTATGATGTCATCTCTTAATGTACATTAGGCGTTTAGTCTTGCATGTTAGACTTACTGAAAAGAAACTGAAAGACTCAGTTTTAGTTTTAGGTATAATGTGTAAATGAATCCTATAAGCAGTTTGGGGATTTCTTTGGTATTTAAAAGATCCACTTTATATTTAAAATAAATGAAAGTAAATGTTTAAGCTTAGATATGAAAAATAGTCAAAAATCAATAGAAAGTTTTACAAATTTATGTCCGTAAAATTATGAAATTTTGAAATGGAAGGTTTGTAGTAACTGTTGTTGGAGCACCGATTATCTGGGGCTTACACTGAGATAAAAAAATAAATAAATAAATGTTTTTTTCAAACATATACAATGTAAAAGATAATTATATTGGTCTTAGTGCAGTAAGATTAAAGCATGGGTATGTATCAGGTTACTGCTGTCTGCATTGAAAGGGAATGAACTGGTCAGTGGGTTTTGGTGCCATGGAACAGGAAGGACCATGGAGTCTGTTTGGGGATGTTAGGAGACATCTGTCTCAGGATTAAGAAAAACCTGCTCAATGTTGAGCTTTAAAGCAGTGTTATTACTTAAAAACTAACCTTGAGGGGAGTAGTCATATAATTTCAGGAACTTTGGTTTTTGTCTAGTTTCTATTAAACCTGAAAATAAACATTTATTAGAAAAAAAATTGCTGATAGTTAAAAAGAGAGAGAGAATATTCTCTTATCTTTCATGAGTGTTTTACTTTAATAATTGTTCTGTCAGTGAATCAAAGTAGCTTTGTTTGAGAAATCCATACATATTGTATCACCTCCTCTGTAGTCATGAGCTTGTATCCATTTTAACGATCCTTGTGTTTGTTTCAGTGAAGGTGGTGGCTTGTTATACGGAGCAGGATGTGGTTGTTACTCAGGTATGGAGACACACCCACCCACTGTTGATTTAACTTCTATGTATCATTAAATTGACACCACTGCCAGGTTATGCAACACTACTCTTCAAACCCATCAAATCAGTTATTTTATTTCATGTGAAAAGCTGAGGTCAGCACATTTTTCTCTTCACTCTTTCACCCACCCTGTTTATCTTGGAGCCATTAAACTCAGTGTCGCCGTGGAGATTCTGCAGTCCAACGCCCACGTGTGCCATTTTTCCCCCCACATAGCTTGGGCCCAATCCCAGTTTCCTAAATGGTGAGAAGCTGGGTCGGGGTCAGTCGGGTAAACTCACTCACGGAGGCACCCTGTTCCTGGTCAATCAGAGCCACCCATTTACACTGGACTTCTCTCTGAGCTCCAGTGGAACAGCTTGCAGCATGACAAAGAGGAACCTGAAAGCCACAGATAAGACAAAAGGAGGTAGAAACAGGAAGGAGGCTGAATCGAGTCCGACACCCAAACGCAGCATCAAGGATTTCTTTTCCGCCTCTCCCTCGAAGGTAAAACATTGTTTCTTTCGACTGTGTCCTATACATTTATGATCCATCAAAAATAAATTTATGAGTGAGGAAAAAAAGCAGGTTATATGTTGCCGTTTTTCTGTTCAGTCTTCTAAAAGGCAGCTGACCCCAGAGAGGGATTACCCTGAGGTGAAGCGACAGAGATTAGATGAGCAGGATGAAGAGGAGAGACTCGCTGAGGAAAAGCTAAAGCACCTGCAGGAGTTTGCAGAAAAGAGCATGACAGAGGAGAAAAAAGATCCCCGTTCTTCACCATCTTCATCTCCAGCAAAGGCGTGTGTGAAGAGCAGCTGGCAACAGACAGGAAACTTAATGTTTTACACCGCTGCAGGAGTGAAAGCGAGCGGCAAGGTGGGCAATGGTTCCTTTTTGGAACAAAGTACAACATTTAGTGGTATGTGTGTGTTATGCACAACTAAATACTTGTTCTCTTCTTTCAGATTGCTGGGTTTGATATTGATGGATGTATTATAACCACCAAATCTGGAAAAGTTTTCCCTACTGCCCCTGATGACTGGAAGTATGTTCAGTCTCCTAAAGTTTTCCAGCTTAGTTTTTTCACAGCCATGTTCTTTGATAATTGTTCGTTTTTAATTCCCAGTATGTGCAATTTCACTTCTTCTGTTCTGATTTAAGTCATGTGTGCTGTCTACAGTGCTTTGAAGAAGTGTATAGCATAACTTTTGGACTATTTCACATTTTTTCATGTTGCAACCACATATGTCAATGTATTTTATTGAGATTTCATGTGACTGAACCAGGACAAAGTAGAGAATTGTTTCAAAAATGTTGTTACAAATAGAAATTATGGTTTGCATTTAGGGATGCACTGATATGAAAATCTGGGCTGATATCGATATAGCCGATGACCAGTTTTTAGCGATATTATCCTTACACTTTGGACAACATGAAAACGCTACTGACATTGCTTCTCTGCTTCAATGAAAGTCCCCCCAATCCTGCCCTGCATCACTATCACAGTCACATGTCCAAACAAATACCACGTGGCCAGCACGCTCGCTCTACCTCTCCTGAAACACGAAGGGCAGCAACAGGGAAACAAACATTGGGTGTTGATGTCACCCATTTTATTCAAAGGACCGATACAGATATGTCAAAAAGTGACCAACATTGATATCAGCTGACAGTAGTCTTTTTAACCGTATTGGTGATACAGATATCGTTCTTCATTATTTCCATTTGTATTTAGCCGTTTGAGTCAGTAATCTATGGTACCTCTTTTTGGTTCCTTTTTGATTTTAACTGATCAGAACTCATCTTTCCACACGTTTGCGACGTCTCCTACTTGTTTTTTTTTTTTTTGTTTGTTTGTTTGTTTGCTTTTTTTTTGTTTTGTTTTTACAAACTGCAAATAAGACTTGTTTTTCTTTTCTGTGTCAAACTTTCATAAAGCAAAGTCCAGGTCCCCCTTGCAAATGAGATCTAGATCTCAATGGGGTTTGAACCTGGTTAAATACAGGAAATGAAGTTTGTGGAGTACATGACAAGATTCTCCCACCTCACCTGTGGACGTCTTGGCAATTGCAAAGGACTGCTGTGATGCAATATTTGGTGGAGTATTATATTTCAAGTGTCAGGCATTCATACTTTATTATTTGACCAACTGGGTGGCCTCGAACTGACACTGCATTTTTATGACTTAGATGCCAAACCTCACACAGAGTTGTGGGTACATTGTATATTGGTAAAAGAAGAAAATGAATTTTCAGGAATAGCAGTTAAGTATTTTTGAGATATTGTGAACCTCTAATGCTCTCCTTGCCCGGCCCATAAACGATCTGATGTGTTCCCTGGTCTTCATGACGCTGATTGTTCTCTCATCTTCTACCTCTAAGGCCTCCAGATAACAGCTGGATTCATGCTGAGATGAATTTACACAGAGATGGACACGTTTAATAACTGCGTAGCTTGTGAAAGCACTTAGTGGCTCTGGATTTTATTTAGATTTATCAATATTAATGAAGCTGGATACAAATGCCTGCCACAGATTTCAGATTTTTACTTGTAAAAAATGTAAAACAACATATGTCTGTTGGCCCTGCGATTGGCTGGCGACCTGAGCAGGGTCTGTCCCACCACTCATTAAATGACTGCTGGCAAAAACGTACCAGCCTCCCCTCAACGCCGCTAGTGTTGACAGTTATGCAGTACTTTGTGTTGGTGCATCACAAACCAGTTCATTAAACTTTGTGGTTGCAACATGAACAGTGTTCAAGAACTGTTATTGTTTTAACCGATGATTGAACTGTCCTTCTGTTTATCTACCAGGATTCTGTACCCTGAGATTCAACCTCGGCTGGCCAGCTTGCTCAAAAAAGGATATAAGGTGCGAAGGAATAAAACAGCTGCTCTCGTTGACTGTTTTTTGTAATACTTTAGAAGAATAAAGCTAGTGGAGTATTGTTGGATTTTACATGCTTGGACATCCTTTTGCAGGTTGTTTTCTTCACCAACCAGCTGGGGATCGCTAGAGGCAAACTGAGACCAGAGGTGTTCAAGTCTAAAGTGGAGGACGTCCTCGCCACACTGCAGCTGCCTGTGCAGGTTGGACAAGCCGTACGCAGGTTCTCTTCGCAGATTCCTTCAGCATGAAGCAGCACCTGATCTCCTCCTGTTCCATGTTTCAGGTGTTTGTAGCCAGCGGTCCTGGTGTTTACAGGAAACCCGTAATGGGAATGTGGAATCACCTGTGTGAGAAAGTGAGTAGAGGCCTTTGTGATTTACCTTCCACGCCTGAGCAGGCAGCATTTTCACCACCAGAGACCAAACAAAGAATCAGTTAAAAAAAAAAAAAAAAAAATCTGTTGCATGATTACTCTGATGTGTTCCCCGTTCAGGCGAATGATGGGGTGGCTGTCGACAAGACACAGAGTTTTTATGTAGGAGGTAGGTCAGTTCTCAGGTGTGTTTTTTATGTCAGTATGATAAACATCCTCTTTTTTTATGTTGCTGTTTGATGTCAAACATGTAAACGTCCGTTGCAAAAACAAATCATGGGTCTGTTGTTTTGGCTTGGATCTTCAGACATGAGTCTGTAGCAGTCTGTAACGCATGCGTTAACAAATCCACATAACATCCTGATCATCTCTCTTGTGTGCAGATGCCGCAGGAAGGCCGGAGAACTGGGCTCCTGGCAAGAAGAAGAAGGATTTCTCTTGCAGTGACAGACTGGTAAGAGCTGCAGGGTTTAGCTCATGTCTCCTCTTGTTTTTAATCGCTCCTCCCAGGGTTTCTAGGCGTTCTGGAAGAGTCTGAGAGAAAATTGGGGGAAAAAAAATATTTGTATTTTAAGATTTCATATCCTATTGTCTACTTATTATGTCCTTCCTTCCCCTCTCCCTTCCTTGTGTCCTTCCCTCCAAACTTCCTCCTGTGTTTGTAATTCATTCTTTTTATTCCTTCTCTGTTTTATCATTTTCTTTCTTTCCTTTCTATATTGCTTTTTGTAGCCTCACTTCCTCCCTTCTGTCTGTTCACCTTGCATTATATCCCTCCTTCTTTCTTATACTTTCTTCTGTCATTTCTTCCTTCTGTGTCTCCTTCCTTCAATCTTTATTTCTTTACTCTATTTAATTCTTGATTTTTCCTTTAAATATTCCTTTTCTCCATCTTCCCTCGCTGTCTTCCTTTTGTCCATCCTGCCTTGAGATCTTCCTTCTTTTTTTGTGTCCTCCCATCCTTCCCTACTATCCTGCACACTATCTTTCTTGTCCTTCTTTCCATCCCACCTTGGGTCTTCTGTCTCTTCATTCCTTCCTGGTACTCTATATTCCTTCCCTCCTTCTGTCCTTCTCTCCTTCCACTCTTCCATGTTTCCTTTTTTGTCTCCTTTCTTTATGTCTGTTTCAGGTTTTTGCAGGTTGCTTATTCAAAGCCCAGTGTAGAAATATCTGCTATAAATTCATAAAGATTTTTTTTTTTTTTTTTTTACGTGTGAGAAGGACGAAGAACTCCGGTTGAATCGGGAAAAGTTGGGAATTTTTACCTGGAAAATGTGGGAACCCTGTCCTCCTATGCCTGCTGTCACTTCCTGTCTCCACCAAGTTGCTTGCATCCTCTTAAATGTCAGTGAACAGATTATTGGAGCTCAAACATTTCTTTTTTTTGTTGTTGCAGTTTGCGCTGAACATTGGGCTGCAGTTCTACACCCCAGAGGAGTACTTTTTGGGTTGGAAGAGCGCCCCCTACAGCCTGCCTGACTTTGACCCAGTGAGCACAGCTTAGATCTCCTTTATCCTGATTTTGGTGTTCTCCTCCCTGCATGTCAGATGTTTTCTTGTTTCATCACACTTGAGTCACTATCACCCTTCTTTGTACTTTGTTCCATCTCAATATAAAACTCATCAGGGAATCTGTGATTCCCTAATAATGTTAAAAGGAGCTGGGGCTCTTCATGGGATAATCCATTTATTCTCATTTACATCCAGGTTCAGGGGTGAGGAGCCTGCGCTGTGTAGATGTATAATCTGTATGTGCGTTTTAATCGTTGTCTGTCATTCTGAATCAGCGGAAACTTGACTCTACCGGCAGGCTGTTCGACCCACCGTCCGCCTCACTCACCTCCACCAAGACAGAAGTTATTGTTGCCGTTGGTTACCCTGCAGGTACCGTCCGGAAGGGTGTCACTTTTCTGGTCTGTCTGTCTACCAACACCTCGATAATCTTTTTTTTTTTTTTTTTTTTTTTTTTTGTCCGTGTTTCTTTTCTCTCCAGCTGGTAAATCCACCTTCTTCCACACCCACATTATTCCAAAGGGCTACGCCTACGTCAACAGGGTGAGTAGATTCTAAATGTTACAACTCAGCTAACTGTATGAGTCTCACTGTGTTGGTATTCGGTTTGGGAAAGCCTGTTTCCACTCATGTCTGCATCAGGACACACTCGGCTCCTGGCAGAATTGCGTATCGGCATGTGAGCGCGCTCTGAGGGAGGGCCACAGCGTTGCCGTGGACAACACCAACCCAGACCCAGAGTCTCGCAAACGGTAGCTCCGTTACTGTACCACCCATGAGTTTCTTTCTGTGTGTTTGGATGGGTGTGTCCTCTTTATGTTTCAGTTTGTTGATCATGATCCACTTTACTGGAAGCACCTGTATGTAAACAATCTCCATGAGAATTATGTAACAAACGCAAATGATTAAACACAAGCAGGGGAGTATATTTACACAGGGTGGAGGATTCCACTGTATGTTTGCTTTAAAACCTAATACAAGTCACTTTTCTCATGGTTGATGCTTTTAGGATTTACTCAGAAGGATGGATTGATTATAATCCAGTAATCAGAGTTCCTATGCAGATTTGAGAATCTGCCTTCGACATGTACTGAAAAACATTAGCTTATTTTATAGGAAAATGTTTCTGAATCTGTAACGTTTTGAGAATCACACTGACGAGTTGAACTGTGGCTGTTTTCTGCAGATACGTGGACGTGGCCAAAGCAGCAGGAGTGTCCTGTCGCTGTTTCTTCTTCACCGCCACTTTGGAGCAAGCTAAGCACAATAACAGAGTATGACCGGCTTCACAACAACCTTTTTTTTTTTTTTTTTTTTTTTTTTTTTTTTAAAAACCCATAGGTCAGTTTTATCCTGGTTATGAGGAATCCTCTCTATTTTTTTTATTGTTGTTCTCAGTTTCGTGAGATGGCTCCATCTGACAGCAAACACGCTAAGGTCAACGACATGGTTTTCCACAGCTACAAGTGAGTGAAACTGGCCTGGAATGGTGGCCTTTGCATCGTTGCTCAACTTGTTTTTAGAGCCAAAAGACGCATTCTTACAGGTGGCTCAGGAAGATTGAAAATAAGTAATTTGTTCGAAGTATTTGCTCAAAATGTGTCCTTTTTGCTAAATCTGTTTTATTTATTTTTTTTATATATACATATATTCTTTTTGTGTGCGTTTGTGTGTATTCTGCTGACTGCTGTGATCTGTCTTCTGTTTCTGGACAGGAAACATTTTGTAGCTCCGGATCTCGCTGAGGGGTTCTCTGAGATCCTTCAGATCCACTTTGTTCCACACTTCCAGGACAAACAGTCTGAAACTCTGTTCAGGCAGTTCTCTGAGGGCTGACCGGACTGCTGCTGCCTGGTCTGACAACGATGAAGCATAGATGACACCTTAGGAAAAGTAACTGGGACATTAGACCTGCAGCTGATAACCAGTCTGCTTATTTAGCTCACATGTGGAATGTGTAGTAAATTATTGCAGCAGTTACATTAAGCAGCAGTAATGTTACAGATTAGCTCAGAATCAGGTCCTTTTATTTAGATAATGTTGCAAGAAGCATTTCAGCATATTAACATGCAGACATGTTTGCAGCTTGCTTCCAAACTGACTGATGTTGTGATCCATGATATCATATATTGGCATTTCATCAGTATCATTAGTATTAAATGTACAGAAATATTACTCAATCAGAATAAAGAATAACAGTTGTTTTTTTTTAACTGTTAAATGAAATTAGCTTCCATTTAAGTTTTTTATTCAACAGATCTTTCTGTTTTGTTTTTATATGCATGATGTTACAAACTACATGACATCAGCTATTCATGAAAAAGCCTTGGACTTTTCCACTGTACGCAGACTGGTCCCGGATCTGCTCCCGAGCTCTCATGGAAGAAACAGGATTTCCTTCCCCAGGTGCTCTTTCAACCACGGGATTATCTTGAAGACGTCGATGTGAAAGTCTCGAGCCTCAGGAGGAGGCCTGCTGTTGCTGCTCGGTCTGGCACACACATTTATGGTGCCCCAGCTCAGCACTCCCACCTGACGATGAAAACAGAAAATAGTTTGGTTCCGACCTCACAACTCATGATGATCCAACTCCCAGAAATAGGAAAAAAAAAAAAAAAAAGAAAGCCTTCAGACCTGAAAGAAGCGCTTCCTTTTCTGCAGAAACAGGGATCCACCAGAGTCGCCTATAACAGAGAGGTGTAGCTGTTACGTGTGTCTTATATTGATTTAGGTTATTGTTGTTTAACTGGAAGAGTCCAGACCTTTGCAGCTGATGCCATCCTGATATCCTTCAGTACCTCCAGAGCAGAGGAAATTGTCAGGTACATATTCTTCTAATGTTACATCTGTGGGCTGAGTTAGTGTTTGCATGGCCTTTTCCACACAGGCAGGCCGCTGCAGAGAGAGAAAGCACAACGCTTTGTTTTACCAGGTGTGTTTCCATCAGATTTATGATGAGTGGTGAGAAAACGCTCACCTGAGTCTTCAGGTGGACGTGAGTTTGTTTCCGTTCTGTCTTCTTATGGATGAAGAAGGCAGGAGTCACCATGTGTGAAAGGAGTTCATCCTCTGTTGAAACATACATGGTGCTCCGTTATGTTTCTAAACAAATACAAACCACAGTCATACTTCCCCTTCAGCTGTTACATGTTTTGTCAAGTTACAACCACAAGCCTCTGTGTGCTTTATTGGGTTTTTCTGTGATAAACCAGTGAATAATTTGTTGATAATACTGAAGTGAAAGAAAAAATATGTTTTTCATATGTGATGTCTTCAAAACACTACAAATTCTCAGTTGAATTTAGGTCTGGACTTTGACTGGACCACTTTTAAACAAGAATATGCCTTAAACTAAACCACTCAATTGTAGCTCTGTGTGTTTAGGGTCGTTGTCCTGCTGGAGGTGAACCTCCACCCTCGTCTCAAGTCTTTTGCAGCCTCTAACAGGTTTTCTTGTAGGTTTTTCTTTTTTTTTAGTCACATCTATCTTCCCATCAACTCTGACCAGATTCCGTCTCCCTGTTGAGATAAATGCGTTCCCATAGCATGATGCTGCCAACACCATGTTTCACTGTGGGAATGGTGCAGTGTTAGTTTTCTGTCAAAGAAGATTGTATTCTGCACGTAGGTCAGAGCATTCAGTTTTGGTCTCATTGACAGGGGCGTATTATTCTTGCATATGTTTCCTTTGCGTGGCTTGTGGCAAACTACCAATGGTACTTTTATGGCTTTCCTTCTGTCACTCTTCAACAAAGACTAAGACTAAAAGTATCTTCTGGTGAAATCATTTTAGGAAAAATCTTAGAATTTCACAAATTCTAAAATTTTTCTTAGAATTTTACTACAGAATAAAAGTTATTCACAAAGCACCTGACAAGCCTAAATGTCCCAAGCACTCAGTTAAAAGCTGTCTTTTTGACAGATTCTCCCACCTGAAATGAGGAACTCTGTAGTTCCTACACAGAAACCATGGACCTCTTGGCTGCTTCTGCTTAGTGCTCTCTTTACCCAGCCATGTCTTGGTTGGTTTTCAGTGTTATATTCTTTCTGTTTTTAGATGGTGGATTGATGAGCGCTTTGTGAGATGTCAAAGCGCTCATCAAAGCTTGGGATATTGCTTTATAATCTAAACCTGAAATGAACGTCTCCACGACTTTTCTCTCTGACCTGTCTGCTGTGTTCATTGGTCCTGATGGTGCTGTTTGTTCTCTGTTTTCTAACAAACCTTCACAGAGCAATTAGATTTTTACTGAGATGGAATTACACACAGATGAACTCTACTTATTTCTTAGTAGGCTTCTAAAGACAGTTGGTTAAGATGTACTAAGAAGCATGAGAGTAAAGGGGCTGAATACGTGGTTTTAAAGAAAACCATGAATCATTTTCCATACCAATCATGAACCACTTTGTGTTGGCATATCACATTAAACAACAATTTCAAAAATAGAAGTTGAAGGTTGTAATTGTGAAAAAGTTCAGGGGGGCATGAACACATTCTTGTCTCATGTGCTACTGACATAATTCTGTTCACTTCAAAAATACTTTATTGATCCCAAAGGGAAATTAAATAAAAATAATAGCAGTTACTTACTGTGCTGCTTGCAGGTGGAGTTTATTTTTTTCATGGCCCGAGAGGCTGCTACGGTACATGGCAAGCAGACAGGTCTGATGGAAAACATTTTGTAATTATTTCTTTAATAAATCTCGAAACCACATCTGTATGCTTTCATAATCAAACAGGCATATACTTGTAAGTATTCCACCAGAAGTAGTTTCACTCAGATGTGTGCCCACCTGCAGCTATATAAAGATTGCTTTACTCCTCATCTATCTCACCTGGCTTTCCAAGACAACGGGATGCTGGTGTTTGTCTGTACCAAGGCCACATCATAGTCATAAAACTCTGAGACATTCCTCTCTCTGAGTTTGAGGGTGTTGTAATCAGGGTGCATGATTACCCTCTTGACTTGCACCTCTCCTCCGCCTACAAACAAAAGACACTGCTTATCATGTCAGCATAAAGGATGTGAACTCAGGTGATGGTACATGTTCACTCTTTCCCCCTCACCTGACCTTAAAAGGATAACGTATGAATGAAAAATCGATCATCAAGGTAAAAGAGAGGTGAAAATCCAAAGCACCAATTGAAACATTTATGCTCGCTTGCACAAAAATAATAGCTGACTTTACTTTTAATATTTCTTTTTTGACTTACATATGGAATCATGAGAAAAATTAGGACACCCTTTGACAGCCAGTTTTTTTTTTTTTCTGAGATATTTGGACATATAGATATGTCATATAAATTTTAACAATACTGACAATTCAAGTCATATAAAACAAAACAGAAGAAAAACATTAAAATATTCTGTAAATTATCATGTAAAATGGCAACTTCTGGTGTGGAAAAAAGCAGGACATCCTCTCATGTATTCTTGCTTAAAAGGGCAAGAATCTGACCCAGTAGTATCACAACATGAGTACATGAGGAGAACATCATTACTCAGCATTTTGAAGGAGGTTTGACCTATATCAACCTCAGACATTTAGTTTAGAGCTCTCCTCACTGTGGAAGTGAGAGTGAACACTAGTCTCAGCAGAACTGTCTGAGGCCTTGAGTAAGGCGATTGTAGCAGCTAATGAGTCTGGTAAAGGATTTTGAGAGGTCTCAGAACAATGTAAAATTGTCCCATCGACTGTTCAAAAATAGTCTAAAAGTGGAGGACATTCAAAACATCCACCAAAGTGCTGAGGTCTACTTGTCCAACCAAGTTAACACTGAGAGCAGACCGCAAGATGCTAACAGAAGCTTGGCGTCATAGTTTGGGGATGCTTTGGCTGCCTCACAATCGTAGAATCTACCATGAATTCTATCATGTTTAGTTTAATAAATTCAAGTTATTTTTTTGTGTGTGTTTACATGTAATTAAATCACTTTCTTTTTCAAAGATTAATTCAAAAACAGATCTGCCATCAGTATGAGAACATTTTATTTTAAACGACTAAATATGCAATCGGGTGTTCAAAGTTTTTTCATATGGCTTTATTTCCAAATGATTTCCCATTTTAGCCCCTCACCATATTGTATGCTTAGCTGTTTTGGGACTCTGCCTGTGCTCACTTTGGCAAAGCAGTGAGCAGCCGTCAGCACCCAGTTCTGGCTTAAAATGGATCCTGAGCAGTACTTTTCGACTCCCCATTCAGGCTGCAGGGAGAGAAAAATCATTTAGGATTACAACCCACTTTAAATTTCTATTAACCAAATTCTTCTAACTGGAAGAGATTGCAAAGCCCTTACTGATGTGAGGGTCACATGCCAAGGCCTGATGTAGGCCTTCACATCAGCCTCCTTTTGCTCTTTGGAGATGTCTTCCTGAGCTATCCCGCACATTGTCACACTGCTGTCACCTGAATAACAGCAAATCATCAGTTCGGTTCCATTTCGAGACTAATCGTGATGAGGAATGTGTTTGGTTTGCGCTGAGTGAGAGCTGCTACTCACTGATGATGCTGTTGAACACATATCCCAGTGTTTCAAAGTCTTTCATAACGAAGAAATGCTTCTCACCACTTTTCTTTGATGCCAGAGAGTTCAACTCATCTTTGTTCACTTGTTCTCCAACACCAAATACATAGACGTCTGGAAAATGGACATTGAACTCCCTCATTTTTTTTCCACTGATAATTTTCTGTTGGTGTGTCTTTCATATAAAATTTGTCAATTCAAATTGAAAATCAAAATCCTTGTTGTACATTATAAGTTACATTTAAATATCAATAAATGTTATACTACCCAGCATTTTCTCATGTGTATGATCATGTGGTGTGATGCTATAGCCCAGTAAGCTCCTGATTCTGGCCAGAGCTGTCTCAGGCTTTTTCCCTGTGTTGGAGTAACCTGCAGGTAGAAAAATATGAAAAACAGTTCGAGATATCCCTAATTTAGTTTTGCCTAGTCATAATTTATTTTCAAGATATCTAGAATTTAATTTGCACTCGTCAAATCTATATATCTCCTATCTAAAAATACATTTAAGATATTTTGAATTATGGTGTCATTCGAGATATCTTTAATTAGAACTATGACTAGTCAGAACTAAAAACGAGATATCTCGAATTTACTTTATTACTAGTCATAATTGAATGGTAGATATCTGAAATATGTGTTCCAAATAGTCAGTAATTCATTGTAGATATCTTGAATTGAAGCTTCCATACAACTCAATGGTAAATTTGACATCATTTATACGAGTCAGAATGGAATTTTAAATATCTCAAATAGGTATTTTGTCTAGTCAAAATATAATTAGAGATGTCTTAATTTACTTATATGTCTAGTCATGAACCATTAAGCGAATTTAAGATATCTGGAATTAAGTGTGGTGAAACCAATTTTATGTTAAAACAGCCTGCCATACCCAAGGGCTATTTAGAGAGACCAATTAACCTAACAGTAATGGACTGTGGGAGGAAGCTGGAGAGAACCCATAAATGCACAGGAAGAACACTATCCAGAAAGAACCCAGGCTAGGATTTGAACCCAGGACCTTCTTGCCACAAGTCAACAGCGCTACCAATTGCAACACCTTGCAGGCCCAATTTCACAACCAAATTTAACCGGAGTGATCCTGGCTAGTCTAATCGGATTGATTCTGTGTCTGCTAGTCAGTCCATCGTTCTTGTCTGACTCTCTTCTTCTTTCTCTTTGAGCTAATCACCAGTCAGCACACAGAAGTTGCCCCACCGTGATGTCATCAGAAGCTAACCACAGAGGAGGGTTATGTATGTTTGGGAGAAATTAGCTCCCAAACATACATAACCCTATGTATGTTTGTCCTATGTAAGGACAAAACAGGATTGGTAATTCGTCAAAAATGTTTGTTCACATTTTGTTTCTATTTAAATATGTCTGGAAGCAGTAAATTCAAGGTCCACTAAGATTCCTAACTTGTGGAGAAAGATCATTTTTAAGAGCATTATTTGACACTTCCAAATAAGCACAATGCACTTTTACAATTTCAGAAGCAAAGTCTGTGGAATAAAATCTCATGATGAAGGCCTCAGTAACACTCATCAAAGTGTGATGTGTGTGCGTGTATTTATATACAAGCTCAGTGTTTTGGACGTTCCTATGGTTGTATTTGTGAGACTGAGTTTTTACCATCTGTTTCTATGATGATGATGTTCTGGGTCTCATTAAAATGGTTTGTTTTTCTGTTTTGATTTAAGAAGCTGATCTTGTGCAGGACATCTTCCAAAGCAGAGTAAAGGTTGGTGCCTGTCTTACGCCCATGACCTGCAGCAGAAAAAAGCAGATTTGGTAAAAAAAAAAAAAAAAAAAAAAAAAAAAAAAAAAAAAAAGAAAAAAAAAAGAAAAAAAGTAATCACTAGGTTGAATTTGTTAACTCACCTGTGTGTTGAATCAATCTGTGATTTCTAGTTTAATTATAAAGATAATAACTAGCCATGTCCTACTGTGGTAGTCGAACTCCATCATAGCCCATATGACCTCCTCAGTATCCCCACTTATGTCTGTTTCTTGGATATTGACAATGACTTTAACTTCGCTGGCAAACGACAACACATGGAAATTCAGCTGGACGTCGTAGCTGTCAAGCTAGAAGGGCAGAGAATAAGATGCAAAGAGCCAAACTGTTGAAAGACAATATTTTCAGATTGTAACATTAAACCTGAGCATGTTTTATGCAGACCTTTCTGATCAAAGCAATGGTTGCATTCCTGGCCTTTTCAAAGTCCTCCTTTTTGATGCTTCCTGATGTGTCCAGCAAAATGTAGACATTCATACGGCTGACTTCAGCCACAAGGAAGCTTCGGCCGAATGATCTGGTAACATCTTTTTACACACAAACAAAGTTGACTTTTTTTTCTTCCCTCTGAAAACTATTTTAAAATTAAAAACAACTTTACGTTCACACAAAAAAGGACCCACTTTTCTTTTTGGAATCCGGAGAGAGAAAGTCCATCAGTCCTGCGAGTGATCCAGCCATGGCCGCAGCCACGGAGCTGGGCGTGTCAAAGGTGTAAGGAGCTGCAGTAAAGCACAAAAATACTGACTGCAGGAAATAGCTGGTTACCCTGCTGCTGGTATAGTTATAATATAGACCTTCTTGAGTTTAGTGTGTGTGAGCTATTTCTAATGTGAAATAAATCACCTATCACCTTGACACCTCGGTGATGAGCCACTCCACTCCCTGTTCTCCAGGCAAACCCTTTCAGCCGACCCAAGCAGATGCATGCCAGCCTGACACCGGTAAGTCACTTTCTCGCCTGTCTGAAATCGGTTACCTAACCTCTCGGCACCCGGAGGGACCCCTGGGTCATCACAATCATTGGCTGCAATTGAAGATATATACATAATCCATAATGATTTATTCTAGAGTTGCAGAAAAATGATGTTCGTGTTCATAAAATGTTGAAAATACATTTGATTCTTTGCAAAAATTGTGTACAGTGTCTTTTCATATGTTACATGTTAACCACAAACCTTAATATATTTTATGGGGATTTTATGTGATAGATGAAGTTGTGTAGAGGTTAAAAGCAGGTATTGGACAATATGTAAAACTTTGAATATCTCACAGATTTCTGTATAATCCATCATCTGAAAATAGAAAACATATGGCACAAATCCAAACCTACCAAGACATCGTCATCCACCTAAAGTGTAGTAGTGTTGTGAGCAACCTTTGCATTGTTTCCTCACCGTGATCATCACAGATTGGAGTGGCGCCGGTCCAGTCTCCAGATGGCGTGCAGTTTCTTTGTTCTGACCCGTAAAGGGAGAACCCTTCCTGGCATGAGAAGCTCTGCATCATTCCAACTCGGAACCACTGATTCCTGGGCCAAAAGTCACCGTTGTCCAGCTGCAACTGACCCGGACACAGCATGTCTGTGAGTGGCAGAGATTGAAAGGTGTTCAGTATATGGAGGAGGAAACAGGTGGGGATTCTTGAAAATAAAAATGTTACCTTTGCAGCTGGCCTGGGACACAAGTCTGCCACTGGGTAGTCTCATTGGTGACCAGTCTCCATCAGCACCACAGGTCCTGTAACTGACTGGGTGTGGGAATTTCCCTGGTTCACAGTGATAGGTCATCACGCTGCCCTCCATGCCTCCCTGGGGAGGAAATACATTATCTCTTCAAGGGCTAAACCAGGCAAAAAATAAATATTTCATAAAAAGGAAGTTCACATTTCATCTCCTTTTTCATGTTTCCTTCCCCTTTTGCAGATGAATAAACCAAGTTAGTGTTAGAAGTTCACTCTACAATCATTTCTTTTAACTCTACAATTCATTTTTCTTGGTGCTCTTAATATGAATCTCTTTAAAGTATTTAGTTCTGTTGCATCAGTCTAACAAGCTTGATAAATGATGTTAGAGAAAATGCATGAGGACTAATCATTGCTTATATGGTCACACTTAAATGGTCACACTTGGGGAATTAAAAATTTTATTAAAGGCATTTGACAATTTGTCTGTCGGCTCTTGTATTTGTTATTAGTGAAAACCCTTCTGCTGACAATGTATAGTATTGATTTTTAGACGTGTTTAGTAGATTGTAATATTGTTTTTATGTATTTTTTTGTGATGTATGTCTCTCTTGTAAATGAGACAATGACTCTTAAGAGATTTTTTCCTGTGTGTGTGTGTGTGTGTGTGTGTGTGTGTGTGTGTGTGTGTGTGTGTGTGTGTGTGTGTGTGTGTTAAACTGACCAGAAATTAATAAGGGAATCATTAGGTTTAAGAAATCTAAATGGTACAACCTTACAGCACATGCTACTTTCTGTTTGATGTAAGACATAAAGCATTTTCAACTCACAAAGCTAAAGACCAGGTGAAGTCTCAAGTCATCGGCATCAAAGTGTTTTTGCAACATCATCAAGTCCAATTCAAAATAATTTAATTTCTGACTTTAGTCTTTCTAAAGTCAAAGTCATGTGACTCAAGTTCCTACCTCCGGCTACAACCGTTGCATTCTTTTGTTAAGCTACTACTAAACCACTGTAAATGTCTGCAGTGTCTTACCTGCACACATTTTTCTCCCTGAGCTAGGGAGAAAAAGAACCCAAATGCTTCTCAGTGGTCTAAATCCCTCTTTTCAGAGGAAAGCAAAGTTTGCATTTCATTTGGAAATCACGGTCCTAAGGTCTGAAGGAAGATTGGAGAGGCACAGAACTCATGTTGTGGTTGGTGTTAAGTTTCCCCAGTCAGGTGACGCTTTGGGGAGCCATGTCATATGCTGGTGTTGGTCCACTTTGTTTTATCAAGCCCAAAGTCATCAAAAATATCTACAAGGAAATTTTTAGAGCACTTCAGGCTTCCCTCTGCAGACAAGCTTTATGCAGGGGCTGATTTTATTTCCCAGCAGGACTTGGCACTTACCCACATTGCTAAAGGTATCAACAACTGGAAGTCATAGTCATAAAACTTAAAAGAAATAAATGCTTGAAAATGATCACTTTTTGAATGAAATTACTGATTTCAATAAAGATTTTTGATCATAACCTAATTTATTGAAATGAAGATGGAATGTTGATGTAAATGTGACACCTTATTTTACTAGCAGTCTGGTGCTGCTGTGATAAAGCCAGGTGCAATTCATAATCCCCACCTGTGAGTATGTGACATGTCCGCCTTTGATCGTCTCTGTGGTCGAGCAGTTCAGCGGTTCTTGGTAGTCGTATGCTATGTAGTCATAATCAGAGTCCTGTAGAGCCACTGGAGCACAAGAGGTTAACAATGTTTGAAGCATGCCCATATGTCTGCATGCAAATACAACCAGTCATTTAGCACCAAACCATCTCCATTCGCAGTTACAAATAGTGATTAACACTGAAATACTCACCCTCCAGGATGGTGATAGAGACAAAGATCCACAGTGCAGACTGAATACTCATGATCAGACTCGGTAGTGTTCAGTTTCTCTGTATTTAAGTGGCAGAAACCACTAACGGACTGTCTGAATCGTCCTGCAGTCAGTGTTTTTATTTGATGACTGATTACCCATTAACATCCAGCTACCAAACAGGGACAGACTGATTGAGCAACTTAGGACAGACAACAGATTTATTTCAACACTTTCATTTTTACTGACACTACCTCTTTCTGTTGAATGATTCTATTTTCAGAGTAGACCAGGATGAGCCTTTACTGTCTAATAGACATTATAAGACAATTTTACTTGTTCAAATTTACTGATTTTTCACTTCTTGCTGGTATTTATTATTCCCAAACAAAGCTGCACCCATTACTATCTCAAACTCTTTTGAAATACTCAATAACTTAAACTGCTTCAGTTTTTGTCAGTCGCTTAATATTCTGTTTGTATGTTCAGGCTTGTTTGCACTCAAGTGCAAACTCTAGCTCAGCCATGCAAGAGTATGTTTCTGTACAATCTAAGAGTTACACATTTTAGCAACCCCCCAAACAGCCCCCCACTCACTTTAATTTTTCCCTCCCTCTCAGGGCTTAGTCTGCTCAGCTGACACGGCTTTGCTGAGCACTGGGAAAAAATTTCTGAAACCCTTTTGTGGCCAATCCCATACACAGGAGAAATAGAGGTGTAATAAAGGGCATCAAGAATGGTTATGTGGATAACTGCAGCTTAAAACTCCTTCCCTCTGAATTATCTTTGTTTTATTGCTGATTTTAATGTGAATTATGGTTAAGGATTACCAACAAAGGAATGCTGTGGGCAGGAGGATTGAAGACTGGAAGTTTTCACAATCAAAGAGGAGGTTAACAGTTGGGCAAAATGCATGATGGTAAGAAAACTCTGGAAAATGTCCTCCAAAAAGCCACATAGAGAAACAGCTCTCTCTTCATGATGTCCCTCCAGATTTATTTCTAAAAACGTCAGGCCTTTGAAGAGAATTGCTGACCAGAATCTCTCTTCTTTCCCTTTGAGACTGAAGATGTCTGATCTCAGCCAGGTCTCTGTTTACTCTGACTCCTCTGACATTTATAAGGTGAGTGGGAAAGCATTAAGCTGATGGTTAAGAACAAGGACACAGACAATTTGAACATGGGTATTTATTTTACTGTAAATATGACACGGTGAATTAAAAGCCATATGGTCCTATTTAATTTCATGGGCAATAATAGTGGATCCAAATCTCTTTTGTGAGCAATTTGAGGTCCAATCTGTTTTAAGCAAGATTAAGATCACTTTACAATGTTATAAGTCTTTTCTAAACAAACTATGTAAACTATGTATAAGACAATAAGATCACAACCTGAAGTAGTCCAATAATTCCTCCAATTCCTCCTTAAGTGATTGGATTTGTTGACCTTTTTATCTTTCTTCTTTTTGACCAGTGGCAGGTTTTAATATGGACATTTAGACAGTGTCCCAAGGTATGATTATGGGGCAGGTGGGGGTTACACAGACATCAGATAAAAAAGATCACTTACTGCAACTTAAACAAGTTTTCTATTGCTTTTATGTATATGCAATCAAGAGAGATTTGGCTCCCCAGTGGTGGAGAACAGTTAGAATAGCAGAACAGCCTTGGATTTTATCTTGCACCACAGTTTAGATGAGTCCCTGCATTTTGAATGTTTTAGGGACAGTGGAAGAAGGGACTCGAAGGCAAAAATAGAAATAGAAATAAAAATAGAAATAGAAATATCCTTTATTGTCCCACAATGGGGAAATTTCTGTGCAATGGCAGCAAAGTGACAGTCAATCAAAGCAAAGATAGAACATAAAATATATAAAAACAGAATGAAGAATAAAAAGACTGTACAGTAAGGGCAAAATTTCAACATAAATATGTTATGGTGTATTTATTAAAAAAAAAAAAAGAAAAAAAAAAAGAAAGAAAGAAAAAAACAGCTGCTCTTGATATTACTGGAGTTTGGGTTTGCTACATCTATCAGCATTTCCCTCTTTACTGCTTAATCCAGCACTGCACTGTCAGGTCGGTTAGCCATCACCTGTTTCTCAGACACCCCACTTGGTCTTTGCCCTGCCTATCTCCACCACTGCTGTTGGTGCCTCCTGTTTTGCCTGCTGGACCTTCAGCAAATACTTGGCACAGATGTTCTTGTCTAATGTTTTAGTCACTTAGTTATGATATTCAGTGTATAATGCACAAGGTATCAGAGACTCATCAATGATGTCACAAAAGAACCCACAATAACATTTAAAGCACTACAGTCCTTTCTGGGCTCACTTAAGGTCACTTTTCAAGATTCAACGATAAAAAAGGGACTGAATATGTTCCCCTGTACTGCTTAATTAGAAAGTGGTCAGTAAATAAAATCTTGTTCACATTTATTCCCTTTTCATTTCTACAGAATGTGTTCTGTAACCCCGCTTTTGAGCTGGAGGGGGAGCAGGAGGACCGGGTGGAGGGCTTCAGGACTTCCTCATCCACCCCTGAACCAATCAAACCTCCAGCAGCCAGTGAGTCAGCCAATCCCTAACTGACGTTAGACTGTCTTTCAGTTTTTAAAGTTTGGATCTGTGTACAATAAATGACACTGATGAGCAGCTCAAACTCAGATGGCTTATGCTCACTTTTCTTAAAGTGAGGAAATAGAGAGAATATTAGTTTACATTTTTATTTAATGTGTGTCTGTCAGTTTTTCCACGACGGTGAAAGCAGTAGAATCAATGCAGTCTTTAGCTTTGCCGTTTACCTGGACAGAAAACAGAACTCTGAGAGTCTGCATATCACATATCACAAAATGTTTTAGATTTCTTCATCATGAGTGTAGGTGCATTTTATTAAGCTACAAGCAAATTAAGATATCATTTAAAATCAGAGTTCGATGTGCTTATAATCTGTCATTTAGGTTTTCTGGAGGAGTGCTCCATGCGGCTCAGAGGCAGAGGCGGTGGCTGGGGGGTGGTGGTTGTCTCTGCTGCTGCCCTGCTCCTGTTAACAGCCATAGGACTGGCGCTTGCTCTTATTCTCACTCGTAAGTCTCTGCTGCACCATAGTTGCTCAGAATGAAATAGGTGATATTTAAAACTCACTGAAATAATGGATGAATGAATAGAGTTTAAATTATCCACTACTTACTCTTCATGAGACAAAACTCTTTGTCCAGATTTTTGTCATTGCTCATAATATCCTGCTTTTCTTTTAGAGCTAAAAGGCCAGGCAGTAGACAATCAGCTGACCACAACCTCTACAGACCTACAGAATGCAGGACATGAAGGATCCCACACTTCAAGCGCAGCACCTCTGAATAGAAGTCACATAGATAACACAGCCACAACACAGTCTGCCAGGGTCCCCCAGTCTGAAACAAGTATGTCTATCCTCAATCAACAGCACTCTCATTTCTTTCCGTCCATGTTTTGTTTTTCTCCTCAGATAAAATATTCCTTTATGTCTCTCAGGCTGTGGAGGTATTATGACTGATTCAGGGGGCAGTTTCAGTTCCCCAAACCACCCTGGCTCCTACCCCCCGAACTCACACTGCATCTGGGAGATCCAGGTCCCTCCCCCTCACCTGGTTCAGATTTGTGTTTCCTCTTTGGCAGTGGAGGGACCATCTCCCTGTCTGTTTGACTGGTTGGAGGTTCAAGAGCAGGTCGAGCAGACCTCTGTGTTCACCAGGTTGGTCAAGCTTCAGGGTGGATGAAAAAGTAGCTCCTTTTGTTTTTTATACCACAAGCTTATTACTTGAAGCTGATCTACACCTCAGTTTTTCCCAGGAAGTATTAAAAGATACCACAAGATGGCGCTAAAGATTTGCACATATTTGTAGAGCTCTTTAACAAAGAGGACTCCATGGAAAATGTTATTTACTTATGAACATGTTGACCTTTTTTGCATACTATTTTGGAAATGTTGTAACACACTGGTAAAATATGAATACTGGCTATAAATACTAAAAGCTGTAATGGAAACTTGGTAAAAATGATTCAAATAAACCTTTTTGCTCCAGGTTCTGTGGTAACATTGCCCCACCAACAATCAACACAAACAGCAGTACCGTGTGGGTCACCTTCCACTCTGATGGCAGTATCGCCGGCAATGGCTTTGCGGCACAGTACAGATCTGTCCTGCCAGCACACAGTCAGTATTCTTTGTTCTGGATGTTTGTGCATGCTCATGTTTATTTGCAACTTCACTCCAGGATCTGTTCTGTGTTTCCTCAGAGAGCTGCAGCAGAGAAGAGTTCATGTGCGATGGCGGCCGGTGCCTGCTGCCTGTGTCTGTGTGTGATGGTCATCCAAATTGTAATGACCAAACTGACGAGGCAAACTGTAGTCAAAAGCACAAAGGTGAGAGCACAATAGCTATTATAAACTCAACAGGGACGCTCAAGAAGGAAGGATCTGTGATCACTGTTGTTTTCCAGAATGTGGTGGTCAAAAGTCTGGGCCCTATGGTTACCTGGCAAGTCCAAATCACCCCAGGCCTTATCCTCACCAACAGGTAATTCTGGAAAGACTAAACACAACCAAACACACACCCAAACTGCTGATAACTGTAAAAGTAACTGTTTTCCAGTTGTGCACATGGCACATATCTGTCGATGAGGGTCATGTCATCACGCTAAGCTTCAGAAACTTCAGCTTGGAAACCCAGGACGTGTGTGAGTTTGACTATGTGGAAGTTCATGACAGCAGCAGCATTGGAGCTGGAAGGGTTTTAGGGAGGTAAGAAGCTCTTTAACTGTAATAACATTTGTGTTCACTGCAAAAATGCAAAATCTCACCAGCTATTTTTGGTCAAGTTTCTAGTGCAAATATCTTGAATACACTTGAAATAAGATTAAACTAACTTACAAGTAACTTTTCAGCACAATACAGGTGCTTATATTGAGTCAATAATTCCTTAATAATGATTTTTTTTAAAAAAGTACAAGTTAAAGGTGAAATAATCTGCAAATGGGACAAGATATTTTAACTTTTGATATGGGAAAATTATTTGTTATTTTATTTTATTTTATTATTATTCATTTATTATTTCAAGTGTATTCAATATATTTGCTCTAGAAACCAGACCAAAAATGCTTGGTAAGATTTTGTGTTTTTGCAGTGTTTTCCTTGAGCTGAGTTCCAAGAGTTGAGCTAAAGCAGCTGTTGTGCCTCGATGACAGGTTTTGTGGTACCACCCTCCCACCAGATCTGACCTCCTCTGGCCCACACATGACAGTGGTGTTTGTGGCTGATGAGGGTGTGGCCGACAGCGGCTTTAATGCAAGATACCAGGCTGTGTCTGTGCTAAACAGTGAGTCTTTGCTTTTATAAAGTTAGTGCTCTTGTTTCTTATTACTCCTCTCATTTTATCCACACATTTTCCGTTTGGGTGAAAAAAAGACAAGTTGATGTTCATGTATTTAAAAGTTACTGAAAAATATCCGTCTGTATTCATTGTCAGATTGCACAAACTGGAACGAAAAAAAAAAAAAAAAAAAAAAAAATCATTTATATTATTAATTAATTTTGGATTCTAGAGGCATCTTCCTTAAAAATTGTGACCACTTCTGTCTAAGAACCTTCAGCCATTATGGCCTGCGCTTTCAGGACATCATTTTGATGCAGGTCCAAATGATCAAAACTGAGCTGGGTAAAAAGGCAATTGTCCTGGAACAATCTTGTTACCTTGGGGCAATTCAAATCAGTTTTAAAGGACAGAGATAGATCACATGGCTCCTGTAACTGCCCTTATGTTTAATTATGTGATGTCTCTTGGTTATGTATTTTGTGTATCTGGTCTTGTATTTTGGATTTGTTGTTTTTTGCTGCTGTCTTGGCTATGCCACTCTTGGGAAAGAGGTTTTTAAAATCAATGAGTTGTATTCCAGGTTAAATAAAGGATACATACATACATACATCTAATGTAAATGTTTATGTTCCTGCCATGTGTCGCAAAGCGCAAAATCAACATACCTAAGCACGCATATTATCATACCAATCTGGTTTGTTTTGGTTTTCCTTGACAAGGAACATGTGGCCCCAACCAGATTGCCTGCAGCACAGGGGAATGCCTTCAGCAGCAATGGTTGTGTGACGGATGGAACGACTGTTCAGACGGAGCTGATGAGCAAGGCTGTGGTAACTCCACCTACCCTCCTTTCAGTGAGTTCATGTTATCTCTGACCTCAATCAAGAAGCACTACAGGTTTCTTTTGTCTGCTGCTACTGAGAGACTGTCATAGGAGACAACCTGTTCATACCAGGTAAAAGGAAATAAAACCTCAGACACAAAAGACGTCCCAATTTAAACGAGTATTTTTGTTTTTCTCACACAATAACACCAGCTTCATCATGTGAGATCATAGAGGTGGAGATGTGTCAGGGCCTCAGTTACAACTTTACGTCATTCCCCAACATATGGTTGTCCATCGCTGACCAGAGGGAAGCCACTACACTCCTACGACAGTACCGGGTAAAAGTTAACAAGGATTTTACTCAGCCAATGCATTTTTTAACACTAGTTAGAGCCAGACAGTGATAATAAGGGTTTATTCTGTTCTGTGGCCAGGTGCTAATGGAGCTGGCGTGCTTTGAGCCTCTACGGAAGCTGGTGTGTGGGATGTTTCTTCCTCAGTGCAGCCTTCAGGGTGGGGTCCTCCAGCCCTGCCGCTCAGTCTGCTCCTCCGCTGAGCAGCAGTGCAGCCAGGCCCTGGACCTCTTGTCCTTTAGCTGGCCTTTCAACTGCCACCTCCTACCAGACTCAGAAGACCCTGTGGAGTGTTCACAGCCTTAAAGATTTAACTGCAATAACACATTTGATGCAAGGGCCCCCATTATTAGGGTTTTCACTAAAAAAAAATATTTGTAGTATATGGTAAAGTTGTGAGGTCCTTGAAAATTTAACCTTTGCACTTTATCTTTCTGGAGGTCAAACTAAAGCTGTACAACCATTAACCAAGAAATTACTGAACTCGCTGAACACTGTAAACCTGAAAGCATTCAATATGGTACAACTTTAACCCTTTAGAAGTAAAAAAAAAAACTAAATGTTACAAATCTACAGATGTAGTTTACTTTATTGCATTGTTACTTCAGAAAAATTAAATGCCTTGATTATTTAGGTTTTTATAGCAGTCTGGGCTTGATCAACAATAAAATAAGAAGGTAAACAGGATCACAGGTAATCAGGCTCTTTTTCTAGCCATGCTTGGTTCACTATATATGACATCACAAGTTTTCTTGTGTTTTGGTCATATATGAATCAGTCAGACACAAATATTTACTCCTTCACTTTATTAGTTAAAAAAAAAAAAAAAAAAAAAAAAAAAAAAAACAAGAAACACTTCAACAGCGCCTTTCAGTGAGGTCAAAAATCTGACTGCTGTCTTGATTCATCATAACAGATGATTATATATAATCAGCCAATGCATAGAAGAGCTTTCTCCTAACACATTAATAAATACAACAGAATGTATATAATTAAAAATTAGAGCAAATAAAAGCAACCCAGATTTTCTTCACTGATTATTATGTTTGTTACAAAAAAGAAGCATTCAACCACTGAAAACCTCTGTAACAGAATCATGTTGAGGTACAATGAGTTTCAGAGCATGGTCCAGAGCGACTGCAGTCAGACCCCACACCCGATGTTTGCCGTTACGAAACACTGGGAGTGTGAATCCATACTTGTCGCCAGTACGGAAGTTTGTGTAGCCACGGTTCTTGGGGTTGCACAGGTGTGACAAGGACATGGTGAAGATCTCGTCCACCTGGAGAAAATGCAGACAAATTAAGTTCACTGAACACAGTCTTTGATATTTTTCAATGTGAAGCTGAACCATTCAAGCTGATATTATTGTGTCAAATCATGAAAAAAAAAAACTATCTTGTTATGGATCTGACTGTACCTCCTCTGGGTTTGGTTTGAAAGTCAACTCCTCAAGAGGACCAAGGTTGGCCAACACTGGAGCAATCATCATTCCTGACTGCAGAGAAATAACAACATATGCATTCAAGTCACAACAAAAGGCCACAACACTTGACTTTCCTCACATTTTCTCACATTAAAACAAGCTTCTTAGCTGGATTTAGGTCTGGACTTTGACTGAGCCATTCGAACACAAGACTAATTTAGTTTTGTTCCTTGCTGGATGGATTACCTTCTCAAGTCTTTTGCAGCCTCTAGCAGATTTCTACCAATACCGCCATGTATTTAGCGCCATCTATCTTCTCATCAGCTCTGACCAGCTTTCTGGTCCCTGCTGAAGACAAGCATCCCCACATCATGATGCCGCCACCACTATTTTTCACCATGGTGATAATCCGCTCAGAATCACGTGCTCAGTGTTGAGGGGATTTTTTCTGCACAGTATTTTTCATGCAGGCCAAAATGTTACATTTTGGTTTCACCTGACCAGAGCATGTTCGTTCATGACTTGTTGCAAACTGCAAATGGTCCAGTTGCCCAGTCAACAGACTATCCCACCTGAGCTGTGGATCTGTGTAGCTCCTCTCCTCTATGGTCCTACTTGGCTACTCCTCTATTTAAATCTCTTCTTGTCCATTCAGCAAGCTGTCGTGGATGCCCACATTTTTCCCTGTTCAGAAGATCAATTGAAAATCTTGAAATATTGTTTTATAACCTAACCCTCCTCAATTTTCTCCCTGAGTCGTCTGCTCTGTTCCTCCACCTTCATGATGCTGTTTGTTCACTAATGTTCTCTAACAAACTTCTGAGGTCTCCTACAGCACAGCTGGATTTACAGTGCTGTGAAAAAATATATGCCCCCTTAAAGCTCTCTTTTGTTTGGGGATTTTTGACACCCTCACAGCACTGTATATTGAAAGTAAATTACACACTGCTGGACTCTGTTGACCAATTAGCAATTATCAAACTGGATTGTATTTAAGGGTATCAGATAAAAAGGGCTAAATACAAATGGAAGCTACGTACTGTATCATTTCCTCCAATTTCACAGTTAAGTGCTACTTTATGTTTATCCAATAAAACCTTGATAAATGCACAACATGTTTGGTTGTAATGTGAGAGAATGTGAAAAGATTTCCACAAAGCTGCTCTTGGAGCTGCAGTCGCCAGCGGAGCTTCCGCCCCGCAGAACACACCTCAGCCAGACCTTCCCCACTGAGCTCCACCAGACTAGCAGCAGCAGCTGCAATTAGCAAACACCTGGTGGAACTGTGCATCTGCTGAGCTTATCATATGAACTACTTCTCAGACCAGTGCTCCTTAGAATGGTTGTAAACAGCATAATGGAGGAGCGCTGTTGTGATTAAGTACTGAACGCGGAGTGTCAGAAAGAGTAGGAGCTTCTTAAAGAGACAGAGGCCCAATTTCAAGACATCAACGTGATTAGTCAAATTTCTTTTAGGTTTGATTTATGCAGCATTTTTACAACTGAAGCCAACATGGTCATTTGTCCTATAAAATGGCACTATGAGCCTGAAAAATACGTAACACCTTTAATGATCTGATTTTTTAAAATCTTGATAGCTATTACCTCTGTGAATTCAACAAAGGTCAAATCAAAGTTAGCTTTCAAATCAGTTCAAAACACCTTCCACTCACTGTGTCCCTCAGAGGCTTCATGACACCCCAGACCCTCTCAGCAGGAACAGTAACTCCCAGCTCTTCTCTAGCTTCCCGCAATGCAGTGGCCACTACATCTCTGTCTGATGGATCACCTTTTCCTCCAGCAAAGCTACAAGAAGGACAGATAATATAGTACTCCGACTGCGAATCAATAACACACGAAATACTGGAAAATGTTGTTGCGTGTTTGTCTCCAGCCTCCCACTAACCTGACGTCTCCTTTGTGCTTACCCTTCAGCGTACAGGAGCGCAGAGTAAAAAGAAATGCTGGTACCCCCTTATCGTAGCAGAGGGAAACCAAGATGGATGCCCACTTCTCCTTGTTTTTTCCTTGAGCCTGACTGCCCCCTTTTCTCACTTTGTCCATGTCGTAGTGCTTCCAGTTGGCCTGCAGGATCTGTCGACATCTGTTTTCGTTCTCAGGGGACAGGCAGTCCCTCCAGGTGTCTGTTATACGAGGGGCAGCCTGATGAGCAGTTCTGATTTGAAGGAGAGAGTGACAGTGGGGTTGTCCTTGACAGTGGAACTGGGTTAAAATCCAGGGGCTAAGAGCCGCCATATTAAAAGAACTGTGATTGTGATATAGACAGTTCTGGAGAAAGTTACATTGGCTCTTATTGATGAGATTAAATGTATTCTGGCTAAGATCCAAAGGCCAGGAAGTCCTGTTGCTTAAACAGTCCCAGAAAGTGCTGAAAAGAGAAGGTGCTTTGGTTTTGGCAGAGACCTGAGGGTGATGATAATGGTTTTTCAGAATGGCTTTGGAAATGGGGGTTTCAGATATCAGGCCTTCCAGCTGATAATTCTCACTGTCTGTGCTGAAAGAAGACATTTGAGCTGAACAACATAAAGTCTTTGTGCTTTTTTCATGGATTTGCTCATGCCTCCTGTCATGAATGTGTCTTACTTCCAACCATGGAGAGCAAATGTGTTCAGAGAAAGCAAATATCTGAAATTCTTTGAACGGTTGCCGTGACCTTAAGCTACAAGCCAAAACCAGTATTCGTGGACCCCTAAACATCCTGTAAAACAAAGACAGAACATACTGAGAGTTATAACAATGCCCAGACAGGATGTGCTTAACATTGACAAATCAGCATAAATAATGTTCATGTAAACCTAATGCTACATTCTTAAACTTGCAGAGGACACTGACAAAAAAAAAAAAAATAATAAAATAAAATAGACAAAACAATTAAATGCACTTTTCAGATTTTTATTTGTAAACATAAAAAAAAAAACATCTACCATATTTTCCTTTCCTTCACAATTATGTAATACTTGTTAGTCTCATATAAGAAACAATAAAATACATTGAAGTTTGTTGTAATGTGACAAGATGTGAAAATTTCACTTTTTCAACAGTTTGTTAAAAGCAAAAACACAATTTCAACACCCAATAGGTAAAGTAAGTGCCTAAAGTCAAAGTCTGCTGCTACCTAACTTAATGTGCTTTATTTATCTTGAGGCAATTGTTTTACAAACGCTAATTCCCAAGTAACACAACACAGTTCTTGGATAGCAGTCAACACATCCTCTACACAACGAGCTCTCCCAAAATCAACCCAAAACTAACTGGCGAAGTTAGCAAAACACTAGCAACACAGAAACCTAGCAAGCTAATGTCAACTGTTACAGACCTGAAAACTGTGTTTTACAAACTGCACCTATTCAACGAGTTCCACAGAAGTTCAGAATACGTGTCAGTGAAATATTTACTAAAGTAAAACATACCCCGGGAGCTGAAAATGCTCGGAGTAAGAAAAAAAAAAAAAAAAAAAAAAAAATCAACAATACCTGGCTCAGCGTCGTGCTACCCGGCCAGCTGCCCTTGGGTCCGCTCCTTTTTCTCATTACGGCGCCACGTAGAGTAGAATGTATTATCATTTTTCGGCGAGGGAGGAGTGGACTGCTGAAGTTCAACTCAGAATAATATGATTGCATTACATGTTTTCAAGATGAATATGTAACTTCTGAAAAATGTGCTAAATACACATGCAGTAATACAACATATCAAGTATTTTTACCGACCCAATTCATTCATATATTTATTAACTGGCAAATACAATATTCCTGCGTGACATTGAAATTTTTATTTCCACTATATAGTGAAAGTGAACACCACTAAATAATCCCGCACCCAAAGAGCAGCCTGGAACAGGCTGAACATTTAAAACTACTAATAAACAGGGCAAAAAAAAAAAAAAAAAAAACAATAAAACAAATTCTTGGACAAAACCTTTAAACAGCTTGCGCCGTTGGGGAAATGATGCAGATTCAACAGAGACTATGAGCATCACATTCGTCAGCACCTCCCTCAGTGTTGACGTCAAACGTTTCTCATATAAAACTTGCTTTTCCTCTTTTTTTTCTTTTTTTTTTTGGACAGGGGTTGGGTTGGTTATAGGAAAAAATGTTAACGATACTTAGTGATTAAATCCCCGCGAAAAAACCTGAATTATGTCATTGTTGCTTAGTGCCAAATAACCAATTTGTCTTGTTTAATAGTTTTTTTTTCCCAAAGTGGACGAAATAGTTCTTATCATTATTTAGATTTTTGAAAGAGAATAAAACACATTGATAGTTCAATTTTTCAAGCATTTATCCCAATTATTTTGTGTTGTTATTTTAAAAGACGGTTAAGACGGTTTTAGTGAAAAGTACTCTCAAATAATTGAGAAACGCCAATGACATAGTCGGAAGAAACTCCACCACACCTGTTCTACAAGCCCCACCCCAAGCTAAGAAAGCTTGAGTATTTCAGTGGCATGTGACTCAAGACAACTGCCATTTTAGTCCCTTGCGATCGTTTTTTTCCTTATTTTGTTTAAGTACTGGTTTTTGTAAACTGTAACCTACTTCTTACGGGTCATCCATACCTTGAAGACCTCAAGCATCATTATGGCCTCAGCTTGGCCTGAAGAGGAGAGCTTTGCTTGCTCAGTTTGTCTGGAAACCCTGAAAGACCCAACCACTCTAACATGTGGACATTCTTACTGCTTGGGTTGTATCAAAAACCACTGGGACAAGGAAGAGAACAAAGGTCATTACAGCTGTCCACAGTGTAGGCAACTCTTCACTCCTCGACCTTGTGTGGCCAAGAACACTCTGCTTGAACAGGCCATGGAGAAACTAAGAACAAATAGCATAAAGCAAAGCTCCATGGTGGGCATCTACTCAGCTGAACCAGCGATACCTGTCTACTTGGACATTTTATCGGATATTGGGCCGAGGAAGGGGAGCGTGTACCCTCAGCTGCCTTCAGTGGAACCCAGACCCTGCCCTCAACACAAGCAACCACTGGATCTGTTTTGCCGTGAAGACAAGGAGTGTGTGTGTGTGATGTGCTGCCAAGATGGACACACAGGACATTGTGTGGTTGGACCACAAGAAGAAAGAAGAGAGAGACAGGTACGTAACTACCAAATGTCATTTCCACCTTAGTAAAGGTGTGCTTTATGCATATTTGATGAGTAAACGATAAGGAAAATCACAAACTACCTTTATTTGTCTCTGCTATGATTTTACCTCACTACAATCCATTTATTCACTTCTTCCACCAAACTGTGATATGTGTCTAGAAAGAGCTTGTCCAGATGCAGACAGAGGTACACAGGAGAATCCAGGAGACTGAGAGGAAGATCTTGGAGATTCCGCATACTGCTCATCAACAAAAGGTCTGTGAACCTCCTTGTTGGTTATTTCAGAGCTCCTTCAAGTAGATATTTATTAGACATAGACATTTATGGCATCTCTCATGTCTCTCTCTCTTGACTTCTAGGCCTTGCTGCAGGCCCTTCAAAGGGAGAGCTCTGATTTATTTCCAGAGCTGGTTAAAAGTCTAAATCTGACAGGGACACAGGTTGGCGAGCTCCTTATTGCTCATGAGAGGGTCTTTGACGGAAATGTCGAAGGACAGGTCAAGCGTTTTGAGCAAGATTTATCACAGCTCCATCACAAGAGTGAAGAGCTTGACAGGCTGGCTTACATGCAGGATAACATCTCCTTTTTGAAGGTAAGGTAGGATGGTGTTGAAAAATAGTTTCATTTTCTTTTCACAAAATATTCAAGATGAGTTGTTGTTGTTGTTCTTCCTAAATCTTTTCAATATTTTTTCCCTTTAGAATTTCCTCCTTATGGAACCATTGGGGCAGACTGGTTCCACAGGACAGTCTGGGATTAGTCAAGAGGAAGGCGTGGTGGCTTCCATACGATCGGTCATTAAAGAGCTGCAAGAATCAATACAAAATCTCTGCAAAGAAAGTTTGGCTAAGATTGTCAAAATAGGTCAGATTCTCTTCTCTCGTTCTTTTCTCTTCATTTCCTGTTCTCTTGACGGCTAAAAGATTGTTTTCTTTGTAGTGAGTCATGAACCTATGGCTTTAACACCCAATGGTGTGGCAGCAGCAAGCACAGTATCCACTGATTATTCTGGTCAGGCCAGTACACAGGCTTCAGGTTTGGAAATCTCTCCTCCTGTCCAATGCTACGCAGAATATTCTTAAATTGGAAACAGCACTTTGAGCTGCTTTTAGTATGAATGGTGCTTTATAAATAAAATTGACTGATTGATTGAAACAGTTTTATTTTAAATTGGAGGGAAAGGCTTGCTTCTTACAGAGTATTATTTTTTTATTTGTATAGTCTATGAAGAAATAGATATTTCTCCACCATTGCCACCTATGCAACCTCAGTGTAAGTTTCTTATGCACATATGATTTTTTTTTTTTTTTTAAACCATGCCAGTTTTCAGTCTCAAAATTGTCATGTTTCCTTCACAGTACCTGAATCTTCAAGATTCAGAGGTTCTGTGAGTTATCAAGGTAAAATTAGAACAAAGGACGACCGGGATGATGTTGTACTGATGCTTGATCACATGGAGGTGAAACTTGTTTCATTGGAATAATTATATATTTTCTCTTTCCTCACCTGATTTGGATATCAATCCTCAGCAACCCCTCCACCCCTCCCACCTCCTAGACCCCAAGGTACATCTACTTGCAATGCATCCAAACTGAAGGTTACACTTAACTTATTTTGTTTAATAATACATCATTATGATTTTTTTTGTTGTAGCATATGGAACATCAATTAGGCTTATGAATCCAGAGCCGAAAACAAGGGAGGAAATGTTAAAATGTGAGTCTGTTTTACTCTTCAACATGAAGCACAATATTTCCAACTAAAATGAAGTGTTCTAGGTGTCCTGAGGCTTCATTACAATGTTTCCTGTTTTGCTAGTCTGCTTTGAACCTACCATGGACCCCAACACAGCCTACCGCCACATGAAGCTGTCAGATGATTATCATAAGGTCACAATGCGTGCTGAAAACCTCAATCCACCTGACCACCCTGATCGTTTTTTCTTCTGGAGACAAGTTCTCTGCAAAGAGCCCCTGGCAGGGAGCCCTTACTACTGGGAGGTGGAGTGGACTGGTCAGAAGGTGAGTCCTTACACATGAGCTTTAAGTGCAATTTTGTCTTTATTTATCCCTTGATAATCATAATACCTTCAATAATTGTCTCTGGCAACAATGTAATGTTCATTATTGTAATTTTGAGAGAAATGTTGAGACATCTAGAGGATGGATTGCTTTTAATATCTACCCTCACTATGTGGTTGTGTTCACTTTTAACTGGGATATTTAAGATTACATACATGAAAATCCTATGTCTCTAAACACCTCTACTTTGTCTTTGTGGTAGTTTGCACATTTCTTGTTTGTCCCTAATTTCATGACCTTCTGTCTGAGGCAGCTCTTGCATGAATAGTGTCCAGAGCAAGTCACCCTGTTCATGCACCACAAAGTCTTCAGTCAAGTTGGACCAGTTTAGCACAGCAGCTACAAACACTTGCACTTCTGTATTGTGGAAAAAAAAAAAAAAAAAAAAAAAAAAAACATTACCAACCTGGCCTTTAAAGCTAGAACTTGAGGCCATGATTGATTTTCACCTCATCTTAGTTGTTCTTCTAAAAGTTGTTGCTTGAGTCTGTAGCTTAATAATAAAGCCTTCTTCTGTGCGGATTTTCTTACAGCTGTTCCTAGCTGTAGTTGCACTTGACTTGCAATTTACTTTGACTATCCCATTAAAGCAATACTTACTGGTCTGTGTTGTCTTCATGATTTCTTCCATGAAGTAGATGTCCACAGCTGCAGCACAGCATATTGTGAATATCTCCAAATTTTGTGGTGAACTGTGACTAAAATATTAAAGACATTGACAGGTTAACTCATGTGGGATCAGTTTTATTGAGGAGCAAAGACTCAAAATAGAGCCTTCATCATTGACCCTAGTGATTTGATACTCAGGAAATGTTGTTGCACATCTATCATTCAATTGTGGTTTTCTAAAACCAATCAAAATGCAGAAAATGATCTAAATGTTTAGGATGGTGACCTGAACACACCTAGATCCCCATTCTCTGCAAGTGTGGGTGTCAACTTACATTGACGAATAAGCAATAGCATGCTCATCTGGGCACAACTGGCAGATGTTGTTTGTTGCTGCGTTTTTTTGTTTCTTTGTTTTGTTTTCGTTTTTATCCTCCAGGTGTTTCTACCACCCTTGATCTACTACCACCCTGAGTGGAGAGCCATACCACTCACAACAACCCTGCCACTTTCGCCTGCATGGTTTTCTGTTTTCTAATTCGTTTCTCTCTATGCCACCATGCAGGTTACCATTGGTGTTGCTTACAAGGACATGGAGCGTAAAGGCACTGACAACAAAAGCCGTTTGGGTCACAATGCTCATTCCTGGAGCCTATACTGGTCTGGGACTGGCTACTCCTTCTGGCACAATAACCAGGAAAAACTGTTGGGTTCACCTAAGGCTAAGCGAATTGGCATCTATCTGGACCAGCATGCAGGGATTCTAAACTTTTACAACATCATCAACAGCCAGGCTCATCTCATCCATCACTACAAGACGCAGTTCACTGGGCCACTGTACGCAGGGTTCAGGCTGTGGGCCGGAATGGGGGACTCACTGACTATTTGTCAGCTGGACTGAGTTCATGATTATAATAGATTGGTTGCTGTGTTTTTTTTTTTTTGTTTTTTTTATTAGTCCAACCAAACATGAAGGCTTTAGGTGAAACTAAAATTTAAGCCCTTAACATATCTTTTGGCCCTGACACGCATGGAAATATTTAAGAATTTGCATCTTTCAGAATGCTATGTCTATCAACCTCATTGTGATTTAAAGTTTTACTAAGTTGTTGTAAGGTAATGAAATAAAAGCATCTTTGAAACTCTTTTGTTCTCAATAACTGACAAGGGATGATTTTCAGAACATAACCTTTTTACTAGATTATGTTCAGTTTGAACATAACCTAGTAAAAACCAGCCCCTTGTTCTACGCTTTGCTTCGTACAGGGGGTCTGGATCCTCGGCTATTGAGAAACAATTACTTGCTGAAGGCTTGGACTCTGAAGTTTTAAATGATTGGATCGGCTTTTACCCTGTCACTAACACTTTGTTGGGACATATGTAATGCTGCTGCTTGATGTGCTTACCGTAATGTGTGGGTGCTGTAAACAACCCCAAGGGGAGTAGGGCCACAACATCTTTCCTAGTCATAAACTATCCTTTTGCTCTGACTTTAGTTGCTCAAAATTCGGAAGCGTAGCCAACACGGACTGAATAGCTTTGATCACTTCCTCCACTGCCATTCCCAAACTACAACCATAGCCAGACTACAATTCTAAAACAGCGCAATTTATGTTAACTGTTCACAACTGCTCTTTGTCTTCACTGACTGGCCCGGTTGAAACTCAACCAGAGAAACCCAGCTCAACAGGACAAATCCCAGACGGAGCACTGAAAGGAGATGAGAATCAACCAGAAATGCATAGGAAGGCAATAGCCAGGCTAGTTTGAACATGAAATATTGATCATTCTGATTTTTTTTTTTTTTTTTTTTTTTCCCATTTTTATTTTCTTGATATACATACCTTCTTGTATTGTAAATGTAGGAACCAAAAGCCTCCCATCGCTGCAATTATACTAATTATTTAAGCTAAAATCATTTTGGAATTCCCACATTGTTTAGTTTTTGTTTTTATGTTTTTCATTTTGGATGTTGCCAGAATTTCTTTGTTACTCAAGCATATTTTATTCATTTGTAGAATGATATTCTTTGGTTTCCCCACAATTTCACAATACCTGTATTTCTGCAAGATGCAACTTTGACTGCCTCTGTATGGGTATTGCCACTGCTTTTTAGATAAACTGACAAAGATTTTGGTGTATATTGTCATGGTTACCAGATGAATTTTTAGGTCAGTCTGTGAGAATATATAAGAATATTACTGTAATTTGCCTGGGACCAAAGTCATGTGGCATGTGAGGGTCTTGATCCTGTAAATACTTTTCTGACTCAAACCTGAGGATTTTTTGTTGATCCCAAGATGTTCATCAAGAGTTGTTTAGATTGTTTGTTCTGAGGCCACCAAACATGGAATATGAAGTCCCATTCAATAAACTAGAATATTATTGAAAAGTCTCTTTATTTCAGAAACGTTATAACTAAGTGAAACACATTACAGATTAACTACACACAGATGGATGTTGGAAAGGCTTTATTCCTCTTGATTACAATGATTTTTTTGCTTACAGTTAATGAAAACATGACATTTAAAATTAGAATATTACATCAGACCAATGAAAAAAAATATTTTTAAAAACAGAAATGTGGGCTTAATGAAACATAAGTGAATACTTGCTTAAAGTTATTTTCAAAAGGTACTTTTAATCTGACAAATGAGACTCAGTGGGATGTATGTTCCAATTTATTGAATTTGACACTACTTGTTTCTGAAATTCAAGATTTATCCAAAATATAATGTTGCATGAATCACTTCCTTTGTGAGTAGTCTGTAAATTGTGACTACTCAATATAAAAATGAACAGTCTGAAGGTTATGTGCTATCATCATGGATACGAATATAATCTTAATTTTGAACTCAGCAATGGATTTTAATGATTTCCAGAGTTCAATGATACAATTTACAGGACATGTAGATTTTCTCTAATCCACACAGGATTGAAAGTAAAGTAAGCAGTAGAGTAATAGCATGCTTTATGTTACCATCAATAAGGCCTTGCCATAATTCTGGATGGATATTTGACTACTCCTCTTAGCAGATAGAGATCATTTGAAATGGTTAGTTTGCTGGCTGACTAGAACCATTCCAACAGGGTGAATGTTAACCTGGTATTTCCATTCCAAAACCAGATTTAGTGTATCTGTGGGATCATTTTCCTGTTGGAACATCCAATTTTGTTTTATCCCTCTAGAATGTTGAGATGGGGCGAGGCTGATGAATTTACCTGTATTTGTTTCTTAATTTTTTTCGCAATGCACCAGCAGCACTAGGAGAGAAACACATCCTCAGCATGACACTACCTCCACCATGCTTGACAGTTGGTACTTTTTTTTTTTAGTTTGAAAAGGCTCGTCTTGACTCCTCCAAACATATTGCACTATTATCATTGTAGCCATTCAATGTCTGTGTGCTTAACATCTGGCTTCTCTGACTGTAAACTTATCTCCTGAAAACATTTAGCTTGTTATGTGAGTTGCTGAATATCTTTTGGTCATCCTTGAACAGGGTGATTTTTGAGTAGTGATTATTTGTTGTCTACTCCTAAGCGGGTGTTGAAAACTTGATATATATTGTGGACAGTGATACTGTTGTTCAATAATTTTGAAGTTTATGATCAGTTTGAACATTACTGGTTCTCAGGTTGTTACATTATAAGCATTTTCCTGTTATCTACGAGGGGCAGGTGGTTGAACTTGGAAACAGCTGGGCCTCAACCCTATTGAAAATTTGTGGACTATGCCTAAAAATTGAGTTTATGCAGAAAAGAACCATTGAAATGCATCACTGAAAGTCCAAATTAAACACGACAATCATGGCAGACATAAATTTTTGTAAACTTCTGACCCAGCACAGTAACCGTAAAATATTATTCCAAAAATGGAAGTACTCCAGCTAGGAGGTTGGACAAAATGTAGCTTTGTGAGTGATCCAAAATGTTTGTATGCCTCTTACAAGTGGCAGATAATACCTGAGCAGCAAGAGCAACAAAGCCCCAAACTCTGAGCAAATGTCAGGAACAGAGAGCCCACATGGATGAAGAAATCCATCCTCCCTCATGAGTTTTTAAAGGCACATGGGAGGGACACAAAGAACAAGGAGGAACAAAGTTAAGAGATTAACAAGGGAGGAGCTACACAACAAATATATATTCTCTGTTCCTGTCTTATCGGTGAATACCTTTCTCCTCCTGCAGAAGGATCAGTATCATTTGCCAACATGAGAGGTGAGACTTTAAGAGTTAGAACTTGACAGATGTTAATGTTTGAGTGCAACATTTTAGAGTTGTAAATTGCAAATGGTAGTGTTAAAGATAAAAAAGGAGAATTGGACTGGATTAAAAGTAAAAAAAAAAAAAAAAACGTACAAATTTAACAAAAAAAAAAAAAAAAAACAAAGCTCATCTAAAAATTCATGCAGAGTTTACAAGAAGAGGGGAAAATGTGTCAGTTTGATGGTAATTTTGAAGGATGGTTCAAACTTTAAAAAGTATTTGTGCAAAGATTTCCTGATTAATACAATGTCTTTTGTTTTTGGTTTTGGTTTTTTTTCAGCGATTGTTCTGCTGTGTCTGCTGCATGCAGTTTTTGGTCAGGATCAAACTAAATTCTCCTGGAACGGACCTGTCGTCACACAACCCACTGCAGACCCTAATCTAGACATAAGTGGGTTAAATGTCTCTTTGGACAGAGTCCCTACCAAGCTTTACCTGCAAAGCTAATGTTTGTATGTTTTTTGTGTGTGTGTATAGTGTGCAGTAACGACCAAGCGGCGTGTGGCTGCTGTCTGATGCAGAGACAAATGGCGAGGATGGAGGAGTTCTTTAACATGACAGTCAAAGAAATGAGCCAGCAGCTGACAAACTCTAAGATGGCCCTCAACAATATCAAAAGTGAGTGTTCACACCAAGCAGAATGCAGGGTAGAGCATGCATGGCCTTCTGGTCACATTAACCAGATCTTTTTCTTCTATTTGACTTTTAAGACAACCGCAGTGCCTTCTCTGTCGCCCTGAACAATGAGAGAAGTTTAAAATGCATTGGACCCTTTGCCGATGACAGACGGGTTGCCTACGAACACGTCTTTCTCAACCTAGGAGACAGCTACAACGTGCAGACTGGCATCTTCACTGCTCCCCGTTCGGGTGTCTACAGCCTGGCGGTCACCGTCTACAGTCTCTCCCCTGTTGACCTGCCCCAGGCCACGTGCGCCCAGCTACAGGTGAACGGCATGGCAGTGGCCCCTCTCATTGAGAAGAACGGACTAGACAGCGAGGACAGCAGCACCGCTGTGATCGCCAGACACCTGAAGGCTGGCGACCAGGTATCTGTCAGCCTGCTGAGAGGGTGCAACATCTGCGACGATACCACCCACTATAACACATTCACCGGTTTCCTGCTGTATGCTGCTGAGAAAGCATAGCTGCCTCTGGCTTTAACTCTGCTAGATGACATCTGTTCAGGTTAACAGTAATGAGTTCAATCGTTTGATCCGTTGTACTCAGTTTCCTGTTACTTGTTATGTTTAAGGCAGTCTGTTTTCTTCTGTATGCCATGCACATAAATTGTTAGCATCATGTCAACTGCAGAGTAAATATGAACAAAGTAGCCTTTTTTTCTTTTTTAAATTGAAATATCCTGGATGTAATTTTTGGCCTTGTTCCAATGAAATGAAATGATCTGATCTGAGTTACCAGCGAAATGCTTTTATTGTTCAAATAAAATAAATGGGACTTCTAAACATACAGCTGTCATCGTGATCATATTTTTGTGAGTGAATAAAACAGTAAAAAATTAAAGTGCACATAAAATAGGCTGCTGTTCCCAGAAATATTACAAAAAAAGTGAATATGAAGAGCATGAAAGCAGCAAGCTCAGAAAGATTCATTCCAATTCTGCCTGAAAGAAAAGAAGAATGACTAAAAACATCTTATATTATCTCCTTATGCCATCCCTCGTAAATACTGTATAACTGTAACAGGCTAAACATTGTGAAATCCTGTAAATAATGGCCTATTTGAAACAATAACACTTTAAACAAATGATGGTTATCTTCCCACATTTTGGGTGAACATGCTTTCCTTAGAAAAAACAAGAAGACAAAACGAGGAGATCCACACTATTCTGGCCCACCCAAGAGTAAAATCCCAGCAAACCATGAGATAAGGCATATAAAAACCTGACACTCACACAAAAACACTTTGTAGCTCCCAGAGTCATTCTGCATCTGTGTATCTGAGAATATCTATACAATTTCATGATAAAGCTATTGCATTCATTGCCAATGAATTCAAACTCCCTAAACTATTTCTACATTTTGACATTACAACATTACAACCATCAAGATCAGCCTATTTTATTGGGATTTTATACGACAGATCAATACAATGTTGCACATATTTGTGAAGTGAAAGGAAAAAGAGACATTGTTTTCTTTGACATTTTTATGAATAAAGATTTGAATGGTGTAGCTTGCATTTGTATTCAGCTGCCCTTTACCCTGATACCCCTAAATTAAATCCAGAGCAACTTCAAAACTCACCAAATTGATAATTAGGATTCACCTAAATCCAGCTGTTCTGTTAAGGGCCTCCAAGGTTTCCTTGAGAAAATTAAAAACCAAACCGAATCACAAAGACCAAGAACCCAGCAGACAGGTCAGGGAGAATTTTGAGAACAACTTTAAGATTGTATTAACAATATTCAAAGCATCTCACAGAGTACTGTTCAATCCATCATCCCCAAATAGAAACAGTGTGGCACAAATGCAAACCTAATAAGATTGTTTAGGCTGGCCACCTGAAGTGAAAGGCCAAGCTGTTGAAAGAAAGCCACTCGAGGTTTGTTGTGTCCCCTTCATCCCACAGTCATGTAGGGAGCACAGCAAACATATGGGAAAACCCATTCTGATCAGATAAGACTAAAACTGAACTTTATAGCCTACATT
>CM026068.1:25140739-25315739 GCA_014839685.1 Anableps anableps | reverse complement strand
TAGTTGGACAGCCATGTTCTGGTAGTTTTGTAGTTGTGCCATACTCTTTCACTTTTTGAAAGATGGACTGAACAGTGCTTCATGAAATATTCAAAACTGGGAACATTATAGCATTTATAGCCTGGTCCTGTTTTAAAGTTTTCCACATCTTTATCCCTGACCTGTCTAGTGTGTTCCTTGGTCCTGGTGATACTGTCTGCAAACTATTGTTCTCTAACAAACCTCTGAGGCTTTCATAGAAGAGCTGGATTTATATGCAGATTAAATAAAACACAGGTGGATTCTGTTTAGTCATTAGGTGACCTCTGAAAGCAGTTAGTTGCACTTGATTTTATTTCAGGGTTTCAGAGAAAAGGAGAGTGGATACAAATGCTCACCACACTCTTCATATTTGTGCTTGTGAAAAATTATGAAAGCCATGTTTTAATTTTCTCTCAGTTGTGTACTGCTTTACGTTGAGCTAATATACAAAATCCCCCAAACTATATGGATATTTGTAGCTGTAACGTCTCAAAGTGTTTTAAAAAATTGGGGTGGTACATTTGCCTCGCAATGTATATTATCCACTGAAATCATAATGTGCTACGTTAATATAAAATAAAACAAAACAACTTAATCATGAAGACACAATTTTAAGACCCCAAACACAAATTGTTCTCAACACATTTAGTGCTACATGTTATTATTTCCCATATCCCACCTCCCCATCTCCACTCCATCCTGGTAATTACAGGTTCATTTTTTTTAGACCCATGGATTCATGGGATTTGAACACTTAGCACGCTGTGGAGTGAACTAACCTCTCTCCTCCATCCCACTCTGAAATGGCCCTTAGGCCAATGCTGTGGCATAGTTAATGGAGTGTGCCTACATGAATTATTAAAAGTGCTTACATTCCCTTTATACTTGCCATACTATCGATATTCAACCCTTTCGCAGGCTCATGAGTGTGTGGGCGAATTTTTACACGCCAGGACGAATTGCCCTTTTCACTTACATATTGGTCCCTCTCATAAATATCTGTTATAATGTGGAATGAGAAGACTGTGTTAAATAAAACATTTTGCTGAAGTGTGGGTAGAGAAATAAGCAAAATGAAAAATGTAAAATAAGGAAATGCCTCCCTTGATACAATCTGGGCTCTAAATTCAAGTTCTGGGGTTACCAGTTCTTAGGACACTGAAATGTAGACATTATTGCTGCTTGTTAGATCTTACCAAGATTTATACTATCATTCTCCAGTGGGAGCTATAAAAATTGTAAAATCAATGAAAAAAAGACATGGTTTTCTTAAAGAAAGTACTTGTGAACCTTTTTGGACACCCAGTTCTTGGCCAGCCCAGATAACTGGCAAAATTCATATTTTTACCCCCCCCCCACACCCAAAAAAAGAGGGAAACAACCTTGAATGCTTAAGAGGAGCATACCAGAATTATAGGGGAGTATTATATTGATTTTCTCATGTGTTATGGTGTAACCTATAACTAGATGGCTCCCAGTTCAATCCAGTGTGCAGAGATCTAGAACCAAATTGTCCTCTCCAGTAAATATCTTTGACACTCAACTATTTATTGCATTCACATGTGTGTATATGTGGAGGAAGTTGTGTGGGTGTGTGTGTGTGCTTGAGAGATATAGACTTAACAGCAGATGGCAACTCATTTACTACAGGCAAAGAGACAGAAAGCCTTTAAGCCATTTCTTGTAAACAGACAGCCTGTAAACAATCATGAATTAGGGCATTTCTGGAGGTGCCGAAGATGCCACAGCATTGATTATGTAATATGTATGGTGCAGGAGGTTGCAGTGATCTAGGTTTTGCTCCATATTGTGCAAAGTTAAATGTTTAACTAGTTCTGCAAGACCCAGACATGAAGGCTGTTGCTGTTTCTTGGTCATTACAAGAACCCAGGGTGAGAAAACAGAAGAATTATCAGGTCAGAGACAATGTTTAAGGCTATCAAGAATAGATCGGGAAGATTTACATGATTCAGCCCAAAAATTTGTTTGCATCTGCTTGTATCTCTTCATGTCAGATTACTCTCTGCTGTTATATTCCCAGGAGAATCTTGGCTTTATTATTTTTTAGACAACAATGGTCTTGACTGGGGCTTGGTGGCGACAGGACTAAGCCTGCCAAAAATACCTTTTAAGATATGAGGTAGGGATCTATGTACAAAGTTTAAGGTATTTTAAAATAATCACTTATTCAATGAACATACACTAGTAAATAAATCTAGACAGTAACTGTTTTATTGTTTTAGGCATGCTATTATTATTTATTGTTTTGACTTTAGGGTTTCCACCATGTATGTTGCAGAAGCACTGTAGATTTTGAATCGGTTAAAAACTAATTACCTGTAGCTAGGGTTGCCAAACATCGCTTAAACTCGGTATTGTCCTATACTTAAAATACGCATTCTATATTAAATCAATATGTAGTGCAGTTTTTTTTTCCATATTTTGAAAAGTGCAAATATATTTATCTATTCATGACAGTAATTTATGTAAGCCAAAACTCAAATGAGGCACTCTCTTTCTTAAGCTTCCTGCTACATTTTTCATTAATATAAACAACAAATCAGTCAATCATTGGTCATAAGCCATGGGTTGTTTCTCCAAAGATAACTCAGAAGTACAGTACTGTCTCTCATCTTTTCAAGGATATGCCTTAAAACAGTGCAAGAGTTTGAGACAGGCATGAGCCTAATTTACGGGTGACAATAATAAAGACCGGGAATACATGGGAGACTAAAACAAATCTATAGTTGTAATGTGTGAAAAGGAATGTACACATGGCACACAGTTTAGTTTATCACTGTGTATTTTTATTCACACACAGGATTTATTGACATCAAACTACATGTAGTGGAAACATGGGAACAGTTGGAATGTTTTCTACAAGAAAGAAGAAACACCCCCCGTTCCTCTGGTTTAAAAATAATTATTTGGGCTATTTGTAATTTGTATATGCTTAGTAGGCCAATCAATTTTTCAAATAAAAGACTATTAAGGTTAGACTAGCAAATTATATGAACTTACCAAAATTGAAGTAACCAGTAAAATATAAAGCAATATGTCTCATGGCATATGTTGCACTACTGTATAACAATTAATAATTATAATTACATTTATACCATTACCAATTTATGCACTAATGAAAAACTAATTAGAAATGATTGTTTAACGGTCTAATCTTCAACAACCTTATATTCCTTATTAGTCATGAGGAAAACTTTCATGAAGGCAACACTAAAAGTAGCATATTTGAATACATATAAAGCATTTATGAGATGCATCCATAAATCACATCTTTACACTGTAGTCTTATAAGGAAATCAAAATAAAAGATTTAGAAATATTTTTTGATGTTTTTTATGAGTACAATTGAAAGAAATAGTAATGAAAAAAAAATAAATCACACTAACATTTTATACAGCCAACAATAAAATGTATTTATCATAATCTAATTATTTGTAGTGGTTAATCTGGTTGTTTATCCTCAAAGATGACCTGTGGTTTAGAAACCAGACTATAGTTCAAAATGATGGTCTGTGAAGAATGAGTTTTTTCTCTAACCAAACAATTTTTAATTCAATGTTTGCTTAAACTATCTGATTTTTATCTAAAGAGCAAAAACCCAGCTCTGGCATTAATTAGGTAACCAAGCAGTGTGTTTGCATGTAACAACCATTTCTTTACTGTAAAATAATCATTATTCCTGTCCAACAGTCAATGAACATTGCTCAGTTTTTTTTAGATGTTATATTTGTATTTCTCTTGTTTTTTTTGTTTTTTTGTTTTTTTTTTTGTAAGGTCACTAAACTTTGGTTTCTTTCATCTTAAAGCATCTCTTAATTGCTCCACACTGTTTTAGGGACACAAAGGGATATTAATGAAATGCAAAGAAAGCAATTAACATATTCCATCTTTTCAGGCCAAAATAATGTTAGATGCTATTTTGGGGGAGTTTATTAAAGTTCACTCCAGGATTATAATGACTTTCTTTTTTATCAGATGGGAATGTGTGGTTTTTCCCTTGAACTAAGACTATAAACTGATTTAGCAGCCAAAACCATTCTTAACTCACAGTTGGGCACAATTGAACTATTTCTGTTCTTATGCTAATTTGCCAGTAATTGTTGAAGCCACACACTGACACACCAATTCAAGTGTCCATACTAATGTGCTCTTACTGTAAGAATTTCTATTTCTAGCATGTCAGTGCCTCTTGGCAGAGATGGTATCTTTAAGGAGGACCCTCTCATCCTCATTACTGCACACAGAATAACTGAATAAGAAGAGTTTTACAGCATGAAGCAAAGGCTACACTGACAGTAATTTCATCATGAAGAAATATTGACATTTTTGTTTTAGAATGTAATGCAAAGTAAGTTGTTCTTATCTAGTGAATTTGATATGGATTTTACCATTAAGCAGAGTGAAAACTTAGATTGCAATAATTATTTATTACAATTTTTTTTATAAATGTTTGATACCTTCAAGAGCAGATTTGTTCTTCATTATATAACATTCCCACTCAAATTGTTTCCAAATGAGTCCCTGATATTTTACATTAAAAAGGACAATGGATAAATTTTTATTTGCATGTTCAAGCTGCTGTACCTTGAAATATTACATACAAGTACAGCTCAAAAAATGTTTTGTGACAAACTTTGACATTTTTGTCACTCATTTAAAAAACTGATACACACACACACACACACACACACACATATATATATATATATATATATATATATATACTATATATATATATATATATATATATATATATATATATATATATTAAACAGAGTGAAATATTTCAAGACTGGGTTTCTTTTCGCATGAATTATTGCATCAATGTGCATTGCATGGATGCAATCAGCCTGTGGCACTGTTAAGGTGTAATGGAAGCCCAGGTTGTTTTGATAGCAGCCTTCAGTTCATTTTCTTCTCAGTATAGGTAAGATGCTTTTGACGTTATCGCTGGTTCAGGAGTGGCTTGACAGTAGGAATGCGAAATTTGTAGCCCATGTGTAGGATTTGGTGTGTAGTGGCTCCTAATTAAACTAAATATGAAACTGCCTTTGTTTTAGTTCATGAAAGTGGCCGATAAACTATAGGAAGAAACACCTTACAGTCAGCATGTTGCAGCAGCACCCAACTAGACTTTCGTTCGGGCCTAAAAAAATCGACCCAGACCGAGCCCATAGGGATTGTGTCCGAGCCCGATCCGACCCAACTAATTAACTACAGTTAGAGGTCCGAACCTCAACCAAACCCGACATGTTATTTTATTTAAGCTTTTCAGTTTGACATGATCGTTTAAAAAATGTATTTCAAAGAAATGAAGATATAAGATTTCTTGTTTATAAACAAGACTGACAGAATGGTATGAAACAGATAATCTGTGAAAAAAAATCGAGCTCCTGTGCCTTCTCCCAGCGCTATCTTGAAACAACCAATCAGAGGCAGGAGGCGGGTCTTAGCACTCTCAATCACATTTGTGTCACGCTGCTCCCCCTTCCCCTTCCTCCCCCCTTGCTCTCTGCTATGCTGCAGCTCACAGAGACTGTTGCTTCCTTCCAGTTTCTTTTCAAAATAGGTGACAGTTTTTGACTCAGTGTTTGACTTAAACTATACAACTTTTGTCCCAACAGCATAGACCAAGCAGTACCACTAACAATGTGATGCTTTACATGAGGCCACATGACAAAAGACATTGGATACCACTAAAAAATGTTTACCTTGGGGAAATTAAAGCTGTAACCAAAACCACCAGTGCCAGTTGGCAATATGGGAATAAAAAAAAAGGTTGGTTTAGCCTTAAGTTACCATTAAGCAAACTGGTGGATCAAGCAGAGTACCACAAATTGGTGTTGCATAGCATTAAACAACTGTTTTTAGTGAGGGAATTAAAAACTTTCTACCCAACAGGCTTTAGGTTACATCAGACGATTACAGATCTTGTGACAGGTAATGTCATGTATTTGGGGCTATGGTAACCTAACTGTAAAGCCACCTTAAAATCCTTCTCGTAAATTCTGTATGTAAATCTGGAGGTAATCAGTATGTCAGCCAGCAGTAGCTGGTTGAAGCATCAGATCTTTATCTGTCTCTGTAAAACAACACAAACAGACTTGGCCTGGAGCAAACTAGAGTCATCCACTGCAAAGACATATTTCCATCTTTTTCTGAGATGGAAAGTCTATTTTAGGCAGATGAATGACTGAGTACGAATGAAAGGAGACAGATTGTGAAACAAAGAGAATTTTGTTCTGCAAACATAACACGGAGGTCAGCTCTGCTGCTACACATTGCAATTGTTGCCAGGGAGAGAAGATAAGCTTTAAAAAAAGAAATGGAAAGGGAAGTATTTTAATACTCCCAGCTTCAGTGCTCATTGGGATTTAGTGAGGTATGTTAATTAAAATATTAATCATGAATTACAGCAATTCCTTACACTGGGGAACAACGGCAAGAGTTTTAAAATTAGTATGTTTTCATCAATACATGTTCCGTGTATGTGAGTGTGAGTTTTTTGTAAGAGGAGAAATAGAACCTAATGTTTCATTATTTCCCTTTCCTCCTCACCCCAGCTTCCCCAGGAGGTGATCGGACAAGCCTGTTTCTCAGAGATAAAGTGCTGCTCACCACATCCCCAGAGCTGGGAGAAGTTGGCTCATCACATACTGGCAGTCTGCTCATGTAACAGACCCCTGCGCTAACACTGAGACACAGACAGTCTGAGGGCTCGGGTGAGCCGCTGCATGGGGTGGAAGGGGTTGAACAAGAGTGCAAAGCAGAGGTGAGATGCAACTAAGGATGGCTCCACACTGAAAACTAAAAAAACAAAATAAAACACTGAAAATTCTTTAGTATTGCTTTAAAAAAAATGGAAAATCAATATACATTTTAAGTCATTAAGTCTTTCTACAATAGAAGGATAAATCTTGTCCCTCTTCAGCAACGTACATTTTGAATACTTCAAGGGGTTTCTGGCACAGTTACCATTACGTTCAAGGTGCATGGAGATGGAGGACAAAACCGAAGGAGTTCAGGACCGTGGAGCAACAGTCTTGCAACACAAACTTGGTAAAAAGAAAGCACAGCTTTCTGTAATTTTACATTTCAAGACATGAGAAAATATTATCAACAAGTTGAAAGATTATTTAATTGTGAAAAAAAGAAACACCTAACCAAATTAATAGTGGCATTATTTCATACAGCAATACCAAGCCAAGATGAAAAAGCCTGCTGATTCCTGGGGATTTTAGAGAGCAAAGAGCAGCCAGGTGCTGCTAACCGAACACATCTAATTAACTGATTATCTGCATTTATGACCAGGTTTATACAGGCAGGAGTTTGAGCACTATGCATGTCAACACAACATTAACAAGGAAAGACATCAGCAATGACCTTTGAGAGGCAATTGTTGCAACCCATCAATTTGGGGTTAGAGCCCATTTACAATAAAATGAACTCTATCCTTCTAAGTGAGAGAGATTTATCTGAGTGGAAAACATAAGGGTTCACTATCATTCCCCTGGCAACCAGCCAGCTCTCTGGAGAGCAGAATGGACCTCCCAGCAAATTTACCCCAAGGACATACTGCAAGACACCACAAATAAATGCGAGAGTTAAATCTAATGGACCTAATTATAATCTCAAATGTTAAAGATCATGACAGTACAATTAGAAAAAGATTAATAGTTCTGTCATTTGTAAAGGATCAAAAGAAATTATCTTCTCACTCAAATACTACGTATATATTTCATTGCACTCCAAAAGCAAATCAAAACCCCTCTATCATCATGGTTGACAATTGATGATTTGAACATCTGGACACCTAGATTTGTTAGGCACCATATCCACTGGTGTACAGTTCTTATCTTCCATATTCAGTGGTAAGTTTCAGACAATAGCAAGTATGGCGATGGTGGACAAAAATCCTGATAAGGTACATATTTAGGAGACAAAAGGAGGTACCTCAGTGGATGGAGGTGGTCCCTGCATTCATTTAATTTATTGCAAATTGTGGATAAAGAAGATTTCTGTCATTTTCTTCTCTTTGTTCATTTCGGAGCGCGTACATGAGCTACTGTATACTGCACCCCAATGCCCCAGTGACTACCAGTGGTATTGCCTTATGTTGAGTTTGGGTAGACATCCACAAGCTCCCTGATGAAGGACTAATATATATACAAAATGAATATAGAAGATGGACAGCAGGTTCTGTACTCGTCTGCATGTTTCACTTTGGCCATAAATGGTCTAAGCTGGTTCTAAGAGCTATTAAATCAGAGGGCAGAAGATAAGTACACATCACACTTTCAGACTTGTGTATTAAAATAAAAATGTTTGAAAGCCACATGTCCCTTTCTCTCCACCTCACAAATGTTCTATGCGTTGGTCTATTGCATAAAATCCTAATGAAATATGTTGACGCTTCTGGTTTTTATGTGACCAAATGTGAAAAAGTTTAAGGAGAATTCACATTGTAAGTACCAGTGCAGACTGACAAAGGAGCTAAAATATCCAAGGCCATACCAAAGCAACATACAAAATATATGAAAACCACTTTTGGACAACTTCATGAATAATCTTTAAAATGATGAATCAAGCACTTTAAAATTAATCTAAATATGTGATATCAAATCAGAAAATGAAGTCTCTTCATCTACTAGAGTTGTGTTTTCCTTTAAATTTGTAGTGTTATAATCAGAAGCCTGAGCAGAATTCATATAAAATCACATGGTGCTTCCTAAACTGTATTAACTTTCTTCATATTTGCATGTACCATTTTTACTTTTAGCCCATCCTACCTGTCTTCTCAGCAGTTAGATATGTTTGTGAGCAATTTTACAATCAGCAACATCCTCAGCAGGGATTGAGTTATTTGGTGCTCGAAGGATGGAAAACCATTTTTTTAAAGGTATGTTAAGTGCATTCGGGTTGTCCTTAAATTACTTTAAAGGATTTTGTTTAATTTTTCTGCTTCAAGTGACATTTGAAGAAAATTACATGACTGCTGATTTAACACTTAGAATTTCCATAGCAAGTGCAAGGCCCACCATCTCTTTTTCATTTCATTACCTTTAGTCAGTTCTGGGCTTATTTTGCCTGATAAAAGATGTTGGTTTTACTTATTTGGCTGCCTCACCCTTCAACACCTCTTTCTTCATCTAAGGTTTCCAACCTCTACACATATATCAGTGCTCTCATTTTTCTCATTTTTCTTTTTATTGCCATGTCAAAAGATTAATTAAAGTAACTTGTGAAGTTGAAGCCAGACTCTAAGGATATTACCAAGTTTTACAATTGAGCAGGGTGGGCTGTGTACTGCCTCAGGTGGTAACTTCTGGCTGCAAATGCAGAAAGTGAAAGGTGTACACATCGAGCTGATTAAGTGTTATAATGAAAGGCGATGGAGTCCGAGAAGCCACTTCAATTTTTTTCTGGCAAAACAAGAAAGTCCCTTCAGAGAGCAGTGGAATATTTCATCTTAGTACCTCATTAAACATCTTACGTCTTACAACAAGTTTTCAACTTGCATGATAAAAGGCAAACACTAACTTGCAACATTCATTGTCTCTGTGATCCTCTCCTACAAATGGAGCTTTCAGTGCTTGTTGTAATCACTTCTCTCTGACAGGTAAAGACACCTTAATGGAGTGATGTTGGCCACATCCAGGAATCTTAAAGAACAGAGAGTGGGCATATCTCAGGATTGAGAATCACTGAACAGTTTATGAACCCAAAACTCAAACTAAGGCTTTAAAACTTTTCTGGTTTAGAAAGTATTTTTTTTATCCCAAGTATGACTACATTAACCAAGCTTCAATGTACCATGTCGTACTATACCATACCTTACCACCATTATTTATAAAGTACTTTACAATAAGTGAGTGGGAAAGCAAAGCTCTATGCTGAGGAACTGATAGGCCAGGTTCAGCCAAAGGACCCAAAAGCAGGTACAGGAGAAAGCTGTAGTGAGTGGGAGAAAATGTTTTTTGAACATGCTTGGGAAATGTGGTGTGCACCCCTATAGTGGGACAAATACATAACTCTGTTGTATCCACTAGCATTTGGATCAGCTAATTGTTCACAACAACTCAACTGCTGGTAAAATAATTTACAATGAATGTTCTTACTTCATTTGGCCATGAGTACATAAACTCAGATCACAGAGGAGGACATTATCTATGAATACTTTGAACAGAATTTTGTATATTAACCAGCATCGTTTTACTGGGTTAATCTTATTTTAAATTATAAAAGTTTTAAATATAATATTTTAACTTATGTGCTTTGTAACATTTGACAATTTTTGTCTAAATTTCTACAGAAAAATTGTTCATGTTTTAAGAATGTCAAAAGAAAAAAGCTTAATTTAGTGCTGTAAATCTTGATAAGTATTTAGAAAACCACATATTTGCTAAAATAAAATGTCCACAGTGAAAATGTCCACAGTGAATTCTGCTATGTTATAGAGAACATAGCAGAATGTTCTCTATAAACTGTACTCTGAGAGTTTAAAACAGAAATGCTTTAGTAGGTCTCAAATGGCTACAGGCAACAAAGAAACAGACAGAAAAATAAACATTTATATCTGAAATTCTGTTTAAAGGGTATATACTGCTATGTCATCAGTTTAATTTTCAAACAGTACTTTGGAAAACATAATTTTTTAATAAGTGCCCTATTTAACAGCATAGTAAAAACTAATTAGGTTTGTACACTCTTCTACTTCTAGCCCTGATGTGTATTTTTTAATAACTCCTCTCTTTTTAGTAAATTTAGGAAATTCATATATATGCATATGATTTTCAATGTTGAGGATCCCTGTCCCATCATCATCTCCACCCCCAAACCCAGAGTTGAAACCATATATTTACATACATCAAATAAAAAGACTCATGCACATTTCATTCTCAGTCTGAAGTTAAATTAGACCAAATTTTTTAGAGATATTTTTTGAAACTTTTTTTAAATCCAGAAGTTTACATACATTTGGTCAGTATAAGGGATAATTGTCTTTTAAACTTTATGACTTGGGTCACACCTTTTGGGTTTCCTTCCACAAGCTTCTCACAAGTTTATTGGAGTTCTGGCCCATTTCTCCTGACAGAGCTGTTGTAACTCAGTCGGGTTTGTAGGCCGTCTCGCTTGCATTGTAGGCCGCCTCGCTTGCACACACTTTTTCAGATCTACCCACAACTTTGTTCTCCGTAAGCCACTTCATAACCACTTTGGTTATATGCTTAGGGTCATTGTCCATCTGGAAGACCAATCTGCGCCCAAACTTTAACTTCCTGGCTGATGTCTTTAGATGTTGCTTCAGTATTTCTCCATAATGTTCTCTCATGATGCCATCTATTTTAGGAAGTGCACCAGTTCCTCCTGCAGCAAAACAGCCCCACAACATGATGCTGCCATCCCCATTTTTCACAGTTAGTATGGTATAAACGTCCATGTTTTTCCTCCAAATGTAACAATAGTCATGATGGCCAAACAGTTCCACTTTAGTTTTATCAGACCACAGGACAGGTCTCCAAAAGTGAAGGTCTTTATCCCTGTGGAAATTTGCAGACTGCAGTCTGGCTTTTTATGTTTCTTTTGGAATAATGGCTTCTTCCTTGCTGAGTGGCCTTTCAGCCCATGTCAGTACAAGGCATACTGCTCTGTGGATAATGACTCTCTTACCAGCTGTAGCCTGCATCTTCACAAAGTCTTTAGCTTTTGTTTTGGGGTCAATTTGTTCATTTTGAACCAAAATACATTTATCTCTGGGACATAGAACGCACCTCCATCCTAAGCAGTACGATGGTTGGACATTCCTATCATGTTTATACTTGCATATAACAGTTTGGATAGATGAATGTGGCACCTTCAAGCATCTGGAAATTGTTTTGAAGGATGAATCAGACTTGTGCAGCTCCACAGCTATCTTGCTGATATGTTGGCTGATTTCTTTTGACTTTCCCATTGTGTCAAACAAGTAAGCAGTGTGTTCCAGGTGTGGCCTTAAAATACATCCACTGGTTTGCCACCAATTAACTCAGATGTGTCAGTTAACCTATCAGAGGTTTGTGGAAGGACACCCAAAAGGTTTGACTCAAGTCATGCAGTTTAAAAGACAATTATTCTTGATACTGACCAAATGTATGTAAACTTTTGAATTCAAAAAAGTTACAAAAAAAAAAAAAAAAAATCTCTAAAAAAATGTTAATTCACTAAGTTTTCTGGCATTTAGCAAATAGAAATAATTTTGGTAATTCTAACTATCCTAAAACAAGAGAAGTTTGGTCTGATTTAACTTCAGACAGTGAGAAAAAAATGTATGTCTTTTTATTCAGTATATGTAAATATCCGGTTTCAACTGTATATGCAAACTCTAAAGCTAAACATTCAGACCCACAGAGACTAAATTCGATAACGGTTTATGTACAGGCTTTACACCACAGCCCAATGGTCTTTTCCTCAAAGTGTGAGTTATCCTATATGCTTCACCTTGGGGGATATTAATAAACCAGCTATAGTATTTAGAGAGATCAATACAGTAGAATATTGGTCCTCTCTCCTTCTTTCTGTTTTGTTTCCTGATATTTCTGCTCAAATCAATAGAGTATGTATTTTAGAATGTCACTAAAACATAAATCCTGCCTGTTTCCCAAAACACCAAATTTGAAGGTTTGTGAGCAATGGCCTACATGACCCAAATAAAAAAGATGCCCTACTCTTTAAATTGAGGTCAGCAAGTAAATATAAATAAATCCCATTCATAACTTTACATCAGCTTGCAATAGTTTACAAACCTTATTTATTTTGTTACATCCATTAATCATTCTGACTCTCAAAAGACACGCTACTTAATTCAATGCTTTACTTGTGCGAAAAAGGGCAAATTATGTAAAGTGTGCCCTTGACATTGGTCATTTCTGAGATTTATTAGGAAGAACACTGGGTAGATTATAAGTCTGACAATCCAATCATCTGACAGAAACCAAATGAAAAATGTTAATTTCAGTACACCACCATATGAAATTCCTTGCAAACTGTTGAAGGGTTTTCTGCCGACATGTTTAAGCACTGTTTTCATTCCATTTTGTTTAATTTTTTTTAATGAATTAACAAGGCATGGGCACAAATGCAAAAATTGTAGACGAAATAAAACTGGAGAATGAGCTGGAGAATACTGTATTATTTTGGCAGTTAGATTGAAATATTTTGTTATGACAATGCATCTGTTTCTGCTGTTGAGAACTCGTAAAGAATAAAAATAAAAACTCATGAAATATATTTTTAAAAGTGACTTCTTTTCCACCCTTGAGTATATAGAGTAGAGGACACATCAAGCCCAAAGGTTACAATCATATTCAACAAATTAGAATATTATTGAAAAGTTAATTTATTTCAGTAACTGTATTCACTAAATCAAACAGATTATACAGATTAATTACACACAGACTGATGTTTTCAGGCCTTTATTTTTGTTAACTTTTTCTGTTACTTACAGCTAATACGCAATATTATATCAGACCAATTTAAAAAAAAAAAATTAATACAGAAATGTGGACTTAATGAAAACTAAATTTAATACCTGCTTAAAGGTTATTTTCAAAAGGTGCGTTTAATCTGACAAACGAGCCTCATTGAAACCCATTTTCTGATTTACTGAATATGTCTGTACTATGATTCCTTGGCTGAAACACATAATTCAACTAGGATTTAATGGTGCAGAAAAAGACAGTATATAGTTACAAGTGTGTTCTTTTCATTAGTAAAGTCATGTATGTGCTTACTTTGATGGCACCATTGCTTCCATGTCAATGTATGAATGGTTTTAAGCACATTTCAAAATTGTATTCAAAGAGAATGCATTTTGAAAGACCAAGAACAAAACAAGGATAGTTGTTGAGTACGTCAAAGTTCAAAAGCCAAACTTGTTCATTTACATATAAAGATGTAGTCAAATCTATTGGGGTCCTTACTAAAGATGTGTAAAAGGTCAAATTCATCTCTTATTGCAGTATTTCAAACACACAGAAGAAAATGTGAAACAGAAAATCTACCTTTAATGTAAGTGCATTTATTGAGTGGAGAAAAGAATTCTATGTCGAGAATATTTTGTACAAACCCTTTTGGTCGATAAAACTGCACTTAGCTTTCTCCTGTAACATTTTATCAGGTTGGGGCATACAGAGAGAGGGCACAGTCTCTTTAGCTCATGCACAGTTCCAGGCTGTCTCTTAAGTTTGCTTCTCTCCAGCTCACTCCACAGGTTTTTGATAGCGTTTACAGTGCTTATAAAAAGTTTCCATCCCCTCAGATGTTTTACCCTTTTTATTGCTTTTACAAATCAATCATGATCAGCAAAATTTGTCTTTTTTTGACAAAGAATTTAAAAAAAAAACCTTTAATGTCAAAGTGAAAACTGATTTCCAGAAAACAGTGACAGTTACACAAAAATATGAAACATAAAATAAGTGATTGCATACATATTTATCCCCTTCAAGTCATTCTTAGATGCACCTTTGGCTCCAATCACAGCGTAGAGTCTTTGTGGATAAGTCTTAATCAGGCTTTCACATTTGCAGTTTTACTTCATTCTTCCTTGCTGTGAACAGCCCTTTTCAATTCCAGCCACAAATTCTCTGTTGGACTGAGGCCTGGGCTTTGACTTGGCCTGTCCAGAACATCCACCTTTGTGTCTTCAAACCATTTCTGTGTAGCTTTAGCTGGATGCTTCTGGTCATTTTCTTGCTGGAAATTAAATGTTCTCTGAAGCTGTAGTTCTCTTGCAGATGGAAAAAAAAGCTATTTTAAGACTGTTTTTTTTGTTTGGTTTTTTTTTGTCTTGTTTTTTTCCAAAAGTAAAGCACACATGAAAAACTGTTTGCAAGACACACACTATCCATAAATTTTTGAAATAACATATTTTAAAAATAAAAAAAAAAAAAAAAAAAAGATAAAATAAAAAATCCAGAGAAAGAACATTTACCACAATAAGGCCAAAAAGTACAAGCATTTACCCAATTACCCAAACTAATTTTACAGGAAAAATCATAATATTTTCGAAGAAACCAATCTGAACCATTAAATATCAACTTTTTCTTACGTCTGGGTTATTTGGAAAAGAAAAGATAAGCGCTCTATAAAACTTCACTAAAAAAAGTTAAACCAAAGGCATTCAAAAGAAATAATACTGCTATTGTTTAACACCAAAGCAATAACTAGATAAATCTGTTATTCAAATGCCAATCATAAACCGAAAAAGAAATGTTCATTAGAAAAAGAAAAAAAATGAATTAAAATAAAATGAAATTAATATAAATGGATCACTGGTCTTCTGCATCCACTTTAATCCATGTCTGTGTACAATTAATTTTGAGCATGATCAATTGATACACTGATCAAAAGCTCTCTGTGGGGCCTCTAATACATGGGATACACATCTCCCAGCTAGCTATTGATTGGCTGCAACACTCTGTAACAGGGAATTGTTGGTGCAAATCAATGATGATATATAAAGCATTGTTATCACTATGTAATAATGACTTTGTTATATTTTGTAAATGAGTCTGCTTTTTGTTTTACTTGTTAAAAACTTCTTTAATGATTTGGATTGTGTGGCAGTTGCTGTTAAGGCTTTCATGCCACAGCTTCTCAATTAACTTCCCACTCTTGTTTCAGTCAATAGCCTATTATTTGAAGTTCATTAGAGCCAATTATTTGACAGTATACTCATTAAAATTGTGACCTGGGTGGATAATTTAATTGCATGGCTCTTATGAATGTTGCATACAACAGTATTTATTTGTAAGTGCTCTAAAGAAATGCTTCAGAAATATTTCATAATTTCTGTTGGAATATTTTGCAATTTCTTTGTCAAATTTAATTTAAATATGTTACATTCTTGTATTTCTCTGTTTATACCTCTTAAACTGTTGCACATTCTGTCATCAGTTGTAAAAACAATCATTTCAAACTATTTTATTGGGACTTTATGTGATAAATCAACACACAGTAGCACATAATTTTGAAGTGGACAAAAATGATGAATGGTTTTAAAACTTCTTGACTAATTAAACCCTAAAGTGCAACTGTATTCAACCCCCTGCATTTAGAAATAATTTTATTAGAAAATAGTGTCCACTTGTGTGTAATTTAATCTCATCTTAAATACAGTTCTGTTAAAACCTTAGAGGTTGGTTTGAGAACATTAGAAAACAAAAAGCATAATGAGGACCAAGAAACACAGCAGACAGGTCATAGATATAGCTGTCGTGAACTTCAAAGCAGAGTTTGGTAATAAAAGCTTTGTTCAGTCCATCCTTCTAAAACTGAAAGTGTGTGACACAACTGTAAACCTACAAAGGCATTTAATCTGACAGACCTGCCAAGAAGAGCATTAATCTAATAGGTTACCAGTCATTTTTACATCAAAAACACAGAAAAAGGTGCACATCTACACAGTGAACTCATAGGACTCTATAAAACAAATATCACACAGTTAGTCTTTCATTTTGTTGCAAATTATTTTGCAAAAAAAAACAAACAAAAAAAAAACTTCTGTATTCCCTCTACCTCAGTCAGAGGATTCTCAGATGACATGGGTTTACAGAATTAAGTATTCCTAAGCAGAGCTAATGTGGTGAAAGTATGACTAATTGTGTCTTTCTCTGTGTTTTCAACTCAGATTTGTTCTTTAGTGGTGTTGACTTGTATTCTGTACAGCTCAGCTACATATGAGAAGACTACTTAGGCCTCTGGATAATCTAACTGTTTGCTCCAGCCTCCATCTGACTGGATGAAAATGCTCCAGAATCTACGTCAGAATCTATCAAACGTTGCTTGTCCAGCACAGTCCTTAAAACTCACCCAGAAAAATCACCTTGAAACCAGCTTTTTTGTCATTCCTTGTCGTTTTACTACTATTCTCCTTTTCTAGCGTCCTAACAGCTGGTTTTTGTTTTTCTTCCCAATTCATTTTAAAAACTTAATGTTTTTATGAAATCCTAGATTTCATATTCAATTCAGAATTTATTATCCTGTTGTCTTTCTTATGACTGTACAGTTGTTCAGAAGGAATTGTACCTCTGACTGCTTGCTTTAAGAAAAAGAAAAACAGAAACCTTACAGAGGAACTATTATGAAGTTAACCTATCCACGCTTTTCAAAGAAGTCGGGTCAAATTACTAATGTTATATTGTGTCATATTGTTGCTTAGGTGCCTATTTTTACCCAAATGATTCATTCATTTGATATTAACATGTGTAAATGGTAAAAAAAAAAAAAAAAAAAAAATGGTTGAGTTTGTTGGTCCAAAAAAATAAGTAGCTGATTCCCACTGGACTTAAAATAGACAAGTAAATTGGGAGGGGGGTGGAAACTAGACAGGATGCTCACTGAAGCAAAAGATTGACAGAAGGTTACTATACATGCCTAAAAAGCATTTTTACCTTCTTCAGCCCAACCAAACCCAAAATATTAGATTTGCAACAGAGCTGAACGTGAAGCCTATAATGATATCAACAACATCCACAAAGGTAGACATTGGAACATGTTCACTGCAGAAAAAAAGTTTAGGTTATGTCAAGTCTGAGCAAAGAAATTATTTTAAAATGACTTTCACATGAATTAAAATGTGTCTCGGCCTCCTTGCACGGCACATCAGTGTCCAGCTACAGAATGTTCTGATTGTGTTTCCAACAGGAAGCAACAACAGAAATGTATTAATCAATGGATAGGTTTGGGGTTGTGATTCCGACTTAGTTCAAAAGCCTCCGACTGTGCGTGGAGATGAAACTTGAAACTTGACAGATACCTAACAAGGAAGAATCACTATTTGATCTGGTGAGGTAAATATGTGTAGTGTACTTCTTATCGTACATGCAACTGGTGCTACCCGAGAAATGTTCCCACCGCTAATCAGTTCAAATCACAGTGATTGCTCTCAGCAGAAAATTAATCTAATTTTCTGTCAAAGCTGCTGCCAGTTACTTAAGATTTGATCTCTTTCATTATTTCACTCTCATTTCTTTCCTCCCTCACTTTCCTACTTATGCTTTAGGCCGTGGTTAATTAAAATGGAAAGGAAAGGATTTGCAGTCAGTTATTCAGGACAACTTTGAGTGGAAGTTAATTATAGAGTCCAATGAATCATATGAAGAACATTTTCAGCTGGTTTTGGAAAAACTCAAACATCTAACCTATGATTGGGATAAAATTAACATAGTATTCAAACATAACTTAGACTTGCTGTTTTATTATAAGAAAACAATTTGGTTTGGGGAAAAAAAAAAAAAAAAAAAAAAAAAAAAAAACTTCTGGTAATATCACAGAGTGGCAGCTCTGGCATTATTGGTCATCCAAGCTATACAGGCCTGTACATTTTAGAAATAAACCAGCCAGTTTACAAATTGGAATACTTTTGCTGGAAAATTGAGACACTTCTAAAAGACTGTAATATTTCCAATAATACAAAGGCATAAAGGAAATATATTTACAACTGCTTATTTGAAAAAGTATACATAAGTTATAGTTCAGACTCTGCAAATCCCTTTATCAGCTCAAGTAGAACTTTGCCCAGTAAAGTTCTACTGGGCAAAGTAGAACTTTACTGTAATAAAATAATTTGACAAATTGTTACTTAAATAAACTCTGTCCCACATTCCTCGCATTCTTTCTTCTGCACTTGTTCCTGAAATAAAATGTGTTTAAAGCCTATCCCAGTAATAGACGTGAGCACATTGTGGACAGCCAGGGTCCCTGCCCATCACAGAGTCAGCATAAAGACAAACAACAATGCATGCACGGCATACACACACCTAAAGGCAATTTAGACTAACCTGTTAACCTGTCCTATCATGAATGATTTTGTACCAAGTAGAATATAGAGAGCCAGGAGAAAACTGAAGTTTTAATGAACAATAATATCCTTAAGATAGAGAAACTTGGTGAAACGCTATGAACTCTGGGAATGAAACCTTGAGCTAAAGTTAAAGAGCTTTCCACTGTATTTTATTTTAGTTTAAGTTTGTTACCTCACATTAAAAACGTAACCAAAATGCATTTTATCACTTTACATTGCTGATATAGGACTGTTTCTCTCTCTTTTCAGTGTGGAGAGTTTAATGCATCTGCAGAATTGATTGTAGACTTTTCTGCTCTCTGGTCTTCCTGAAATGAATACAGCCTCTCTATAAAATCTACAAGGTTCAGCTGCACAAAATGGTGAGGAAGACAGAGAACTCACAGTACTCCAGTTTGAAAGCCTTTATAGTGGCAGCCTATACATTTGAAACTTTAAGATGCTTTTAATTAGTTTTTAAAGATCCTAGTCCCATGTGTTTGTCACAGATCTGATTTCATCATTTGAGCCATCTTGCTCCCTCAGGTCTTCTGAAAAAGGTATTTTTACAATTCTCAAAGCAAGGAGAAAAACCGACGGTGAAAACATAACTTCACACAGAATGATCCTAGGAACATTGTAGTTAAAAAGAAAAAAAGAAAACCGTTAATTGATAGAGGATCAGTCCACCCTTTAAAAGTCAAATGCTATGGTCTTTTGCGCTAATGCACCTCATCCAGTTTTTTTTGTTTTTTTTTATATATTCAGCTTTCTACAAACAGCTAAAAAAAAAAAAATAAATAAAAAAAAAATAAAATAAAATCTATTTTACTTAAATAGCTATTATGTTTGTATACTGAATATACTTTATGATTTACATACATTTTGAATGCAGGTTATTTCATTCTCACTTAAGAATATCTGGTTTTAAATGATTATACCCTTTCTTACATTGATGAACTCATCTCACCTCTCTTAAAATTGTTTTTCTATTTATTTATTTATTTATTTATTTTCTTTACCAATTTAGTAATAATTTTGTGCGTCTACCCATACGGATTGTGTTATTCTCATATCTGTAGTTCTAAAAATTTTTTTTCAACATAAGGTCAATGGTCCAGAAGAACAACTGATGAGCAAAAACTTTTATTACAACTTAAAAATCAAAAGAAATGTTACTTTATTCCTCCAGTTTCTTGTGACCCTTAGCCACTCTGATTTTTTGATAACAAGGCATAATTAGCAAACAAATCAGAAGACAGATTTAAAATAAACTGCCCTTAAAGTGCAACACTAACATCAAAACAACTGTGGCAAAGTTACAGGTTCCTTCCAAAGACAGTTAGAATATATAGTATACTGTGAAAAAAGTATACTATATGCAGGACTGTCTGCATTCAGGTTTTGTACAGGATGCTTTTGTTTATTTTTGACAGTGACAGTTATCTTGTCTATCCCAGAGTTTTATAAAACACATGCACCTTTATCAGTTATTTAAGAAACACTAGCTGATTCTGCACTTATAGCTGCTGCAGAAAAGTCTTTAATAAGCTGACATCTACCTCCTGAGGATCTCTGCATAGAGATGTTTGCTGATACTAGACTAAGACTTGCTTGATTCATGATTCCAAGATAATTCAGCTTGTAATATGTCTTCTTTGCAGTTCCAATAAATTGTGGGTGCAAAAACTTTGCCGTTGGACTTTGCTTTGTAATTATTAATGACTAGTGTTATAGCTGTGAGCTGCACTGCACTCGGGTCTCTCCCACATGGTTGTTGGTGGAGCCTAAGATGAGCGTGCCCTAAAACCAAGAAGTGATCTGGGTCCAGATTGACTTGCCATTCTGTTTCCAGCTTGATGTTTATAGAGAGAGCTGAGAGTTGCTGTTTTATGTCATCCTATTTTCTTCTTTCATTTCCATTTTTTAGTTAGCATGTTTTTGTTATTTAATTTGACCCATGCCTTATACTGAGACTTATTTTTTTTTTTTTAAATCTTTATTCTGTGGATCCAGAAAAAATGGTTTGGCTATCAAATTTTAAGCAAGACACTGGGAAAAATGGTTGCTACAACACAACACAAAAAAATAAAATGTTCTCGTCAAGAAATTTGTTCAAATAGTATTTACAAAAGATTATGTGCATTACACTATTCAAACAAACCTAATCACTTTGAAAATTTTGTTTTTGTCTGCTGAAGTTCTTTAAAGGATTTTATCTAGTTGATATTTAATTATTTATTCTCACATTGCAGCATTCACAGCAGTACCGTGCAACGGGTTCCTGGTTACCTAATGGTTTTCATGCAAAAAGGAAACATGGAAGTCAAGATTGTAAGAAAGGAATCATTTGGTATTCGGAAATGGAGACACATACTGTATATGTGAATACACATTTTGCATTCATTCGTCTGCACAGGAGATATGTTTCACAGCTTAGACTCACTCTTCCAGCTTTCATTGATTCATTGGAGAAAGTGCTTATCTAGGCAGTCGGGGTCCATTAACTGTGATACTTTTCCGGGATGCGTGTTGTTTAGACCATTATTAAACTCCTGTTAACAGCTGCAGTGGATCGCATTAGCCAAGAACAGATTCTTTCTTCATGACACCCTCCAATATTCCAGCGAAGCACGAGCACTAAGAGACTCTCAGCCGCTGTAAGACATCTGTTTTCAAACATTAGGAATGCTTCAGGGCTTCTAATGGAGTCTCCAGGGTAAAAAAAGTCCATCTATAAGGAGTGTTACATTCTACCTTCTCTGTGTTTGTCCAGTCTACATTTCATTTGTTTAATACCACAATTTTGATATTTAAATATTCTTTGATTGCACTCATCTTTTCATCCATCTATCCATTCATTCATTTTCTACTCAGATCCTATTCAGGGTAGTGGTGTGGAACATACTTGGTCGACAGACACCAAAAAAATAACTGCACATAATCCCTCCTAAGGTCATATTTACTGTTACTGGAAGAAAAAAAAAAAAAAAAAAAAAAAAAAAAAAAAGTTTCCTTGAACATTGTTTCTCTTTCTCTTCACATGTGTGCAGTTATCTTATTTCCACAGGTTCTGACAGCAGAAAGAATTAGTGCAAGTAAAAAATTAATATAATCAAAATATTAGTAACAGAGTGCATCTGGAGGATGCTCTCTTTATTGGAGGGTTTGGATCACCCTTTAGTAACTAATAAAACACATTTATACTATACAGGCCAAGACAGAGGGGGTTATAGGTAAAACAGGAAGGGAATGGAACACTGCGGATAAGGGGATATAGATCAGTAACTTCTAGATCATAAAGGAATTAGATTAAACTGAAAAGAGCAGTAAATGTGAGAAGTCTAGATTACCTCCCCATGAGACAAGCTTTGCTTTCCAAGTAAGCGTCAGTATTTTGCTGCAATAGAGTGACTTCAAGTTTACTGCTTTTCAGACATAATAATGGTGCAGGGTATTACTGTATTCATCACCCCTAGACACTAAATACACCTTAATGTACATTAATATGCACTGTTCTTCTTATCTACACTCTTGGGGGTATAGCCAATCAGCTTCAAGGAAAATGAATGCCGCTCCTGGATTGGCTGCTTTGCAAATGCCAGAAAGTTAAGTTGCATGTCAAGTAGCATTGCAACTAGGTATTTCAGCTTCCCAAGCTGCATTTTCTTTGGAATACAGTGGCTTGCAAAAGTATTCATACCCCTTGAACTTTTTCATATTTTGTGACATTACAACAACAAACATAAATATATTTAATTGGAATTTTGTGTGAAAGACCAACACAAAGTTATATACAATTGTGGAGAAGAAAGAAAATTACACATAATTCAAAACATTTTTTTACAAGTAAAAAACTGAAAAGTTTGGTGTGCAAAAGTATTCACCCCCCCTGTGTCAATACTTTGTGGAACCACCTTTTGCTGCTATTACAGCTGCAAATCTTTTAAGGTCTCTATCAGCTTTGCACATCTAGTGACTGGAATTTTTGCCCATTTTTCTTTGCAAAACAGCTCAAACTCAGTCAGATTAGATGGAGGGCATTTGTGAACAGCAGTTTTCAAATCTTACCTCAGATTCTTGATTGGGTTTAGGTCTGGACTTTGACTGGGCCATTCTAACACATGAATATGTTTTGTTTCAAAGCAATCCATCGTAGCCCTGGCTTTATGTTTAGGGTTGTTGTCCTGCTGGAAGGTGAACCTCCGCCCCAGTCTCAAGACTTTTGCAAACTCCAACAGGTTTTCTTCCAAGATTGCCCTGTATCTGGCTCCATCCACCTTCCCTGTCCCTGCTGAAGAGAAGCACCCCCAAAGCATGATGTTGCCACCACCGTATTTGACAGTGGGGATGGCGTGTTCAGAGTGATGTGCAGTGTTAGTGTTCCGCCACACATAGCATTTTGCATTTTGGCCAAAAAGTTCGATTTTGGTCTCGTCTGACCAAAGCACCTTCTATATGTTCGCTGTGTCCCAAACATGGCTTCTGGCAAACTGCAAACGGGACTTCTTATGGTTTTCTTTTAACAATGGCTTTCTTCTTCTCACTCTTCCATAAAGACCACATTTGTGCAGTGCTCGACTAATAATTATCCTGTGGACCGATTCCTCCACCTGAGCTATGGATCTCTTCATTTCGTCCATAGCCACCATGGGCCTCTTGGCTGCATCTCTGATCACTGCTCTCCTTGTTCGGTCTGTAAGTTTAGCTGGATGACCTTGTCTTGGTAGGTTCACAGTTGTGCCATACTCTTTCCATTTCCAGATGATGGGTTGAATAGTGCTCCATGAGATGTTCAAAGCTTGGGAAATCTTTTTATAGTCTAAGCCTGCTTTAAACTTCTTCACAGCTTTCTCCCTGAGCTGTCTGGTGTGCTCCTTGGACTTCATGACGCTGTTTGCGCCTCAATATGCTCTTAACCAACCTCTGAGGCCCATAGCAGCTCTACTTGTACTGAGATTAGATCACACACAGGTGGACTTTAGTCATTAGCAATCATCAGGCAACTTCTGAAAGGCAATTGGTTGCACTCAGAGAAAAGGGGGCTGAATACTTTTGTACACCACACTTTTCAGTTTTTTTATTTGTAAAATATATTTTGAATCATGTATAATTTTCTTTCTACTTCACAATCGTATACCACTTTGTGTTGGTCTTTCACATAAAATTCTCATGAAATTTATTTATGTTTGTGGTTGTAATGTGACAAAATATGTAAAAGTTTAAGGGGTATGAATACTTTTGCAAGCCACTGTAAATATAGCAGATGTAGTGGCGCAAGTTAGATGTTAATAACGCAAAACAAGACTTTACAAACTCTTTGACTTTATTCATACAACAGAATGTACAAGAACTTTGTAGATAAGGAAATTATGCATCAATCATATTTAAGAGATACATTTTGAGACTAACCTTTGGAGCCACCCTGTTCTGCACAGTTAATTACTGAGCTGGCAAACTCTGGGAAGGGCAGTTCTCAAGATCCGGCCACAGGTCACTGGCTTCAAATAGTCAATTAACTGTTCTTGATCATCACCTTATTGCAGACTTTTTCAGATGTCGCTTAAATGTGAAAGTTTATCATGAAAACCTAAAAAGCTGCACTGTTTTTTGCAGTTCAAAACACTGTTTTAACTCATGAGTATGCCTGTCTGTCTGTCTATCTGAAGCCTTAATTCAGCCAAAACTGCACAAATAAAAATGACAAAAGATATTTTGTTAGCGACAGCAAAGAATAATGCATCTTGATACTTCAGTAATTATTTGACACTACTGATCATCTAATTTTACAGGGGCTCATACTTAGTTAAGGTGCTGCTCTTCAGTGCTTTGAATCACGCCTTAATTTGTTCCTAACAATGCTGATCATTTGGATAAAATCTGCAAGGTTCTGTTCTCAGCCCACTGGTATAGGACCCATTTTCATGGTATTCAGTTTTTAGTTTCTGTTTAGTGGTATGGAAGTTTACAGCCAATAAGTACATTTGAGTGTTGTGTTCAGACAGTTAAAGCTTAATGATCAGCCATCAACCATTACCTATTCTGTAGGTCCTTTCTCCTTCTTTATGAAGACACCTTCACAAAACATCAGTATATCTGACGAGATTTGTTTCATAGCTACAGAAAACCAACAATAACTGAAAGGATATTCTGATTTGTTTCTGAACAGGACAAAAGCATTTCAGCTATAAGTTGTCTTATGACTAAAGAGCAACCATATGATCCAGCCATTGTCTCATCTGAGATTGAGTTGCACAGTACCACTGGGGAAAATTAGACATCCCTTTGTCCAGTAACACTGTCCACCTTAGTCTGGGGGATCCAAAGGATTTATAGTTCCTCCAGCAACTTCTATTTCTCCCTCAGATTCACCTTCCAATAAAATGTGTCTGGAAAAAAGAGAGGCACCCAGAAAGCATTCTGTTCAGATGCTCGAATCACCACTATTCTCACAAACTGGAGCACCACTACTTTACAGCAAAGGAGGGCTAACCAACTATTTTCATTGCATGTTTTTAAGCAAGACACAAATATACTTTAATTCTTTCTGTCACGATGCATGGTGGTTGAGGACCCAAACGCAGAGGCAAGTGAATTAGAAGATTTAATAATGAAAATAAAAAAAACACTGGAGGTCACAGGAATCCAGAGCAAAACAAAGCATAAATCCTGGGAGGAAGACACAAAGGGGGTTAGAAATCAGGCTGAGAAACAGGAGGCTTAACAGGGAGAAACTGGGCAGATAATACGAGGTGATAACAGGAGGAACCAGCAAGGAGTGGCTGAAGGAGAGGAGCTTAAATACTGAGGGAGTGACTGCTGGAACAATGGCTGGGGCTGATTATCTAAACATTTGTAGGTGTAGGCAATTAACTAAAGAGGATCTGAGGAGAGAGAGAATGGCAACAAGTGGTGAAGTATAGCAAAAGGGAAGAAAGGAAAATAATCTAAATGTAACTGAGAAATAACTAGACACAGGGAAATAACTAGAACGACTAAGAACAGACTGAAATAATCAAACCAAGAACTGGACAAACGAAAGGGATAAACTAGACTGGGGAAACTTGGGAATCAATACAAAGAAATGACAGAAGCAAAATCTAACAGAAACAGAGGATAACTAAGACTGTACTAAAGCTGAACCAAAATATGACTGATCAAAAAAATAACACAGGATGACAAGAAACAAGGAGAAAACTGGACGTAAATAACTGGGATAACTAAGAAAAGACTGAAATGATCAAACATAATCTAAAGGTAACTGGATACTCAAACTAAGAACTGAACAGAGAAACAAAACCCAAAATGTGCAGATCCTGACACTTTCTCTTTTTCTAAATCGAAAAAATATAAAATATTTCTTTTTGTTACCATTTTACTGACTTACATTTTATTGTTTTTTTATCTTTGCAATTTTCTTTCCTATTTTACTTGATCAAAAGCTAAGTATGCAACACAGTACATTTGTAATCTTGCTCAAATAGATACAGGTTGTTTAGCGGTGTACCAACTGAGCAAAATTCCCAGGCTGTCTTTGGCATTCGCATAAACATGGTGTTTATGTGGTTAAAAAGGGAAGGGTTAAAAAAAAAAAAAAAAAAAAAAAAAAAAAAAAAAAATATATATATATATATATATCTGGATGACAACATCTACTGACACCAAAATGTGGTTAAAATGTTGAGTTGAACAATTTAACCAACCAAGTCTGACTTTCAGCATCTTTGTTTTGGCTGGGAAATATGGGCTAAAAAGACCTCATTTCAACATATTCTTTTTGGGTTTATTAGGGACAACAGCAGGTCAACCTAAAGTAACCAACAAAAAACATCCCTTCCAGCCTTTGCAGGGATAGAGTAATCTGACTATTTCTATACATTTGAGGAGTGGTTGTAAATATTGTCGCTTCTAAATTGTAAAGGGCAATTTTTCAGTAACACGACCCAGTAAGGCATATTGATGGGTTAGTGCCACAGAGTCAGAATGGAGATAAGAAGACTACTCTCTTATTGCCAAGGTCAAAGATAAAATTAGGTTGTAAAGACTTGTTCAAAAACAAGAAGAATCTTTATTTTTTTCTGTTCATCTTCTAAAAAACTCCATAAAGATTTTAACAATTCTGTTTTGGTGAAGGATATCATTTGATCAATAAATGTGACATTCTATCTCAGCTTAAAATGTCTACGTGAAACTGCTTTGGTATACTGTTTTGTGTAGTCTTTTTATGTACAGTTTAAATAAAACATATGCTTTCAAACATACCTTATCCTTGACCTGACTAAAATTAGACAATATATGAAACTGTCAAACACTGGCTTACTTTATAGTGTGCTCCTGAAAGTGCCTTTAAGTGCAGTGGTGCCATAAACAATGACCATTGTTTTAAATGATAAGGGAGAATGGCATGGAAAAAGCAATGTCTCTCTGTGGTTGTGTGCACTTGGCTCATTTATTAATTTATTTTAGTACAGAAGAAAGCCCCAGGAAGCTAAATGTTTTTAAAAAATCCATGATTAATGAAAGATTAATCATGAATTTTGTAGAGGAACAGGAAGAGTTGTCACTCTCTATTTGGGCCTGTTTGGAGTAGGGTGGAAGGAGGAGACAGGCAAAGGGGAAAAGGGTGGGAGATTGTGTGGAGGGGAGGCAGTGGAGTGGAGTGGATCTGGGGGTGGATGTCAAGGAGTGAGAGAAGGCAGGGGGAACTGCCAATGAAAATGACGGGAAAAGGGTTTTGGAATTCATGAGATGTTGACATAGCAAGAAGCCTGCAACACTACAGCAAAGCCTTTGTTGTGTGACCCCATTAAATCAGCCATCACACTGTGGGCAGAACAGTCACAAATGGGATACAAAAGGCCTTGCTTTACTTTTGGACCAATACAGATACTATAGTGAATGTAGCTAACAATGGAGTAAAAATGATATCCAAATGTGATGTTTGTAAAAGATAACAAATTGTTTTCTAAAATATATTATTTATTACTATTTAATAATACTGGTGTAAATATCTAATTACCTTCATGTGTGAGCCCATGTAATATATAAGGCCAGAATAATCCTCTTCATTAAGACATCAAATGGTAAAGTAAGTCTAAATCAATACTATGAAGGTATGACAGGAGGTAAGATGGTAACAAGACTCTTATTTTAAAGTAATAGTAAAGTGATAGTAGTTCCTCAAACTTCCCTATTGTGTTGACAAAGCTAGCTATTTTAATATTTGACAAAATGTTTGTTGCTTGTTTCATAATTAGGTACTGTGTTATGTTTTTATGTAAAGCACTTTGAACCAGAGGTGGGGACTCGAGTCACATGAGTCAGACTCAAGTCAGACTCAAGTCATTATGACTTTAGACTTGACTTGAAAAGATGTTCAGAGACTTGTAACTTGACTTGGACTTTTACACCAATGACTTCGGACTTTAATCGGACTTTGTTCACTTAAAAAGACTTGATATTTTACCCAAAATGTAAAGTTTAAAACAGATATTCTTTAAGAATTGCACACCATTAGGTCATTCCACTCATTTCACATTAACAAACGCAGACCGTCTCTCTGTTTTTCCACACTCTGGATGTATGTGTGCGTGAGCTGCAGTGTTGCCAATCAACTTACCCACATTTTTAAAAAAAATCTCAAAACAATTATGCTTCCAAGAGTAATTTCTTTCAGGTACATAAGCTATGAAGAACTAAACAAAAAAACAAGTGCAATATGCAAAACATGCAAGAAGAGAATCATAGACAGAGATGGAACAACTTCCAACTTTGTCTGATGTTTGAAGTCGTACAAACAAAGGTAGGCAGTATCTTTCTTTTGTTATGATGAGATAACTGAGTTTAGCCAACTTTGTGTTATTAGTAAGTGTTCTAGTCAAGTTTATTTGTATAGCACATTTCAGCAGCAAGGCAGTTCAAAGTGCTTTACATCATATAAACATCAATCAAGTATACAGCAAAATCATCAAAATCTTCAAGCAAAATCAAAATTATCTAGCAAATGCACATGAAATTCATCAAAATCATTGGCAAAAATATTGATCAATGATTCACTTACTTTATTCAACTGATTTACACTAAAACTTCCACCCTTTGGAAAACTAAGCTTATCTTACCCGGATTTGTTTGCAGATTTATGATCCAGACTACTAATCAAAGGCAGCTCTAAACAGGTTGGTTATCAGCCTTGATTTAAAGGAATTTAGTGTTTCGGCTTTTTTGCCGAGGATCCATCAGAGGATGGATCTTAAATTTGAATACATCTGTGTAGGAGAAGCATTTTGAGAATAAATGAACACATGGTCTGTTATCTACATTTAACATATAAATCAAGTCAAGCTTATTTGTATTGCACATTTCAGCAACAAGGCAGTTCAAAGTGCAACACTGCAACATTGTTTAAAAAAAAGACTCAAAAGGACTTGAAATTCCAATTTTCAGACTTGGGACTTGACTTGACAATTGCCTGTCTTGACTTGATACTTAATTCTGACTTGACTGTCTTGACTTGAAACTTGACTCGGGACTTGAGGATAAAGACTTGAGACTTACTTGAGACTTGCAAAACAATGACTTGGTCCCACCTCTGTGAACTGCCTTCTTGCTGACATGTACTAATCAAATAAACTTGACTTTTCTTGTATAATCTGGTAAATACTCATTAGTTCATTTATTTTACAGGATCAATTACATAAAAAAAAAAAAAAAACCCTCTACAGTTTCTATGGTTTGCCTTGCATTTGCTGACTGATAAATTCATTTCATTGAAGGACAAGTTAATGATTAGTTCAGAAGAGTCAAATATGTAATTCTAAATCTGAAAGAGTGCTTCAATAGCTTTTCTGTGAGGTCCTACAGTAGCACAAAACCCCCCTAAAAACTCAACACATGCCCATAAATGCTTTGTCTAAAGCCTGGCTATTGTTACAATGGGAAGCATAAGTGCAGCTTAACAGGCTAGGCTTACTGATATGTGTTAACAGGTGTACATATCAGACTTCAGAAATAGAAAGCTGTTAGTCATGATGCTGCTAATATCACAGGAGGGAAGAAGCAGTGATAGTATTATTTACAAAAAATACAAACAATAAACATAACTGAAAATTGAATGGAATAGTTTTACTTCTAAATTTTCTATAAGAAGTCAGTGTAGATTTATCTTTCGCATGAATATAACAAATTTAAATTACTTACTTAATTTAATGCTTTCAAAGATTTATTTGGTCCATTCTAGGAGAGGAATGATTATGCAATTTAAAACCTCAATACATTTTCAAAAAAAGAATTAGATATTCACAACAGAATTTATTTATGATCCACACACAAATATTTGCTTAAATGTCCCTTAAAAATTTGTACAATGATTTGTAGCCAACAACAAGATTCTGACATACTTTTGGCTAGATATTTGACCACTCTTCTTGGCAGAATTGGTGGCACTTATTTAAATTTGTTGCTGAATAGCTTACCAAGTCTTTTGGTAAGCTATTCCAGAAACTTAATGTTAGCCTGCATTTACATTTAAAAAACAGCTCTAATGTGTGCCAAGGATCATCATTCTGTTGGAACACCCAGCTTAATAAAATTAAAAATAGAAGCAAAATCTAGATGTTTAATCTGATTTCTATTTAAATCTTTTTTTTTTTTTTTTTTTTTTTTGTGCCACATTTTTTTTTCATTCCAAATGCCCTCTGGCATCCTCTTAAAGGCAATGGTTAGCTTTAATTATGGTCTAATATATGGAAAAAAACATTTTTATATTTAAAACATAATTTGTACAAAATAAGGTACCCTGAAAATACAATTCAAATAATTAGCAAGACACCCTTCTTGAAATAATTTCACATTGATACCCATGGATTTGTGTTCAAGTATTAATATAGTCTCCCATGTTTATGTCAGTCATAAGTCCAATAGAAATACAGTGGCATTTGTCAATATGTGTGTCAGGTATCACAATCCTCTCTTGCACAAGTTACTGCTGAATTTTAAGTAGGCAAATTAAAGTGAGAGACAGGATGAACATACTTTTCAACAGCTCTGTCTCTTGGGCAAACATTTTAGAGTATAATAGATAGGGAAATGATGTGTGGAGTGAAGGAACACAGTGAAGTAAACAGGCAGCTGCTTCTGCTGGGAACTTCAGTGATTTCACAGTTTTTGGAATTTGTCGCTGGCAGCGCCATTGAGTGCGGCTGATATCAGTCGTGAAGGCTTTCAATAAACAACTAAAGTCAGTGGTGGTAACTCTGCATGCTAATTCACTCTTCCTTCAGTGTGTTGTTTTCCAGCTTTCTGAGGGCTGGATTTGGTTCAGGTGCTGTTTCAGACTAAATCAGAATACAACACTACAACATTTTTTAGTCATATATATATATATATATATATATATATATATATATATATATATATATATATATATATATATATATATATATATATATATATATATATATATTCAATATAACGTTCAATGATAATGTTTAGAAATTTTTAAAGAAGACTTTGCCCATATTTAAGAATAAAACATGTCTAATTCACTTTGGAGATGTTTTGATATTTCGACGACCTAATTATCAGTTGTACCTGAATGCAGCATACGCAGTTGGGAAAATCCCTTCTCATCAACATGATTCCTCCGACTAGAAGAAGATTGGGATGACTGGATGCTACAGGTAGCCACTTGGCCACTTTTGCTTGTTTACTTTCTGGCATTCGTAATGTTTAGGCCTACTTTTGGCTTGAAGCAGGCAAATAATTCAGTTAAGTGCAAGGTGACCTAAAAACCTTATTGCTGTTAAAAGATGCATACGCTGACATGAGGTTTTGGTTCAGTTCACCTTTCTTTTTCTACTGTAGCTGCTTTATATACCGTAATGTTCATAAATATCACAACTTAGTGATAGCAAGGAGTCTTCTCTTTTTTTGTTTTGGTGTCCCTCCTTAAAGCTTTGCGCTACAGAACATAGCATTGCGCATTTCGATCTGCATATAAACATTCTGTGTGTGGTATTCGTTTGGCATGTCCACTATATCGGATATAGCAAAAATGCTATGGGAAACACTAAAAGCTTTTTTATTTTTTACTTTTCTAATGTGCTCTATTAATAGAGAGTTATGTCCTGTTTCATTATGACAAGACTAATTGTCTTGCTGAAAGGTGACTCTACCTTGTTCCTGACAGAGTGGTATATTTCTGCTGTTAGTTCAGGGAGCACTGGGAGCAGAGGAGCTTGATTTTTTTTTTTTTTTTTTTTTTTTACAGATTATCTGTCTTATACCGTCACGGCATAAGGATAATTTTAACAGATATTTAAAAACAGATTTTTCATAAAAGTTACAAACTGCAGCTTGAAAGGAGACCTATAATGCAAAGTTCACTTTTTTCATGTTTTTGTACTTCCATTTGGGTCTCTACTGCTTCTAGAAACAGTCCAAACGTAAAAAAAAAAAAATAAATAAATAAAAAAAAATCCACCCAGCTGTTTTTTTGGCAATATGTAAATCTTTTACTGGTGTCTGCAAAACAACCTGTTTCAAAAACCTCTGAAATGTTGCCACAATTCCGTTACCTAGCAACCCCAAGCCAATCACAGCACTTCACCTGGCAACCCAAGCAGAGTGCCACCCACATCATTACAAGAAGACTATCACGTTTGTTCCACTGGTTTTACCGCCATACAATGGCTGCTGGAAAATACAAATGTTTTGGGGTTTTTTTGTCAGCTAATACACAACATGTGTCTATGCATATTCTCCCAGTCACAGAGAACAGAGCTGCGTGGTTTCATTTTATTTTTGATGGCAGTGTCCCTGCAGCATTGTCAAAGAAAATTTTAGTTTGCGCGAATCATTTCAGGAAGGTCTTCTTTAAAAACTACCAACATGGCAGGATTTGCTAAAGGCTTCTACTGAAGGCAGGTTATGTCCGTACTGTTCATCACAAATCTGCAACTGATGACGATTTAAGTACATAATGATGACTTGTGTGTTTTGTATTGCTGTTCAGCATGAACGTGGTTTGCCATTTAGCACAAGCCAATGCCTTATGTTTAACCCATAATGTTTAATATTGTATTGTATAAACTTGACTTGCCATTCAGAAACTGCTTGCTGCATCCATGACAGTTGTGCAGGAGGCTCTACTTCTGCTTCTGGGTCTGACTCAGGTTCAAAGATGTACGGCTGTACTATTGTGCATCTGCTTGTAGCCATTTTCATATGTCTGAAGTGCTCATGTAAACACTGAGTTGTGCAGGCATGGCCAGCAGCAGCTTGTTTGCATGATAGTGACAGCCCAAAAACCGCTCATTCTGAAAGGAGCTGAAAATAGGCAGAACTGACCAGGGGAAATTTCATCATCTGAGAATGATTTTTTTGTATTAAATGTAATGAACATGTTTTGTATAGTCCACAGACCTATCCTAACTTGTTCAAGGAAACATAATAGGTCACCTTGAAACACAATATTCTTCTAGATACTATCTGCATTAAATTGAGGAAAAATAACCTGAAGATGTTGTTTTGTTGCTGTTTCCCTCATTCAGACAGGCTGTCGCTGATAAATTGATTTTGATATAAATAGCCGGTTTTGCAAGAAGAGGATGGACAGTGCAAATGTTATTCATGACAGACTGAATCTAGATAAAGAGGACATGGCTGTAGAACAACAACATGGTTATAATTGTGACCATTTCAAACTGAATGTTTTTTGAAAAACATTTATTCATTATAGTCACACTGTACAACTGAAGTTACGACTCTTCTGTAGTAATTTAATGGCACAGTTTGCAGTCTGGCTGAGAGCTTTTTATTTTTCTGGGTTTCTTGAAAAAGAGCTCTAAAGACCTGTTGTATGGGAACATGCTCACCTGTGCAGGAAGATGCACCCTCCTGCTCTAGCTCTCCACTTTTCTCTCCTTCACTCACTTCCTCCACTACTTCAGCCTGTGTACTTGTCTAATATAATTGGGAAGTGTTAGATTTGTTTCAATCACCAATATCACGCAAGGAACATTAGGAATATATAAATATGACACATGTCTCTGTACAGATCACTATAATTTCTAGATTCCACAGAACTTGAAGGAACTGCGTCACAATGAAGAACATTGAGCATCTCTATCTAACGTTACCTCAATGCCTTCCTTGGATCCCTTCCTCTTCTTCTGAAAATATTTTAATATATTCATCTGAAAATGCAACCAGAAATGAGTAAACAGAAAAATGATCTGACATTAAGCTATGTCATACTGCTCAAAACGTATTTGAAACATTATGCATGAAGGTCAAATTATATTAATTAGCTATGTTGCTGTCATTAAAATGCAACATACATAAACATTAGGGTCGTTTTCATAGAATTGAACTAAAAATGCATTCAACTTAACCTTCCTTAGGTACCTTTATTTTGCCTTTACTCTCCCTCTACTTTGAAACTGTCATCTCTAGTTTTCCTTCACTCCTGAGTGCAGTGCAACCAGTGTTGCCAGATCTTGCAAGAGAAACAAGCAACCAGCTCTATATAAAAACAAGATTAACAATAACAAGAATAGTAATAATATTATACTGTACATCTTCTGTTGTCCAGCATGTTTTATTAGTTTAGCAACCACATTGTTCTGGGGTTTTTTTGTTGTTTAGTTTTTCTGTTCATCAGCTGCTATCAGTTGCTCTTTGCTGATAATCAGTTATTAACGTTCTTATGATTTATATGATGCTTCTGGTGCTTTTGTTAGCATAATGCTAATGCTGCTCTGGATAAATACTGCTAAGATTTTTTTTTAAAATTGTTAATAATGTTGATGCTGTTGATTGCCCTTTTGCTACTGTTTTTTAAGCATTTACTTTGGACATGAGAAAAACAACAGAAACAAAAACAGACATACTGTTATAATGTTAGAAAATTAATTTCTAATTAATTAATTAATTAATTGTTTGCTTGAAATCATAATATTTGCTGGATCAGATGGCCATTCTGATGTGGTGTTGTACGAGGAAGAGCTAAAGTGCTGTTTGCTGACTCAGATCAGCATTCATATCTGTAAGATTAATTGTTAGATAAATCCAGGGGGAATGCTTGGTGTTGCAGTTCCAGAAGAATCTGATTGTCCTTTGAATTTCTGAGTTCATTTTACGTTTGTGGCCGTGATTATTTCATCCTATACCAGTTTGTTTTAGATCTTTTAGGTAGGAAGGCCTCTGATGTCATTAGTTGATTCTCTAAAGTTCAGTTCTGACAGAACGTAAACTGTTGTTTGCTCAGAGTTCTTCGACGCAATCATACATTCGTTTGATATTCTTCACAGTTTTGAGTCTGGTTTAGAGTTAGCGGCTGACACTAATTTAATAATTAAATTCTTTATATTTTGCAAGTCACTGAACAGACCTTTTACTAATTTAGCCCTTCATGTTATTTTGCTGTATGAAGACTGTCATATTAGTGTGGAACTGTAGTCTTTTTCATAGTTCATTTGAATGCTTATGTTGGAGTAAGAAGGGAAATCTAAGGGCACCTAAGCCCAACCAATTTTTTTTTTTTCACCAGCTGCCACCGGTGTTGACCCCTTATGACCCCTATGACCATGAAACATCGATCATGACCAAAAGAACAAGATTCTGGATACAAGCAGCCGAAATGAGCCTTCTCCAGTGGTTGGCTGAATTTACCCTTAGAGACAGGGTAAGGAGTTCCGTCATCAAGACGGAGCTCAAAGTAGAGCCACTTCTTCTCCACATTAAAGGGAGAAGAAGTGAGGTGGTTCAGGCATCTGATCAGGATACCCCCGTACACCTTCCTTTGGAGGTCTTTTGGGCATGTCGCACCGGTGGGAGACCCTGGGGAAGACCCTGGGGAAGACCCAAAACCCCATTGGGATACTGAACTAGGAATGGTTAGGGACTCCCCAGAATGATCTTGAAAATGTTACAGGGGAGAAGGATTTATTTATGTTTTTTAGGTTTTCTGGTACTAAAACAGATTTTTTTTTTTTTTTTTTTTTTTTTTTTTTGCTTTTAAGTATAAAAAAGGTAATATTAAAATTCTAGCCATCAAGCTACTTTTTCATTTCTTTCTATATATGTTTCAGAGCAGTTTTTTCTATCGACTGACTTTAAAATATTGTGAAATCGCAAGGCAGTTTTCATCATAGGTTTCTAATACAAAAAGGAAATAAAAAGTCGGCCTGTAAAGCAGAATTTCCTTTGAACATACATACATAAATGCATCCACATAACCACATTCACACATGCAAACACTGCAAAGTAAATGAACAGTATCACATTAGAAATGTGTTATTTAAGGTTTCAACCTCATATCTGGTGTGAAATTAAAATCCATGAATGCTGTCTAGATCTTGCAAATGAAAATGGAATAAGATTCTGAGTTGTTCCTTTCCACCAGTACAGCAAAGCATTGGTGCTGAGTGAAGTAGAAGACGTGCTGGGCAACAGCATAGATGAGAACTGAAGGTAATCGTGCAGTCTCCACTAGCAATCAGGAGGTGCAGAGGGCCTCACGGGGGGAATGGATGCAAAGGTGGTCAGTGGTATGAGCTAAAGTGGAATTTTTCTTCAGTCTGTTCCTGCCATTGGTTGCTGCAGGGGCCAGCTAGGGTACAAAGACATACTGTGCCCTGGAAAGTCAAGTCATTTCCTCCTGCTGCCCTAATTCTGCCTGTGGCATAGCTCAAATCTGACACTGATCCCATATTTGTCAGAGGGTAAAACCTGGACTCTATTTGATAGCAAACCTCTGGTACTTTTTTGGTCGACTCCTGACTGGAACTCAGGCTTTCCAGAGGTACCATTCACAAAGTTGAGCAACCTGAAGGACATCTCTACTTCAGAATTTTTCTTTTGCAGTATAAAAGAGGAAAATATCTGCTTCAGTGCTCCATTTGATTTCAGCACACCACAGTTTTGTATGAATTTACATAAAATAGCAAAAGGTAAAAAACAAAATCTCTAGACTATGGAATGTTCAATTGCAAAAGAACAGAACTGACAAATTAGTCTATCAAAGGCACCACATATGTTTTATTAGTGGTTTTCACAGCCAGATATATACGCCCTGCTTCCACTTACAGCCCCCCTTTATCATGTTGCTTCATTTATCAACAGCTGAAATAATGTGGCAGGGATTTATTATCTTGTTCAGAAGCCAGGACTCATTTGCACAACAGAGGCCACAATCCCCAATCTGGCATTGATTTCTTTTGATTTATGTGAAACAAGAAGTGTTCAGAGAGCATGTTCATTGAGCCAACCCCCACCCCCACGTATTATTTGTTTAGAACGACAGTGACATGGACTACGGTGACACATGGAACCGTATAAACAAAATTAATCAATTTACCGCATTAACAAGCCTCGTTGCTTGTTATTAGTGGGCACCTTAGCATATTTTTAGTTCACTGTAATGCACTACTTGAAATATTTATGAGTGGGAAATATGCTGTACGTGGTTGTGTGTGTGTCTGTGCTTTACAGTTTACAAGTAACTGAGTTACTGTTAGAAAAAAAAAAAAAAAAAGACTACATCTTCGAAAATGTAATCCTGTGAATATCAAGGTGAGACTGTCTGTAGTAAAAAAATCCTGATCAGGCATTTATGTTATCTTTCAGCTTTTCGGGCTGTCAACCCCTTATTGAACTCTCTGAGGGTGCACATAAACATAACATATTCACTGCCCTTCCCCTCAAGCTATCTGTTATCTACTTGTCCAAGATTATGTTATGAAAAGAACAGATTTTTGAGGGAAAGTCAGACGTCCTTCTCCCCAGGGACACTGTAGCTAAGTAAATTGGACTGAAAAGTGTTCCTACTTCAGAAGGGATATGAAGTTCATTCTGCACGTTCTGGGTCTGACCCAAGGAGTCCGTCTAGTGGGACTCATTCTGGTGGGACAAACTCAGAAAAAATTTCAAAGGAGGTGACCAGGAGGCATCTTGACTGGATGCACAATCATTTTGATTGAGAAAGGCAGTGGTTCTACTTCAAGTGTCCCCCAGATGATCGAACTTCTCACCCTATATTTAAGCTCAGCCCAGCCACTCCACATAGAATGCTCATTTCAGCAGCTTGTTTGTGGGATTTTGTTGTTTTTGCCCATGATCCATGTATCATGACCAACAAGTAAATCAAAAGCTTTTTTTTTCAGCTGATTTCTTACCATGATGACCTTGCCTCCAATAATAAAATATTTACAAAAGAGATGCGATTATGTTACATATAAACTAGTGCTTGGAGTCTCAGCAATGTTTAGGGGTCTTTATGGGTTCTGAACATTCAGTTGAATAATCTTAACCTTATGAAAAATAGATTCTAATAATCATTTTTTCATGGCACCTAAAGAAGTCTGAAAAAATGTTAGTTACTGTTATCACTGTAGAAAACTTATCTTGTGTCCCTGATGAAGATTGCTAAAATAAAGGTTAAAAAACTAAAAACAAAGCCAACACTTAAACTTTTGTTTTTGCTGTTGAGATCTACCTCTTTTCGGTAATGGGAATTTTCTTGTATGTGGGTGTATAGGAGTTATTACACCTCTAGTGACGTGATGGGTAACAAAAAAAAACCTATTTCTCCACTGGCAGGTCAAGAGGGTTTTGCTTAACCTGTTGTTCTGCTCCCACTTTCCTGTGTAGAAACTATACTTAAGAGATCATAGACAGTTGTTAGTTGCAAATGTAATTTTAATTACTTCACAGCAATTATATGTGCAGACTTCTATGTATTGATATCCCAGGGTGGTTCTATTGCTTTGATGGTCTTATGCAGATTTAGAGGCCATGAGCTGCATTTGAATGCATAATTCATAATCCTCTAAGATGGTTCATACTGCAAACAGTAAGAAGGAACACTGAAATGACCAGAACACTGACCTCAAATCACAGCATTTGAACTTTACTGGATATGGATATGTAAGCACATGCTGTCAGAGGAAAGCTGTTGAGACCCAAGTTGAGTATTTCCTCACCCGGTTTCTATGCTATAGCAACAAATTGTTGGATCAGTAAGGTCCTTTGTGGTTTGCATATTTGGTGCATCTTATAATGCAGTGAGACTTTGAACCCTGTTTGGAATGAACTAAGAAATGTGTTTCTGTGTTTACATTGTTATATATAATCTAATCATCGTACTACATAAACAAAGTAACTATATAATGCTGATCCACAGGAAATGACCTCTAAAAATATTGCAATAACCCTTGAATAAGGCCAGCCTACTGGACATAGCCAGAAAGATCCACAAGCACCCATTGCAAAGCAAGGTCAGATTAATATTCTTCCAGTTTTACTCTACTTGCATTTTTCTGTTCACTGTTCAGCCAGCTGGTTGGTTGTGCTTAATTTTTTATACACTATAAAATATCTTCAGCACTTCTTTATAAAGCCTCAGGTTATTTGAAAAATTTCAGTACAAACATGACCGATAAATAACTTTTACACAATGACCAGGCAAAAACACTTCAGGTGTAAATATTTAAGCCCCTCAGCTAGACTGTAAATCTATTTGTTATATTTAGTTTTAAGGGGTAAAGTTAAGAATTGTTGCTTCAAGGGTTAATTTCAAGCAATGACTTTTATTGTTTTTATTTGCCTTTTGTTATACATTTGTCACTGTGTGTAGGGTTTCCACCTGTCCTGCAAAATACTGAATCATCCTTTATTTGGCAGTTAAATGATATGTCACGTATTGAACCGATACGGGACGTTATTTTTTTTCCATATTTTCATAAATAGAAAAAAAATGAATAAAACACAGGAAGTATTAATTCTTGAGCCAGGAATTATGCAGGACCCTCTGGCTCACTATGGACCACCACCGCCTGCAGGTGCTGCAGTCACAGTTGCCTAGAGACAGACACAAACACAACCTTATTGCTCTTAACACCTGGCCTTTTTAATATGTCCACCCGGTACCCCATCACAGCCTCAGAAGTGAAAACTCTTGTAAAAATACAGACATGAGTGAGAAAACACACATCCCAGGCTGAACAGTGTCAGTTAGGATGAATAGAAGGCAACTTTTTAAAATTTGACAGTGCGTGTTTTCTGTGGTGCAAGGTAGGCTGCACAGATATTAGACAGCATGGATCAAGAGGTAAACACTGAATACAAAATAAGAACGCAGAAGACCCAGGCATCAGGGTCACAGTTCTTCATCCCTTAATCATCTCCTGAGACTGAGATGTTGGAACATTATGTTACGACTCATTCAGTTTCCTGTTGTCTTTATCTTTATTCTGTCCACTGTATTCTTTTTTCTATCTTTTACTATCAGAATATTTGGGTTGGTCTTTAAGTTCAAATTCAGGTGCCTGTTCCACAATTAAGCAGTTTGCCCCTTTTTTATTTGAACACACTAGTTTAAGATTCCTGATTTCAAGCAAGTAATGACACTAAGAAATGTCAAAATATTAAAGTGCAGCAAGTTCAGGGTTTATGACAAGGAATGTAGTTTATTATTCAATTATGTATGGACTGACACATTTTCTTTACAGTGACCACTGTGCCCTCATGATGATGGCAATCTGAAATTCATCCATATTCCCTAATGCTCTTAAGTCAACTACTCAACATATTTTGCCAGCAGGCAGTCCTACGCAGAACCATTCTTGTGTCTTCTCTGTGTTGCCAAAGATGTAAATTTTTACCTTAAAATGTAACAGTGACTAACAACTGTTAATGATTAAAAAATGGGAGAAAATATTCTGATATCTTAAATGATGCAGAGAGCACTTGTAATCAGCACCCACATACATCTACTTTGAAATGAATCAGCCAGATCAGTAAAGACCCCACAGTGAACACTTTTCACACAAAATGACATAAATTGTCATTTCGTTGATTTTCAGTAAATACATCAAAAGTTAGGGAAGCATTAAATTTAGTTTGATCTTAAAATGTGAAGGCAGACATAAAGGACACTGCGCAGACTCCCCACCACATCTCACCGTTTTATTCCTCCTCCTTTTTCCGGCTCTTCAAAGACAATAATGAAACCACCAGATCAAGGTCTCAAAAGCCCTCAAGACTGGGCTTTTCTGACAGCTGTATTTAATATTTTAAATTTTAACCAGTTGGGATGGCAGGTGAAGGGTGAAGGAGAGTTAGAATGCACTCTTATTAGACAGATCAAAATTTATTTATATATATATATATATATATATCTATATATATATATATATATATATATATATATATATATATATATATATATATATATATATATGATTTGCTTTTCAGTGCTGAAGGAAGACACTTTACCTTTGGTAAAAAACAAAAACAAAAAACAAAACAAAAAACACTCCAGCTTTGCCTTCCAGCACTGTTGATACTCTAGCATGCACAATGGATTCACCAGGTAAGCCAGATTTAAATGAATTTTTTTTAGACCTGTCTGAACATCAGGTTTTTTTAATCTAACACATTTATTTAAAGAATCTCAAAGTCGCTTTATATTTAGGGCAACCATTAAAAGCAAAACTGCCACAGTTAAAACACAAAACCATAAAAATATAAACAAAAATGAGCAAAAGGGTGAATGTGAAAGCATGAATATAGAAATTGTATAGAAATTGTAAGCCAGTCTAAGAACACTGGTTTTAAGTTGTACAGCATACAGAGTGAGGGCATTTCAGAGTCTGGGAGGAGTCCCATGGAAAACAGGTGGACAGAGTGGATAGGAGGGAGGCAGAGATGGACCTGAGTGTACAGGAAAATGCATAAAATGTAAATCTCATCCAGACTACCATGATTTATTTTGGCATGTCAAAAAAATCTACCACCATGAGTATCACAATTCTAACATCCCCCTGTATATCATACATCTACTGTGTCAGAATAGAAGCAAGTGTTTCTCAATGTTGAAAGCAATGTGCCAATTATAACAATACTTAATCTGATGCTACACTATGCAGATACTGCCTGCGCTGTTGAAGGTACACTTACACTGATGTGCCAATTCACTTTTATCTATTTTATTTAATTGAACAAATATTTTTTCAACCATATCTGTAGACTATGTATAAGGCATTCATGTCCAGATCAGTGTTTTTTTCCCTAGTATGGGTAAAAAAATTAACATGGTGGCTATACAACAAAATTAACACCTCCCGTTTTGACGCAGTAGAACTTTTCACACTACATCCCAATGCTAATAAACAAAAAGCAAAACAAAAGCTGATTAAAAGCAACACAGATGCTTCATAAATGTGACAAGATTTGATGTTTCTGGTTAATTTCTTTGAATTTAAACCCATGTAAGACACTGTTTTTATATACCAGCAAACTTTATAGCATCAGAAACATGTTTTTTTTAATGTTGATTTGCTCTGACTTTAAATTTTGTTCCATCCATCCATCTATCCATCATCTTCTCCTGCCTGTTCAGGGTCTATAGGTCAACAATCCATTACGAGTCAACAAAGCGGCATAAAGGACAGACCACCCCTTCTTAAAACTAAGAGAAATTTAGAGTGGCCAATTAACCTATACTACATCCATGTTTATCAACCACGGGAGGAAATCGATGTTCCCTGGAAAAACCCTCAACTACACAGGAAAACAAGCAAACTCCTCCCTGAAAGGCCCCGACTGAGATTTAAACCCAGGATTTTCTTCAACTGTGGGATCCAAATTTAGTTTCTGCAAATGATTATTACTTTTTAATTAAAAGTGCAAATAAAAGTGTGTATTTTATTATGCAAAGTTTTAAATCATTTGCCATAACTTTGCAAATAAAAAAGTTGTAGCATTCTAAAACATTTACATTTATAGTAATACAAGAGTTATTTAAATAAGGTTTTCTATATTAGCTTCCTTTTTATTTTGGCTTATTTGTATTATACTTTGTTCGGTTGGTATCTGCGGTGTATTTTCACATGTCCCCAGTTACCCGTGTCTCATCTTTTGATCACCATTATTATTTGCATATTTCCTGCTTGGTTTTCCCTGTTCATTTTCCAGAGTCTCAATGTAACTTTCACAGATGTCAGCCCTGTCTCATTTCTTCCTTTTGTCTGGCTTGTGGTTGTCTAGAGTTTTATGGATTTGGATCCCTGTGCTGGCAGCACTTTTGGTCTTGTTTGTGTCAAATATATATATTTTTTCAGCTTTATCCCCTGCCTGACGCCTACATATCCCTTTTCACCTTATTACCACAGCCACACTGAACTACTCTTTGCTTTGGGAGATTTTGTATTGGTGGATTGTTGTAATTATCATATTGAAAGATACAGAAATGGTGACAGAAAATGCTTTTTTGATAGAGCACATATCTAATTAATTTCTGATTATGGCACAGAATTATGCTTGATACTGATCAATAATTTAATCATTTCTTGCTTCAACCAGCTTAATGTTTGTTACCTGGGTCCATAAACGACTGAGGGAAATGAATGAGGAGCCAATGCACAGGGATGGGCAATTGAGGAAAGGGAAGAATAAATTTGAGGGCAAGTACATAAAGCATCCCTGACACTAAGCAAATCAGTTTTCTCAACAATACAGAAAGATAGCTTTTATTCCTCTAAGGAAGCCAAGAGCAGGTTCTGCTTCCACTAGCTGTCCACAAAATCAATCTAAATGTACAGCCTTAGTAAATCTTGTAGGTTTTCAGGATTTTTTAATGACCTGCCTTGTTCTTTACATGGTTCACAATCTGATTATTAGTGGTGGTGTAGAAGAGGCTAATTGAAGTGTCACTCAGCTCCTAAGTATCGTCCTTTTTTCCCCCTTTCCTATGCTAAGAGGAAAATTATCTATTTGAATAAGTCATCAGCACTTGAAAATGGAGATGGCTATTGAATATTTTGTAAAGGCACTCCAAGGGAAGGACCTCTAGTAATAAGAAACCAAATGCAAGACCAGACTGGTGTTTACATTGAATTCTCCTCCTCAGTTAGTATACAATATATGTTTAGGATGCATGTTTGGATTTTACAGGTATGCCTTGCTTGTACTAGAATGGACCCCCATTTACCTTCAGTACTGCCTAAATTATTTGCAGCAGCATAGATTTTTGAACTATTCTTCAAATGTTTTGGTCCATTTAACATTATAACGTCACACAGTAATTGCAGATTTATTGGCTACACATTTACATTGGAAATCAACAGTTTGCTCGGCTTCCCAAAGGTGCTCTACTGTATTGGGATCTGGTGACCATGGAGGTCACTGGAAGACAGTGAACTCATTATCATGTTCAGGAAACCATTTTTAAATTATTTAAGTTTTAGCAGCCCAAAGGGGCGCCATAAAAATATTCTCTACACCAGTGGTTCTCAACATGCAGGACAGGCCGCCATGTCCTGCATGTTTTAGATGTGTCTCTGTTCCAGCACACCTGATTAAAACGATTGCATGACCTCTGTAAGCTATCTAGTGTTGCTGAAACCCGTTAGTCACCCGGTTATTGAGGTCAGGGTGTGTGACAGCAAGGAGACACCTAAAACATGCAGGGCAGGGGGGCTTGAGGATCAGTGTTGGGGACCACTGCTCTACACCTTTGCCCCACCATCACTGGCCTGAAACCATGACTCAAAGCAAGATGGGTCCTTACTTTCAAGTTGTTTACAGCAAATGATCGCCCTATGTTATATGTCAAATCTGCTTTTTCCATATTTGAGGAGCCTGTATGAATATTAGCTGTAGTGTCCTGTTCTTAGCTAATATTCTTGGAAGAAGTGTTTATTTAAGCAACTTCTGTTTTTCTTATCTCAAACCAGTCTGCCCAATCTCCTCTGATCTCTAACATGAACAAGGCACTTCATCCAAACAGCTCTCACTCAGTGGATAGTTTATCTTTTTCAGACCATCTTCTGTATACCCAAGAGATGGTTGTGTGGGAAAATCCATATAGATCTGCAGTTTATGCAATACTCAAACCAGCCAGTTTGAGACCAACAACCATGTTCAAAGTCACTTAAATCCACTTTCTTTCTTTGCAGTGACAATGTGCAGAGTTCCAAGAGTTGTCCGACAGCTTTCACTCTTTTCTTTGGATGTATTTAGCCACAACCAAGTTGGAGGTTGAGCAGCTGTTCACACTGCACAGGCATATTCAGGTTTTCCTAGTGCTGCCCTGGGTAGGGTTGCCATCTGCCCCGTAAAATACAAATTGGTCGTTTATTTGGCAGATAAATGTTGCATCCTGTATTGAACCGATATGGGACAGGATTTGTTCCATATTTTCATAAATGTCCGATAGACATGTCTGTCACACACAAACACTAAACATAACAATAATGAACAAAATACTAAGGCAAACATAACTGTCAAGGTGAGACCTACACAGGACCCCATGACCTGCCATGGACCGGTGCTGCTGTCCTGGTGTTGTGGTTGCCGAGACACAGACACCACACACCTGTACCTTTTTTAAAAAAAAAAAAAAAAGTCCACCCTTTACTAACCATGTCCTTAGAAACTAAAACTCTTGCAAAGATACAGACATGAATAGGAAGGCGCGTATACCTGGCTGAACAGTGTCAGTGAAGATGAATTAAGGCACACAGTGGGCTTGCATGATATCAGACAGAATGGATCAGGATATAAACACTAGAGACATATAAGAACCTAGAAGACCCAGGCATCAGACTGACTGTTCTTTGTCCCCAAATCATCTCCTGAGACTGATATGTAGGAACATGGTTATGATTGATGTTTTTAGTAGAATATTGTGGTTTTATTGATCATTTAGAATGTTGAGTTGAATGATCATTTATTTTATATATAGTGGTGTTAGCCAATATAATATAAATGGTGATTTAAAAAAAACATATTATGCTAACAGATTAATAGTAAATAAATAAATATTAAGAGAAATTGCATATTTTTTTAATATATATGTACATTTCCTAGATTTAAAAAGTTTGTTAGAGCTTTCTTGGTATTTTATTCAGAAATGTTGATATATTTAAGGAGTAATGTTCAGTGACCTTTTAATAATTTTTTTATTTGCGTGGTTTAACCATTTGGATGACCTGACTTCCTTTCAAGTCACAAGGCAGACAGCAAATACTGTTCAATTTAATTGACAGTTTGTTCAAGCTTTATGTGTGACCAGAGGTGGGTAGTAAGTAGTTACATTTACTTGAGTAACCTTTTGGAAAAAAATACTTTTAGGAGTAATTTTACTACAACATATTTTTTACTTTTCCTTGATTGATTGACTGATTTAACAGACTCATAGTCCACAAAGACATAAAAAACAAAAACGTGATACACAACAACAAAAAATGAAAAAAAAAAAAAAAAAAAAAAAACCTACAAAAGATATGCATACTAGTGTTTCTGCAAAGATGACTGGTAGCGTAATGCACTGGCAGAGGGATGTGACAACATTACAATAAGACTGTTCTGGGAGCTGCACAGATGACACAGAAATTTATATATCAAATGTCTCATGAGTGCCTGAACTGTGCCTGAACAAGTGAGTTACATAACATCTCACTTGCACTACTACTAGGTTTCTTGAGCAGAATTCTCATGGTGTCATGATAAGCAACCTTAATTCTGCATAGCTTTTTTAAATTTACACCACAAAGGGGCCGTATACAGAGATGTACAATAAGCTTTGAGTAAACTTGTCTTTACATCATCTGAGCACATATGACATTTCCACATCAAAATGTTTTCCTGGGCATAAAAAATGTGACACTGCCAATATGTCATCATCATCACTGTGATGTAGTGACCTAAATATTTAGTTTTTGTTCAAACATTTAACTTTTGCCCCAACAGACAAAAGTCTGGAAAATAAAGTTCTTTGTCTACTTTAGTCTTGTATATTATTAACACAACAGTTTTCTTAGCATTATACTGTACATCATAGCTCAACCCATAATCAGAGCAGACATTCAACAGCTGCTGAAAGCCAGCACTGCTAGGTGAGATAACAGCCAGGTCATCAGCATACATAAAGTGATTAACCAGAGTATCACTGATCATACAGCCACTTTTACTGAGGTTCAATTGCAATGTACAAGTTAAACAGGGCCGATGAAAGAAGTCCACCCTAGTGCACATCATTACTCACACCTAAAAAGGCAGAGATGTTATTGCCACATTTTACATGCATTTCTGGTTAGAATACCAACAATCTAAGATTCTTATAATGCTGTCTGGAACACCTCCTTGTTTTGATTTATCAAACAACTTGAAATGGTTGACCTGATCAAATGCCTTAGAGGCGTCAATAAACCCAATTAACAGATGAGTTTTGCCTTATATATACTTTTGCTGCCTCTTTCAAGCCGTAAATACAGAAATCAATTCCCAACTTGGCTTTTAAACCAAATTATCTGTTGTACAAATGAACTGATTGAGACGATCAAGCAGCATTTTTTTTTACTAGCGCTTTAGGTATCACACTAGCTAAAGCTATCGGTCTGTTATTCAGGTTTCCAACCTTGCCAGTTTTGTCCTTAATTACAGGCACCAGGGTAACAGACAATAAGGGGTCAGATAAAAGCTCATGGGTCATATATGGCACGGTATCAGTGCCATTATTAAAACTATTGTGCACTCAGCAGTGGCTTTGTCCTTGATATCAGAAACTACATCCCAATAGACTAAATCTCATACTATATCCATTCCAAAGCCAGTCACTGATCTGATTCATGATTGATAGACCAACACCAGTAACTGAGCAACCAACTGAGCGGCTGGCGTTGGCAAATGAGAAGGAGAGTACTCACTTGCGTTAGCTTTGGAGAGGCTGGAGACTAGCATGCCTTGGTTGGTCACCCATTGCTCAAAGTTGGACCTGCAAAGACTGGGATCTTGAGGTCAACAAGTCTTCACAACAACCACTAAATGGAGAGGCATGTCAGGAAAAAGCCTTTTCTGTCCTCCCATCTCAAGCATACAAGATTGGGGTTTTCTAAAGATTACTGAGATTGTGGTCAGATCTATGTTCCGCTGGAAGTTTCTTCCTGTTAAAGGGGAGTTTTTTTCTCTCCACTGTCGCTACATGCATGCTCAGTATGAGGAATTGCTGTCGGGTCAACGACACAACGCAAGTGATTGTCTATGGTTACTACGTGCTCATCCAGGAAGAGTGAATGCTGCAAGTCAATGACTCAATTCAACCTGCTGGGTTTCCTTAGAAACTTTTTGAACTATTTTGAATAATTAATCAAGCGTACTGTACTGTTTGATAACTAGGATCAATTGGAATGTATGTGTGACTGAACTGAAATAATTTTTTTGTAAAGTACCTCAAGATGACATTTGTTGTGAATTGGCGCTACATAAATAAACTGAATTGAATCAAACTAACATTGAGCTTTTCTCCAACAAACATTCAGATGGTTTTGGTGTGATACAAAAGATGAATGTCTGTAAAAGCATCTCATTCCCACTGTCAAGTATAGTGTAGGATCTGTAATGCTGCACATCCATTCCTCTTAACCAGAAAACTTGTTAGAGATCATGGAATAATGAACTCTTAAATGAAAAGACATTTTGAATAAAATTGTGGTGGCCTCAAACAAAAAAAAAAGTAAAACGGGTTGTGATTATGTCCTTAAGCAAAGAAAAAAAAAAAAAGAAAATCTAAAAAACCTAAAGCCAATAGAAAATCTATGGAATTAGAAGAACAGAAGAATGGATAAAGAGAAACCATGAGAGTAGGAACAGGCAAGGATCCCAGTCTCTCAATTCCTCATCTGTGAAATCTCTGCAATGTGCCAAAGCTAGCAGCAGGGCTGCCAATAAGTGTGGCACTAGTGATTTTTTTAAAACATTTGTTTGATATTTGTTTGTTTATTTTTCAGTCAATAAATGTACTTAAAATATGTACAAGATTAAAGCTCTTTCACAAATCCTTACCTGGGGTGCCGAAAAGCATAGAGCAAATTGTATATTTTGTTTGCTTTCAATAAGGTGCTACGGTTGAGCTATGTCCAAAACAAGAACAGTATAGATTTTAAATATACTGTAATCGACAGCAAAAGGAATCTCTGGGAATGGACACTAAAACTGATAAATGTGCTGTGTTGCTCCTAAATTAAGACATTTTATTAAAATCAGTAATGAATGATTCGTACCATGAAAAAGGTCCAACCAAGCAAATAATGAAATGAATAAAACCTGTTTGTGACATATTTCTTAAAACAAAAATAAATGGTGGGTCCCAGTATACTGGTGCATTTACATTGCTAATGTATTTACAAAATCTTGGCAGAAAAGGCTGTGAAAAAGCTGGGAAGCTGTACAAACAAAGTGATTTATTGGAAAAAGAGGTTAAGGTGTTAAACAAACAGCATTTAACAGGATTGCCCACACCTGCTAAAGAAACATTTGGCATCCTTTAACCAGAGCGTATTCTATTACTTCGAAAATGTGATTACGCTGGTATCAAGACCAAGTAATTCCTAAATGCAGGCAAGCGGGAAAGGAATTGCCTTGACTCTGCATTCAGTATAGAAACAAAAAAAAAACAAAACATGAAAACATAAACACATTCAAAAAATCCCCCAAAATACTCAAGCATAGAGATATGTTTGAGTATTGAGTAAGTAATCCAACAGAGTATATCTGCAAACAATGAATTAGTGTTTTACTGTGGTAAGCTTCCTTATGTTTAGGGTTCTTGAACTGCAGAAAAGTATGTGGTCAGGCAGAGGAAAAAAATTCTCCAGTGCTCTGTCCATATAGTCAGCTTTTTGTTGCACTTATTAACTGCAGAAGAATATCCTTAAAAGGGGCAGTATTATGTGTTTTCCATCCACATCATTTTATAGAACAATCAAGTAACTATGTTACCTTCTGTTGTTACAGAAATGCTTAATATATCAAATATGACTAAAAGAAATTTAACTTCATAATTTAATGCCTTGAAATTTGGCCACTGTCTATTTAAGAAACGCTGACTCTTTCTGAAACTCTGCCTTCAGGAAGTCATCATAACATCGATCCTCTATTTACCCTTTAACAACATTTTTAACAGTGTTGCACTGAGAAGTAGTTCGTATAATGAGCTCAGCAGATGCACAGTTAAACCAGGTGTTTGCCAATTGCTGCTGGCTCATCTAAAGGAGCTGAGTGGTAAAGTTGCGGGGGAGGGGTGCTCTGTGAGGTAGAATCTCGGAAGCCTAGAAACTGCAGCTTCGAGGCAGAACTGAAGCTCTGCCTCGAAACCGAGCACTGAAAATTGAAGGCAGTGCTTGGTCCACTCAGGCGTTTTGCACAGCTGAATGCCTGCCACAGATTAAAAGATTTCTCAAACATACACGAAAGAATCAAAGCAACACTCCAGGTACGTTTTTAATGAGGGAATAACATTATAACATGATGTAAAGCTCAAAAAAGTCTATTTTACATCATACTGCCCTATTAAAGGGGTAATGGCAACAAATTTCATTTTTCTGTGGTTTTGGGGTATAATATGATCTATTGTGTCCTGATGAGGCCTTGTGAATATCAAGAGTTGGTATCAAAAGCCCTGCATAGGCGGTCAGCTTTGTTTCTTTGCTCAAAAATGGACGAATCAGAGAAAAGTTTGTCATTCTACGTAGGTTATCTTTCTACGTAATTCATATTTTCCAATTAGAGCACACTATCAAGCAAACAACCTTCCCCCTCTCCTTCTCTCCTCCCCACAGCTGATACAATGGCTAATTTAAGGTCTAAGTTGTGCGAGCATGTTTGGTTACTCCACTTGAGAAGAGGATGGCTACTAAAAAAGGGAACGGTTATGTCTGAGGGAGCTCAAAAATGGGAGTAAGTGGAAGTTTCCACTTACTCCCTAAGGACGAGAAAACCAGAGAAGAGTGGCTGAAGTTCATTAATGGGTAAGTACCACACAATTATAACCTCAATTTGAGACTATGTTCAGTGCATTTTACTGAAGAGTTTCAAAATATGGTTGGAGCCAGTCAGAGTAAAGTCAACTAGGTAGAGCCACATATTATTACCGTACCCAACCCTTTTACCAAGGAGGGAAATCTGGCCTGCCAAATCAACCCCCTGCAAAAAGATGACGTTATTTATTATTTTTTTTATGAAATTCTTTGAAGAACTGACATATGCAGTAATATCAATTACATGAAATAGTTTATACAATGATGTCACCACCCCCTTAAAGAAAAACATGACATCATGTTAGAAGTGCTGCTGCTGTTAAAAATCCAAACAAGAAAGGGTAATGGGAGAGTTTGTCTTTACAGAGATTGATGTCAGCTCTGCTTGTAAGACAGCTACCACTACCCCTGTTAGCAGTTAATACATGCTCAAGTACCACTTTCACCATTCAGGTTACCAAAGTGTTTGATTTGACGAAGAGGTTTGAAATATTTCCCAGCCAGTCAGCAATCTAAAATTACCAAAAGTACTATCTATGACAGACCAATTCTTGCAGGTGGTCAGACCTAATCCTAACAAGGGATTTAGAACTCACTACAAATGCTGGATGTCCATTATAGCAAATTCAGTTTATTTACACAATGGAAACCCAGATGTATACATCTGGGTTTCCCAAACCCTTCGGGCTGTGTCTCCCTTTAGCAGAACTGGACTTTTATAAAATTAAAATTAAATGCTCCATCAGTCTTTACTATTAAAAAATATATAAATAAAACAAAATGTGAATTTGATTTAGAACCAAGTAAATTCAGGTACACAACTATTTTTCTTAAATTCAACATTTCAAATTGAGTTATTGAACTTTATTTTTTTACTAGCTCTAGTGACCTTTCACAGTTGTCAGACAGGACAGCAGGTTGTGAGAGAGGGGGAAGACATGCAGAAAATGTCAACAGGCTGAGACTCAAACCTGTGACAGCCGCACTGACTAAGGCCTCCGTATATGGGTTACACATGCACCATCGCCACGCCCCTTGAACTCAAATTTTAATCCAGTTGTCAATTTTATACAAATATGGTAGCAGAAGTTGTACTTTTTTTTTTTTTTTTTTTTTTTTTTTTTTTTTACCTTTATAAGTAGCTTTAATCAGAGGTGTATAGTAACTAATTACTATTGCTCAGTTACACTGACTTGAGTAACTTTTTGGAAAAAAATGTACTATTGGTAGTAATCTTACTGTACAATGATTTATACTTTTTTACTACTATTATTATTATGAAGTATCACTCCTCTTACTTCAGTAGATAAACATCTTTTAACAAAAAATGTATGAGACAGAGACAAACTTACAGTTTATGTTAAAATAAGAGCAGGTTTGTTGTTGTTAGTTAAGTATTATTTTCCATCTGCAAAGCCTGTTGTGCCATTTGTAAATCAAAAAGATACAGTAAACACTATTAAGTCAGATGTTATGATCAGTTACTCAGTACTTACGTGCCTTTTTACCAATATTTTTTACTTGAGGACTTTCTTGGGTAGCTACTTTTTACTTTTACTTGAGTAAAAATATTTTAAAGTAGTCCCACTAATATTTGAATACAACTTTTGGCTATACTAGACACCTCTGGCTTTAATCATCACATAATAAATCTTTTTTATTTTACCAGTTTTTAAGGCTTAATTTAAAACAGGTCTGCTTGCAAAATTAAAACAAACATGAAGAAAAAGAATTTAAAAAAAAAACAGAAAAAATTAAGACAAAATGTGATAATTCTTAAACAAGCAAAACAAAAAAAAAGGATTATATATTTTTAATTTCCTACATTTCTTTTGTTTTAATGAATGAATAAAATCTTTATTTTCAAATATATAACAAAAAACTGGAACATATAAACAAATAATAATTAAACTTAGTATAATATTAATACTGACAACACTGATGCAAAATGTGACTTGTGTTGAAAAAAACCCTCACTTTATAAGAAGCGTTCAGTGAAGTTCTTCTGTAACTGCAGGATATCTGTCCTCTTGTCTCTACTTCTTTCATCTTGTTCTGTCCTCATTTCTCAATAGGTTCAAAACATTTATAAAGCGGCACACTATCATCACTACTCAGACAGGCCCTGCATCTGATTTAAGGCAGCAGTTTGTTTTTTCTCTATTTTGTGAGAGTCGGCAAAAAGGAAAAGACAAATATTTGGATTCTCACTTTAATCGAACATACTTCCAACAACAAACAGGAATACAACAATGGCAATAAGGTCTTCCTTTTCTCTTCACTTGATTTCTGCTCTCCTCATTTCACAATAAAGGCCTACGTTCTGGTGTGAAATATAAATCTGTGTGTCTGCCACACAAGCTCCCCTTGAACACATAAAATGTCGCACAAAAACCAACTGAACACAACATGTGAAACCACATCGAAAGTGCAAAACACACACAAAAGAAACTGACCGCCACGAAACTGCCCACATGAAGGGGATAACCCAGCAGAAGGGTGGAAACCATGAACGGTGGGAAAGGAACTGGGAGTCATCTGGGAACATGTGAGCGGGCTTCAAGCAGTCCACCGAAACACACTCTCAATTACCCCCAAACTCCACCAAAAAATCCTTAGGCCCCCTTTCCAAAATACAAAAGGTACCTTTATAAGGAGGCTGAGGTGGTGTCCAGGAGGATAAAAACATACTTAACAGACATAAAGGTCCTTCAGCACAAACTAATGTAGAAGCCAGTGATGCACCACCAACGGGGCGAAAATCTAGCCTCCCGCATGAGGACCGCAATGCTCCCAGTGCAAGCAACCAAACCCGCCAGAGAACTCTGGAAGCTTAAAGTGCAACTAACCCCCCCTCTGAAAGCATAACCCCACCCCTCACACATTTTTAAAAAATTGCACCAAATAGGCAGAGCCGAGAGATACTGAGAGGCACAAGTGTGGGGGTGAGAGGGGGTAAGCGGGACTGTGGTCAGGAAGAACGAAGATTTGTTGCTTACTTAAAAACTTTCTCGTTACATTTAGCAACTTTCTAATAAAAAATAAATAAATAAATTACAACTCTAGTGACATTTTACTGTTGCTGGAGACTTATATGGCAACAACGTTCGACAGCAGTGCTTCAGCTACAGACCTGCTGTGTCATGTGTAAGCAGAAAGCTGTGATGAGCACTTCCTGCTTCCCAAGAACTACAGTCAGTCTGACTGTTGTCCATCCTGCAGCATACCATCGCCAATAGTCAGAGCAAGGAGACCTATTCTACTCCCAGTCTATATTGCAACTAAATCACACATATCGGCTCACTATTCCAACTCCAGACTCACCACTGGGCAGGGCTGTGTGTCTGAGTGAGATGGTTTTATATCCCAACCCGGGTGTGATGTTATTCAACTGCTAAAGTGCCGTTTGACTGAAGGATGGCAGCACTGAGGTGGTTTTAGGCAAAATAATGTGGAATTAAACAAATTTACATGAAAATATCGAAATTCGAATAGAAACATAAAAATATAACCCTAAAAAAACCTATATTTAGACAGTTTCTCAGCAAAAAAATAAAATAATAATAATTTGGGGGTTAGTTATACTTTAACCATGGCTGCAAAACAGCAGATGAAGCGGCAGTAGAGGACAAAACCATGGCCAGTGGTGAACCAGCCGCATGGGAAGAGGCAGCGGGAGCATCCGCTGAGTTCTTGTTCGATAACATGTGTTTATGTTTGAAGTCACCAATGTGGAAGGTGGCAAAAAGGAGACGAAAGGTATTTGGAATGTTGCTTTAATCAACATACTTCCAACAACGGACAAGGATACGACAGTGGCACAACAGTATGGTATTCTCTTCCTTTTCCCGTGATTCCATTTCTGCTCTCCTTACTTTTAACAACAAGGGCCTACATTCTGGTGTGAAATATAAATCTAAGCATCCGCCACAATTTCTATGAAGGGCCAAAACTGACATAATTAAAAATAAATCAAAAATATATATTTTTTGTTTTTCTCTCTCTCACTCTCTCTCTATTGTTTTTCCTTTTCCTTACAGATGCATTTTTGTCTAAAAAATATATACATTTTGTTCATACTTTTCCTTATAGATGCACTTTCATCTCTTCCAATAAATTATGTATTTATTCTTTATTCATTGGAACCCATATTCTAATTTATTAAATATGACTGTACTATGAAACTTGTAATACAGTATCAAATAGAGGCACCAATTTCAGCCCGGGGTGTTGTAAATAACTTGTTTTTGGTGTCAGAATGCAGGATGTTGGTGACACAAATTAATTGATACTCCTATTGTGTGCATGTTTTCAGATGTTGGTAAACTGTAACCGCAGACCATTATTGCGGGCATCCCTGCAGGCCTCCGAGTGGTGGGATGTCACCTTCACAGACTCCGTGTGGGTGCAACTTCAGGATGTCCAGACAGACCGTCACCTCTCTGGAGCAGGGATCACACCTGCCAAATGCACTGATGGCGTATTTGTTCATTTAAAAAAATGTGGCTGATGTTCTTATAGCGTTGAAGTGCAAGAACAATCTTTGTTTGAACTTACTAAACATGCTTAATCATGATTCATCTGATGTTAAGTTTATAATAAAAATGAGTAAAACTGTGTTCCTTCTAATCTCTGGAGTTCTAGTTTCGGAAAATCTTCCATGTTTTTACATATCTTTGACTCCCTAAGAAATGATTGGGGGTTTAACACAGTCCAAATTCATAATAATCTTCATAGAGTAAGGTTCACAAAAACAAAATCCAATGATGGTTAAAAGTTTTGGACACATTTTGAAATTTTTTGTTTAAATTGGTCCACAGCTCCTCAACAAATAATAATGCTGGGCTGCATCGTAGGATACATCTGCAGTAATTAACATTTTTTAAATAACGAATAATTAAAGGTGATTATTTAAACTCACATGGTTAATTTTCTGCTGTGAAACACCATAACCCAACGATTTAAAATCAAAGATCTGTTAGAATGATGCCCTAATTTTTGTTTTGTTTCCTCTTAACAATGCCGCCCTGTTGACTGTAATACGATCCTGAAGTTGCCTTCAGTACCATAGAATAAGCAAGCTTACCTATTTTTCTGCTTCTCTGCCAATATCTGCCAATCTGGATCTTCATTTCAGCTCAAAATCTAAATTACATTTAAAGTTTTTCAAACTAGAGTTAGTTATTCTAAACTAAAGACAGATTCTTTACAAACCCCACTTGTGAAACTTTCATTCTGTTTCAAAACAAACAAATGTTTTTAAACAGTAAGAAATCAAAATTTAGGTATGTAATGAAAACTTTACAGAAAAAAAAAAATGTTTTTACGTGATTTGTCTTTAGCTTAAAGTGATTCACGTCTAGCTTTGAACAGTTTACATATTTTTATCATCAATTAGAGCAGATCAAAAGTAGTTCAGATTCCTTAAAAGACTGTCATAGGCCTTTCTTTGGTTAATGGACTGAAGAGGAGTAAACTGAAGCAGCCAAAGTCCATGAAATCTTGAAAAACCTTCAGTAAACCTGGAGCTCTTTTGATCAAAACCAATTTAAAAGAAAGTCTATAGCCTTTCAGGGTGGTTTAAAAACCTTTGCAGACTGCTGCGGTTTGAATTATGATGTGTTGCTGAACAAACAGAAGCACTGAAACAATCAGTTCAGCGATTAGGTTTAAATAAAGTTGCTGAAAGTTATTCAAATCAGCCAACCAAACTTGACTAGCAGTAGATATCATTAAGTAGACAGCTTCTTCACCTTTTCACTTTTTAATCTCATTTAAGCATGGTTTAGACCTTGAGGCAATAGGTACATTTCATGGACATACACTGTAAAGGATTTCACTGTAAAAAAAACAACAAAAAAAAAAAACCAACAAAAAAAACCCAGTAAATTACTGGCAGCAGGGATGCCAGTAATTTACTGTTTTTTTTAACAGTTCATTTACTGTAATTTATTTTAACAATATGTTACTGTAAATTGAATTACAATACCGGGATGGACTGGCAACCTGTCCAGGGTGTACCCCGCCTCTCGCCCGATGACCGATGGAGATAGACGCCAGCACCCCTCACGACCCTAAAAAGGATAACAGTAATGGATAATGGATGAATGGATGGATGGATGAATTACAGAAAATTAACAGCAAAACAACAGTAAATTACTATTAGACGAGGCAACTGCATTTTACTGTTATTTTATGATTCACGTACTGTAATTAATTTTAACAGTGTATTACTGTGCATTGGAGTACAGTAAACTGTTGATTTTACTATAATTTTACAAAATGTGCATATTAGTTTACAAAAGATAATGAAATCTGCAGATTCCCATAAATCCTTTGAAATTTACAAAAAGAGAGAATACAGATTCAATAAAATGTTTTTCTAGTCACAGAACATAAGGATATATTTCTCAAAGTCAGGATTTAGTGAAATTATGACCATAACCTCAGTTGCTGAATAAAAATGGTCATCAATAGTATACAGTTGAGGTAAAACAGTAGCAACAACAGTGCAATGCAGAAGAAACCCTGCTGCAATAACACAGGTTCAACAACAGTATAAGAGTAAGCATCACAGTCTAGCTTTGACACGAGTCTTTTGCAAACGCAAGTGTTAATGACAGGGAAAGTAAAATGCAGAAAGAGATAGCTAACACACAGAAATGGCTTGACTACAGTATTTGATTGGCATCCTCCATAGGAATGATTAGTGCCTGTAAAATAAACAACAAAAGAGCAGCACGACATCACTGGCAAAGTATAAAAATATAAAATAGCTGAATCAACATTTAAGTTGTTTGAATCTGTTGGTACGGTACTTGAATTAGAACTTTTAGAACTGTAACCCCCTCACTCTCTTAGAGCACTACACTAATAGTACAGCCTACTTTCCTCTAGTAACCAATGAATTGAAAAAAGTAAGATTGTAGTACCATAAGAATGGTCATAAAAATTTAAAAACAGCAGTTAGGCTGCTCTCTTCAAGGGTCACCACAGCGGATCATCTGCCTCCATCACACCCTTTTCCCATCCATCCCCTATAATGTTACACCAACCAACTCCATACCCTCCTTCACTACGTCAATGCATTTTCTCTGAGGTCTTCCTTTTCTGCCTTACAGCTCAATCTTCAACAGTCTTTGTCCACTATCCCACTTCAACATGTCCAAACCATCTCAACCTGGCCTCTCTAGCTTAATCTCTAAATTGTTCCTCCTTCACTGTTCCTCTGATCTATTCATTTCTTGTCCATCTTGTCACTTCCAACAAACTGCCACTTCCTGCTGAGCCTCCTGTCTGTTAGACTGTGTCACTGTCTCTAAAGCGTACATCATAGTAGGTCTCACTAGAGATGCACAATAACTGTGTTTTTACAACCAATATTGATAACAAATAACTTCATGCTTCTCATAGTCGATCGCTACAGATAAAGCCAATTTGTTAAAATACTTTATATATAGCCGCGGCCAAAATGTTTGAAAAAGGCTGGTGGTTTTCAGAAAGTTTACTGCTTCAGTACATTTAGATCTTTTTGTTAAATGATTCTATTTGATCTCTTTTCAGAACAATCTGGAGTATATGCAACTGCCATATTAAAAACTGAGGCAGTAGACTTTGTGAAAATATTTTTGACATTCTCAAAACTTCTGGCCTTCTCCCCTCTCTGTTATTTTCATATAAAAGCAACAGTATTTCACACACTTCAACTGCTAGCATTGCTATGACTCTAAATAGTTTAAGAATTACTTTAAGTGCCCTCAAGTACTTGAACAAAAACTGCTATCAAGGTAGCTGCAAAGTGTCAAATGTTATAAGTAAAGTATTGAGTGTGCAGTTTTACTGGAGTTGAAACAAGCACATAATAATGGCATTATGACAAGACAGTTGTGACCTACCGAGACAAAGTCCCCCTCGAAGTCCAGCGATTTCTTTAATAGTGTGGCAACATGCGGGTTGACAGTCGCGGGCCTTTTCTGGACCACCTTCTCAGTCCTCTTAGACACGACTCTTTCGTATGTGGCTTTGCTTCCTCTTTCTGGATTTATGCTGATAAACCATCTTAAAAAGACTATAGGAAAAAAATGGCAATAATCAGTGGCAAGGTTGTGAGATTGGTGACTTTACTGATGTTTGAGGAAACAATACAATTCAAAATAAATTAATGTTGCCAGTAACATACAGCTGACACTACTGTTTGCATTTCAAACTTTTTGTATATCCTACCTCAATCAAAGCGCCCACTTCAATAATGCTCACAAAAACATCAGGTTTTCTGTTGTTGATACAAATGGTACATGCCAAAAGATATCTGGTGCACATGCTGCAGAGCTGTCATTCTCTTGTGAAAGTCTGATGGAAGACAGTTGTCGTTATGAATGTAAACCGTTAAATCAGATCACTAACAAATCCAAGCTGGCTAAAAATTGGACAATGTTTGGTAGTGTGCAAGTGAACAAGAAAACTTCTGGAAAATTCTATGACATCCAGGATGAACACAGGATAAACACACTTAAAAGAAGCATTAGGTGTGTAACTGTGGGTTCACATGTGCCTCACAGTAGAAGTTTTAGCACACATGACACGCAATATCATCTTGCTCTACTTAAATGTCTGTCTTCATCAACAAAAATATATTTTCAGCTGGAGTGTGAAAAGGAGATCTCTTACAGCAGACTGCTAATTATTTTTCTTTCTAAATAGCTAAATGAAGACAGACATACTCCACTCACTTTTGAAAAACATTCAATTTTTTTCATTTCAACTTAATGCTGTAAAGAGTTAGCAGAAGTAATCAAAATAGCTATCTTCATCTGTAATTTGTAACTGGCAAGTGTTTTAACGTTTTATAACACAATGTTTTGAAACAGGATGAAAAAATTGTGTGATCAAAACATAGGAGGTCAGTCTGTATTTGAAAAACTTTTTTCTGAAATTAAATTTGACCAGATAACCTCATACTTTAAAGTTCTGTTGTTAGCATTGCAGTCGCTAGCTAATGTTGCTCTATTTCACTTACACAGCTCCCTTCGCCAATTTTAGCAACTTCGGCAAGTTACAAATACTGTCTGACACATCAGCAGTTTAATAATCACACATACAAAACAATTCATGAGATATGCATAATCTTACCTTCTGAATTTGTGGACTGAAGCAGGAGAAGTGTGCTGTCCAAAGACAAGCCCACAAATCCTGCCCCTCAATGAGTCCTCTAAGGCAATTGATTGTTAACGTGATACCATCAGAACAGAACCTGCAGCTCGCAGCATTCAAAAAGATTCTCACAGATAATGGTGGGACTTGTAACGGATTGTTTTTTCCACAGCTTGAAAAAAAAAAAAAAAACAAAAAAAAAAAACCTCTTATGCTGTTAAATTCAAGTTGAATTACAATTACTTACTGTTACTGCTTAACCAAATCAACTAACTGTAAATTGACCTGTTATGTGTAGTTATTTAATGGTATTTTCCTGTTATTATGAAATACAGGAAGATACTGTTGAAATTCCCCGTAAATTTACAGAGATGTGTTACAGTGTAAGCAATCGGAATAAAAAAAGCGTCATGTAAACGCCCCAATCGGAATATTCTGCTCAGATTCAATGCGATCGGAATGAATTTGTAATCCGAACGAGAGGGATGGTTTATGCCGATTGATAATTCGTATGTAAACACTTGTTCCGATCATGTTATTCCGATTGTGGCTGCGCATGTGTGCGCTATGTCGGGGAAGTAAAACTGGCCTGTTGATTTCTCATATTGTAACGCAGGAACACCAGCAGCTACTGCTGAGCCTGTAACTTAACGCTCCTGCAGTCCCAGCTCCACACTCGGGCAGAGCGAGGCAGATGTCACGGTCGGAGGACGAGGATGCGATGGGGGTGTCCCATCAGCCTGTCAGTTTCCAAAAACACTGGGGGGGGGGGACTTATTAAAGCGCACACGGGGTCAGTCCGACCCCTCCGAGTCAGCGGAGGCTTAATTAGGGAGTGTAGTAACTTCTCAACCGTTATTAGAACCTGGCGCGGGTCGATTCTGGGCGCTCAGAACCAACACACTACTGTTTGTTTGTTTTTATGTTCAACACAGACTGAAAAACAACTTCTTCTTCTTCTGTGTTTTTTAGAGAAATTTTACAACTCTGCGCATGCCCGTGCTTTTATTCGGAATGAAGCCTGGTGCATGTAAACGCACTCATGACTGCAATAATTGATTTTGTGTCCATATTAATGACATATTCAGATTATTTAATCTGAATACATTTCAATCCGATCAAGAAATTTTGTGCATGTGAACATAGCTATAGTCACAACAAAAGAAATGAATCATTGGCAAATAGGAAACCAGCATAAAATGGCATTTCTACGGTGCAGAGCCACTGATAAAAGCCAAAAGTAGCAGTAGCTGTTTTAACACGGAGAATAGTAGCAATCTGCTGGTATGGACTATAAATCAAGATTTCTAGAACTTGCAAAACTGATTCCAGCTTTGATCCCCCCCCCCTCCCTATGATAATCACAGAAGGTTTTTAAGGCCAAAAGTATAATTTGCATTGGATTTAAACGTATCACTTGAAGACCAAGACTTGTACAAAGTAATGAGTAAGAGATATGCAGACAAAAATAAATAAATAAATCAAAAAATCACAGAGTAAAGAAAACAGATCTGTTCATGCATTGTTTGCTTTTAAAGCTACTTAATCTTATGATTACCGTTGGACATAGTTCCTCATGGGGTGAAATCTTTGTACACCATTGTTACATCTTCCATCTGAATTTATGCCACAGCTCCCTGACAAAAAGGAAGCTGCATACAAAGAACAGGGAGAAAAAATAAAGAGAAAGAACAGTAGATATCATGTAAGATTAAGTCCACTTACACCAGGACAGCAGGTGTGAGTCACAGATGCAAGGACTCTGGGGAATGTAGGGTCAACCCACTCCTGCTGAGGTTCCTATTTTGTGTATAGCCCTTCAGGTGCCATCAGGCGAAACATATGTCATCTTGTTCCCCTGCCTAAAACTACTCCCCACACAAAGAAAAACAGCACTCCAATACAAGCAGACAAGGCAACACCAGACACAGCAGTTTCTCACAGGTCCTCAGAAAAGACTTTAAGAAGTCTGATAAAGCTTTTTACTTGTCCCTAGCTGAACCAGGCCTGGCAAGATTGTATGCAAGGTTATAAAGCTGGACTTATGGTGATAACAAAAGAAAAGACACATTCTGAGTTCTGTTAATAAAAATACTTTGTGACAAATGTGGGATACATGTTTTATGTATTTATTTTGATTCTAGAATTGTGCCGCTCATGGTGGCAGCATTTTGCAATAGCTCTGTACATTAGTTCTGATTTGTTCTTTTTGTAGATTTTTGTTTATAATTTTTAGGGTCGAGGCATTGCATGTTTGGACCATTATTCCCTCTGGTTTTGGATACGGTGCAGCTGGATGGATTTTGCTCTTACTTTTTTATTTTTTGACAGTTGTGATGCATAACTGTGGCAACAAGGTATTGATTTTACAACCAGAAGCAGCTGATCAGCACCTCAAAAGCACAAATAACACCTGAACTATGACCCCAAATCCCAGAGGAGTTGAAAAGGAGGCTTCATGGATGCAGAACAGGTCCAAAGAGCAGAGGGAGAAGGAGGAAGTTCAAACCATGTCGTCCATCGATCACAATAAGCAAGTTTTATATCCCAGACGCCGTCTCTCTGTCCAGCTTTCTGACCATACAACCAGACAGAGATTTGCCCAGGGTGCCACAGTTTAGAGCATACCACACAGCAGCTGTTATTTTAACCCAGAACAAGTTGTCTATTGCTTATTTCCCTGCCCAGTCGTTGGGAATTGAACATGGCCTGGTGTTGCAAACAGTGCTGCAACTGGTCTCTGATTCACGTTCAGATGCTAAATTAAAAGACTGCATTGGTGTCATTAGGAAGTCTTGACAGTATCTGATAATCTCTACTTCAAATTCTTAAATATTTATACTAGTCAGACCTGAGGTGGACTTTTCTACACCAAATTGTTTTTTATTTACTTTTTTTTTTTTTTTTTTTTAACATAAATTGAAAATAGGAAAACAATTTGTTCTATTTCTGAAAATACAGAAAAACACTTTCTTATTACTTTCATTGCAGTGGGAACACCTTAGAATGAGAAAGTGTGAAAAGTACAATGGACTTATTAAAGAAAAAAAAACTTATTTAGTCAGAACTAAATAGGTTACAGATTATATCACTTACAGGTGCTAACTCAGTCTGTGATTTGTGTAACCTTTATTATCCAATCATAGTTAAAATATCTAGACATATATCTGATTTATCTATCTATCTATCTATCTATCTATCTATCTATCTATCTATCTATCTATCTATCTATCTATCTATCTATCTATATATATATATATATATATATATATATATATATATATATATATATATATATATATATATATATATATATATATATATATATTAGTTTTTAATGTTTCTAACTTAAACAGCTAAGTCTTTCTTGCATGTGATATGCTGGGGGTGTGGTTGCATGGATGTGTATAGAGCAGCAGTCATAACCATTTCACTGAAGGCTTCAGAGAAATTACGTTCTTCTTCAAACTGTGTTTTGGACGCCAACAACAGTGGCTGCTGTTATTTTATAACATGGTTTTACAGCCTTTCTTCTGTATATATGTCTGCTAGCAACCTAATATAAAAACTAGGATTAAATAATCTCCCTTAGATATTTGTGCCAAGAGAAGCAGTTGCATTAAATTAGATACATTTTCTCAAAAAATATATTATTTTTTTTCCTTGTATGTTTTTCCCCCCCCCCCCCTTTTTTTTTTTTTTTTTTTTTACCAGGTTCTATTTCTTTGTTATTCAGTGTGAGCAGCTGTTGGCATGTTTGGAAATTCTTTTGTCTTTAGATATTATTAGCTGTTTGATTAAAACATTTTTTAAAAATAAATTAAGAGTGCTAATTACTTAGTACTATGAATAATTGTTTGTGACCCTAACATGCTCTATTCAATTAGAGCATGTTAGGGTCACAAACAAAACATTGTAGGCATAAAGTGACATTCATATTTTTAGTAAGTTTATTTATAAGCAAATAAAAGAGGTTTACTGATCAATAGTTGTTCTGGACTTTTGGTCTTATCCAGAAATAAGATTTGAACCTTCAAACACGAAGTTTGAGAACAATACAATACTGTGTTAAGACAATTTAGTCATATAGATCATTTGAACTAGTAGTGTAGCTTTAGAGATCTTGAACATGTAAAAACCTGTTTCTGTTGTAATGCAGTCAGAAATTTAAATTTAAGGCAGCTTGGTTTGTATATCATTTTTGTGTGAGGTCAACATTTCTAACACAATTTTCTCTAGAGTCTAGAGGCAAATCGTTAGTTTGGTGCATTTGGGATGCAAAGACTTTAAGGCTCATTCTGCATTTTCAATTAGGAGCACTGGCAAAACATTTACACCTCGGTTAACTGAATATTATTTATTGGCTGAATCAGCATCAGTGCTTTTTTTTTTTTTTTTTTTTTTTGCAAATCAGCAGTTGGCTTTCTTTGAAAAAAAATGCTCTATTTCCATGTTTATACTACCCTAATTCAAAATAGCATGTTTCACCTCAAGGATGTCTGTCTGTCTAAATTAATTTAAAAAAAGAAAAGGGGAAGAAAAGCCATAGTATGATGGAGTTACAGTTGAGTGGGAAGTACAAAGTTGAGAACATTTTGCTTGTTTTACACAATTTTTTTCTGTACATGTTATATTGACTTCTCTCCTGCTGACATAAAGTAAGAGCTTGGTTGAGGTCAAATCTATAGTTCACCACTCTGCTTTTATTTACCACACACTGTCAGAGAAGGGAAGCAGCAGGAAAGGTGCAGGCTTAATATATCAGATGTGAAACAAGTACTCATTTCCCTTACAAGTACGAATCCTGACTTATGCAAAACCTTGTGACCCTTAACAAGCTTTCTTGAGGTGCATGCTGCTGACCACTGCTCTTTACCTATCCTCTAGATGAGCAAGGCAAACAAATCTATAGCCCTGTTTTGCATGTAAAGACCTATTTTCCATGGTGCGATGAAGATGATATTCAAATTAAGGAAAAGTCAAATAAGCCAGCCAGCCAGCAATGAAGCAGAGAGAATTTGACTGAGTCAAAAGAGCTTTAGACTTGAGCAGGCTGAGCACTTTGGTAAGGAAACAACATTTGGTCAGATTACAGGAACAAAAGGACATGTTTGATTAGGAATTTTGCTCTGACTTATGAGCTGCTCAACATCACAGGATTCTCCAGCCTGTGATAAACATGTGACATATATGTTGTGTCATGCAGTAGATTCTGATAGACTGACATCTACATTTGGTTATTTGTATATTTATTAAGGATTTCATGATGCCCATTGTGAAAAAAATGCCTATTGTGCTGTGATTCAGTGGCATTCATCAAATATCTAACATTAAGACAACCATTGAAGTTTTACAGCATAATAACACTTTTACAGGCATCAGAAAACTCAGTCATAAAGATCAGTTATTGAAGATTATCATGCACACGTGGACAAAACTGTGGTATCCCTCTGTTAATGAACGAAAAGCTCGTTGTGGCTCAACAGAATCATTTAAAAAACAAACTAATGAAACAAGCCTGGACAAAAATAATGGTACCTGTAACTTTTTTTTTTTTTTTTTTTTTTTTTTTTTTTTTTGTGTGTGAAATCTTTGAGTTAGTTACGGCAGTCAAATGATTTCTGTAACTTTCAATGAGACTTCTGCACCTGGTCACAGGTATTTTGGCCGACTCTTTATGGGCAAATGGCTCCATTTGTCTCAGATTTGAAGGGTGCCTTCTCCAGATGGAATGTTTCAGCTCCTTCCACAGATGTTCAGTAGGATTTAGATCAAAGCTCATAGAAGTTCAGTTCAGAATAGTCCAATGTTTTGGTCTTGCCATTCTTGGGTGTTTTTTTTAGGGATGCTCCGATCAGGTTTTATGCTGCCGATCACCGATACGATCACCACGAGTGCTGACCTCTGCCGATCACCGATACTGATCATATGGATTGGCTGCTGTCTGACTGCTCTGGGTGTCTTTGTTTACTTACTTAATTTCTCTTTGGGATCAATAAAGTATGATTGAATTTGAATTTAATTCTCTGCACTGAGCCTCGATAACTAACCATACTCTGTCAAGTGCTTGTTTTTTAAATGTCATATTAAATTCGTTGTGTTGATGTATTTTGACGTGCTTAACCCTTGAAGTGTTTTTCCGTTGTTTGTGTTGCAAGACGCAAACTTCACATCACTCACAGACAGCGAAAAAGTTCCACACGACAGACATGTTTGCTAAAGATTTGCTGCCGTGTCCTTGTGCGGTGTGAAGGAAATGGGGAGATATACTGCATACTAGGGGTGTGATACTGCATACTGTGGTACTGATCCGATACCAAGTAAATACAGGGTCAATATCGCTGATACCGATACCAGTATCGATACTTGTTATTTAAGCATGATCATCAGACTTCTGACCTTTAGCCATTTTTGTGGTTTTTCTTTTGAATTATGTTGTTACAACCCAGGACAAAATTTAGATAAAGTTTATAGGTGTCTACAAAATTATCCTTCTCCAAGATTTGTCAGCAATTTTTCTCCTGCGGCCACAGCCAGGGAGCTTAGCAACAGTCCCATGGATGTTGAAGTTCTGACTAATATGTGCAGCTGTAGTCACAGGAGCATCAAGATGCTTGGACATGGTCTTATAGCCTTTACCTTTAACATGATTGTCAATCATTTTCTTTCTAATCTCCAGAGATAACTCTCTCCTTTGCTTCCTGTGATCCATGTTCAGTGTGGCTCACACCATATCACGAAACAGCACAGTAACAGTCACTCTTTAAATGGCAGACTGACCGAATGCAAGCTTGAAGACACCTACAATGCTAGTTAGAGGACACACCTTAGTTTAACATGTCCCTATGGGCAAATTATTTTCAATCTTTTTTAGTGGTACCATCATTTTTGTCCAGCCCTGTTTCATTTGTTTACTTTTTAAAATGATTCTGTTGAACCATAATTCAAAAGCAATGTCTGAATTTTTATTTATTTCTTTTGTCAGTTTCAAGTTATTTCAGTGACCATTGTGAGGTTTGCGTTCATTAACAGAGGAGTACTAACACTTTTGTCCATGTGTATGTAGGTTTATTTTGCTGTGCTGCAGCAACCCTAGTTCTGAGTGCATTTACATCTTAAGTTGTTACTGTTCTGCATGAACCCTGCTGTTTACTTATTTTAGCTCTTGCCATGCAGCTAGAATTAAACGTTATTTCAAGGCATAATTATGTCTTAGGTTTATATCAGCAAAGTCAGCAGAGGGCTATCCCACAGAGAGCAATTGCTGTAGCATGTAGGAGGGACAAGTGCAGTAAAAAAAGATAAATAACAAAAAGTTAAGTGTTACACAGATTAGTTGTGTGAAGGCATGAAATAGAAATCAGTTTATCATTGCTGATCGGAATAAATTGATTTTTTTTGTGACATCCAACAAACAACTTGTTTCAGGTGGAGGTTTATTTTAATCCTGCACTACAATTCTGGCTTTTAAAGATATGGTGGCGTTTGAACACAGTAAGATAGGAAATTTCTAATGTGGGACAGACATAAGAAGGTCTATTATGAGAAAAGCAAAGATATTTCCTTCATTACGTTTGCCTAGACATCAGCATGTGGTTTAAGGGCTTAAACCTAATCAAACAGCACATGAAAGAACAAGTAAACAGCAGCTGGAATCTTTGAAAAAAATGTCTAAGGAACACAGTCATCTCCAGACTTTGTTTCGCATTTTTTGCTTTGCACTTTACAAATCAGCTTTTAAAAGCAAGGCCATGTACCTCCCATAAAGAAGCTCTTCAATTCAATACACAGTTTTGAAAGTGTGAAGTGTGTTCTCTGTCTTTATGTAAATAGCAATATGCAATTTTGCTTGATGCAAAATCAATGTTTATCGTGTGGGAGCTTCAGCTTTAGCCTTGAAAGGCTCTGAAGGTCATAAATTGAATCTAGTTTAGGGGAGTTTAATCTGTGACTTATCAACCAACCTTTAAAGCTTTTTCAATTTTATTCTCACACAGGGCTCTTAGATCTACTGCCTGAATTCCTGCTTTGCCAGGAATAATTTTGGAGGATTCAGTGGGATCCTGGAGATTTTGCATGCCAAGCACAACATTTGGACTTGGTGTAAAGGAAACATTTTGCTTTATTTTTTTTTTTTTTTTTTTTTTTTTTTTTTTTTTTTTTTTTTATCTAAGCAATAGGTAGGGTGTTTACATACATTCACAGGGTGTCTATGGGGTTTAAAAAAGTATAAAAAGTATAAAAGGTGATAAATCAAAATTGCCAAATTTAAAGCCATTAAAAGTGTTAAATTTGGTTTTTGGAGGTATTATTTTTTTATATATAGGTACTATTTTATTAGATTATGGGGTGTCCAATTTTAATTGAAATTCAATTTGCTAAAGTTTGCATTAGTCCGCTTAAATGTGGGCTTTAGCATATCTGGGCAGGCTATATTTGATGCTGATGCCATATTCAGTGGCTGTTCAACATCTCAAACACTTTACACGCACAGTTCAACTAGGTAGCAAACTGGGTAGCTTATGTGTTTGATTTGATTAGACATAGCTTTAATATCCAGACAACCATCATCGTTAGAGCTGGGTATCGTTAGGAACCCCACAGTTCAATTTGATTTTGATTGTATAGGTCACAGCTTGATTCGATTTCGATTCGATATTGCTTTGAAAGCTTTGATATCAATTTAATATTAAGTACACAAATAATTCATTAGGGTCCCTGTGGATAATTTTGGGATATGTATGCCCCTATAAACAGAAATTGTATACATTAACATAAAAATAAAATCTGAAAAGTTCAATAAAAAAAAATTAGTAAAAAATAAATAAACAGAATATCTGAAAATAAAACAGTAGCAAAATAACACTAGTGCTGAATATGGAGTACTGTATTCAAATGTAAGTAAAGTGTATGTAAACGTACATAATTGTCCTTTTCTTGTGGAAATTGAGATAATTCACATAATTTTTGAATCATCTTTTTTAAGTATATTTGAACAATATTGCCATTCTGACCCACGCTCCTCACCAGTAGGTGGTGGTAAGGCACATCAAATAGCTGTTTGCCAACCAAAAACAAACTCAAGAAGAAGACGGCTAGACTTGATGTGACAACGAGCTGATATAGTGTGCTGCTCTGAGCAGCCAGGCAGACATGAGGACACGCAGCATCATGGCCATGCTGTGCTGAACTGATAGGTGTGCAATAGGTGCCTGGGAGCAAAGAATTGGCACTAGGTGCTCAAGTAGTTCTTCAAACTTGCTACTATCCAGTCCCCTTCTTGCCCTTCTTCTTCCCATTGGCAGAAAGTGTGGGAAATTTAGGAAGAGGTAAGCTCGAGTATAAAATCTCAAACCTCCCCGGCCAGAGCGCACAGCTCTCAAAATGTGTTGCTCGGGGTGGCGCGAACACACTGGCCAGGGGATCTAATTGATTCACAGAGTTTTCCAAATTGATATTTAACTGGAAAAAATTGCAATGCATTGATGAATTTATATATTTACCCACCCCTAATCACCATCATCATCATCATGAGCAAATGGTAAAAGAACAGTAAATGGCCAGCACTTGTATAGCACTTTATCTAGTCTGGCTCAGTCCTGTAGTAGGAAGTAACCGGCAGGTTTATTGTTCGGTTGATTAAAAATAACCAAACAAACAAACAACAAAAAAAAAAAAACATCATGTCAACTGGATCGGAGCGAACATTCTACGATTGCAAGTCACTGAACATAAAAATGCAATGTGTGGTTGGTGAGAGCAGTTACCTCTACCACTCTCAACTTTCTGTGCTGCTGCACCACAAACTAGCGCCATGTTACAAGCTAACATTACAGCTCCAGTAACTACGCCAGATCTCCGGGTGACGATGGGCACCACACCAACACTGAACGTAGGCTCTATATTGTCTAAACACTGCAGTTAAACACCACTAATTAAACTCCAATGAAGGAATGTGGAACTGGTTAAAAAAATTTCCCCCAACTAACACTGCAAAGTAATTCACTTGTGGTAAAGACAAAACATCATGAGACTTATATTAGGATCATTCTTCAAATAAACGACTTGGTCCTGGAATCATTTGCCATTTTAAGAGTTTAATGAGGCAGTTGGTTCAGAGAGCTCCTCCAGGACCTCACAGCACTGCAGCTGACCAAAACAGATCTAATGGATGAAAAGAACTTGGTCTCCCCTATCAGTGTATACATAGACTTGGATGCTGAATCTGCCATAAAGATAATGGCTGAACGACATCTAGTTTTCCTAGATATCTACAGCGGTACAAGGAAAAGTAAGAAGTAACATGAAAAATATGCACAGCAACACCCAGTTTCAACAAAATTGGAAAAATAAGGCTCATCAAGCCAAAAACATAAATTCAGTTTTACCTTCGATGTTTTATGGTCATAATCCATGTTAGAGAAAATATTCCATTTGGCTTCTGTAATCTGTTGTCCCTGCGTCATCCCTGTTGGCTACATGATTATTGTAAATCTCACAGATTCTATTGACTCTGATTGTTTTGGGAATTCCACTCAGTGAGGCAATTTAAATTAGTCTTAGATGTCTGTCTATGGTTAGACCGCTCCTGTCTAGGCATGCCTTGGAAACAGTGATTCATGTGTAAAAAGTAAACATTGGAAATGTCACTGATTACCTATTGCCACTCAGTTGTTGTGATGGTTTTTAAAAAAATTATGAAGGTAGTAAGAAAAGGTATGATGGCCTGTACTGACATCCCCGGGGATCGAACCAGTTTAAATGAGTTTTAGCATTGCTGCCAAGGGGACTGGTCAAACATCCAGGCAGAATTATGCCAGAACCTTGTTGATGGCATCAAAAAATATTTAGTCTCTGCAGCTTGATAAAGGACATTCAAAAAGCCATTAGTGCCAATGCATGTATAGTTGAGCTTTTATATATCAAGTTGTTTTTGTATAATAATACTACCCTGTAAAAAGAACTGTTGAAATGCCTGATTAAATATGACATATGATCTAAATATGACATTGATGCTGATGAGTGTACATACAATTCTGTCTTACACTATACACTGATTTCTAGATATTCATTTGAAGAATGTTTCTGTATCTTCCCTGAATATTAAAGAATAGATTGTGAAACTATTGCTACAGTAATAATACACAAAACATCAGTGACCAAACAAAAATGTATTTGTTTTTTCCCATGTTATTGGAATTTATTCATTTCAGTTTGCTTCTCTCATTCCAATTTCAGTCTGTTGTATTTTTTCACCTTCTTCTTATTTAAGCTTCTTCCCTCAAGTCCGTCACGGCAGATCACTTGTCTCCATATAACACATCTTAGAAAGTATTCAAGTGCCAGCTGTACACACAGCAGCATAGTGTTCAGGAGGACAACCTCCCCATCCAGTTTCTAGCTAGAGTTCAAAGACATGTCAGTGGAGTTTGGTTAGTGGATTTGATGGTCAGCACTGTTCCCTCATACCTAGAAGGTTGAGAGTTGGGAAATATTCCAGTTGTCTTCTCATAGTCCAATTACATGTCCGTTCCTTAGAATGTAGACCCTGTCATCAGGTATGATTGTATTGTATGTGGTATTGGTGGTCTGTCTCTTTATTGGCTGTGTGACGTACTGACCACTTGTCCAGAGTGTACCTTGCCCCTGTCTTAATGACTGCTGGGAAAGGCTCCAGCCCCAGCTGGTGACTCGGAAACCCTTTGAGCAGGATTAGGTAGGTACATATCAGTGACTGCAGGGCTATGCAGTCACCTTAGATTATCAAATTAATCTGCCTATTTCAGTCAAATTTTCAGCTACATTAGTTAGGATAAATCCCATAGATCTCTTAGATCATTTTAGCCCTGCACTTTCTCTGCTTCAAGAAATGAACTAGTTGGCCAAAAGAAGACAACTAATATTATTTGGTTTAAGAAAACATAACAGTGTCTAAAAAGAAATAATGTAAATACTGTCATTGAATGTTTTATACTTAGGTTTAGGGTTGGAGTGGTTAGCTAACCCATTATATTTGTGTTTGTATAAATAAATACACTGTTTGTAAATATGACTCGACTTACTGCATTGGTATAAAGTAAAAAATATGGTATGAGTGAAGACATTTTATTTTTTTTGTTTTTCTTGCAGCTTCTTAAGCAACTTAGATAGCTTGCAGTGTTCTATTTTGGGGGTAGTTGAAAATAGTTAATCTAAGATTAATTGTAAGAGCATCATCAGTTGTGATCCATTAGGGAAAATGCCTCTTATGCTTCAAAAAGTTTTTGAATCAGATTATATTAACATTGTAGCCTTAAGATGGTTTTGGGAAACGAGGCTCTGAACTATCAATAAAGAGCATCAAGGAAAAAGTGTTAATTAAAATGTAAAATGATTTCAAAACAAATTTCCACAGAGGTTCCCATTTTACTCTAAATGAAATGTAAATTAACAAAATGCCATGAGCATCGTATGTCTTCCAACAAGTGTCCTTTTGTTAAAATGCGCTCTGGAGGAAAACAAGATCTTGTCACTCTTGTAGCTCCCTCTAATACCTCACCATACTCTTTAATTCCATTAATTTAGACCTCTGCTCTTCCACTTTGCAGACTTGATTGGAATGAAAATCTGGAGCATCAGTGGCTGAGATACAGCATCTCCCGAGAATCATCTGACTGACAAAGATTGAGTGCATGTCCTTCCCTGAAAGACAACTGGGTGATTTACTAATTTTAAAATACAAATTGATGTTGCTTATTTGCTGAACACACACTTGCTCATAGAGACAGACATACATGTCTTTGTCCACAAACACTAGTGTTTCAGACCTTTCTGTGTCTGAATAGTAGATATGCAGGCCCAGGAGAAATAAACAGATATGTCACTTTCTATTTAGCTCAAAAAAAGACTGCCTGTCTATCTTAATGTGCTGCCAATGAGAATGAGTTGCATTTCATATCGAGTGCAATAAATAAGAAAGCTGTTGTTTTCCCTTTTCATCCATTTTTTTCAGTAAATTTTATTTATAGAATTTTCTTCAGTATTAAGGAAAACATTTTTCATAAACAATATAAAGGTTATTACAAGCTGAGTGCAATAAACTTTATTCACATCATTTAGGTGACATTCATATCGCCTAGGTGACGTCTTTTCTTTCTTCAGATTATCTATTCTGATATGCCCTCTAGTAAATGTAGAGGTGGTGGTAGTACAGAAGAGATGATTTAGGTTATAGGATTGTTACGGTACTCAGGGTTTGGAATGTAACCTAGCTATGAGGTCATATCTCAGTATAGGTTTCATAAAACAGAAAAATAATACAAATGCCAAATGTGTTTCCCAGTACTTATTTTAATGCCTTAACTGTCACCCTGAAAACGCTTACATGTTATTCGATGGGTCCATGAGGACACCGGTGTCCTCATGACATTTAAGGGTTAAAGGGAAAAATAACCTTTCAAGCACAAACAAACAAAGAATCTTTGCCATGATAAGACTCTAATAAAGTAGGGTGCAAAAAGCAAGGTAGAATTTGTCAAATGAAACTTTCACTTAAAAGAAAAACTTTTTTGTATATTTAGCTCAAGTTCTTATAGGGGTTATGACTACAAATTTCATTTTTCTGTGGTTTTGGGGGTATAATATGATCTGTACTGCACTGATGAGGCCATGTGAATGTCAAGAGTTGGTATCAAAAGCCCTGCTCATAGACAGTCAGCTTTGTTTCTTTACTCAAAAATGGACGAATCAGAGAAAAGTTTATCTTTCTACATAATTCATATTCTCCAATTTGAGAACACCATCAAGCAAACAGCCCCCCCCTTTTTTTCTTCCATCTTCCCCCCAGCTGATACAACGGCTAAATTAAGGACTAAGTCGCGGTAGCATGTCTGGCTACTCCACTTGAAAAGAGGATGGCTACTAAAAAAGGGAACTGTTATGTCCGAGGGTGCTCAAAAACGGCTGGAAGTTTCCACTTACTCCCGAAGGACGAGAAAATCAGAGAAGAGTGGCTGAAGTTCATTAATGGGTAAGTACCATGCAATTATAACCTCAATTTGAGGCAATGTTCAGCGCATTTTACTGAAGAGTTTCCCAAATATGGTTGTAGTCAATCAGAGTGAAGTCAACTAGGTAGAGCCACATATCATTACCGTACCCAACCCTTTTACCGAGGAGGGAAATCTGGCCTGTCAAAACAACCCCCTACAAAAATGAATGAGAGTAGTCAGTGCCTGCTGATGAACAGTTGTAAGTGACCACATCCGTGCTGTGGTCCAGAATACAGTTACATCCCTGATAGATGACATTGTTTTTCTAAATACTATGAAATTCATTCTTTTAATATTATTAATCCAGTTTTATTGCCGTATACAAACATGTTCTGAAGTTTGATTTCATGGGTGGCATTATTACTTTTTGAGAACTTTGAACTGAAAAAAAAGGATGATTTTTTTTAACCACTGAACCAATCGCAGCCCCTTGTGGCAACATTAAACTTTCTATTTAGATGTTTAGACTGATTACTATGTGGATCAGATCAGTTTATTCTTTGTCATATTAAATGCAGTTAAGCACAGAATTATTCATACTCCTTGCAGAAATGGATGATCATTTTTAGGAAACTAAAAACAACAACAAATTAAATGTACATTTTCTTTGATTTTGTTAAAATTTTAACAGAAACAACATCTTGAAAATTGTTGGCACTCTTCCCAATAATCAGTGGAAAAGTCTTTAATGGCCATATAACTATCAAACACTGCTTACAGTTCCTGACAAACTTTTTGCATGTTCTATTTGTATTATTGACAGTTTATCTTTCATAAACTCTGATTTTGAGCTTTGAAGGCCTCTTTGCCATCTCCCAAATCTTTAGTTCCTTATACAGATTTTTTTGTCAGATTCAGGACAGAATTCTGACTGGGTAACTCCAAAATGTTAATATTACTTCTAGTCTGAAGAAACATGACAGGAGAATAAAATATAACTTAAAATTTAAATCTGTTTGAGGTAATTTTGGGCTTAATTATGAAAATTATGAAAAAGAGAAACTAAACGATGTAAATAATCTGGCAGAGGACAGAGCCCAAATACTACATTTTGATGCAAATCATAGCAAAGCATTTTGGAAATAAATGTTAAAGTTTTAGCAACTTTTTGTAAAATACTTTCTAATAAAATATGATAAATGAATATGAGTCATCTTATGGTAGGACTAGATATTTAGTTCAGCTCAAAGTGATCAAATATGAACTTGAGTTACTAGCTGTTTCAGTTTATTTAAACATTGTGTAATCATAGCATGTAAAATTAGAATTTCTTATTTTATGTATTTATTTTCACTTTATTATTTTGTTTCCTTCATTTTTTTTATTTTATTTTAGTACCTCCTATTAGTATTTGAAAAATTCTACTTCACTGTAAAGCAGTGAAGTCAATATCTATTGTTTTCAAACGTTCTAAATGAGCTTGATTTTGACCTTGATTAAGTGGTATTCACTGCTGCAAGCAGGATCTACTCACTGTTTTGAGCAGTGTGTATACAAGGGTCAAATTAAATATTTTACATTATTGAAAGTGACTGTGAATGACAAACCTTGTCTGGCAATCCCAATGTGACTGATGGCAGTAAAATATTAAACAACATGATGTTTATACATACTGATGTCCTTCCTCTGCTGCTTTTATTTTACAACAGAGCTGAAGCTAAGTTTTTAATTATTCTCAGTTGAATAATTCAGAGTGGATGTTGCATTCTCTCTTGATTCTTTTGTATGCACCACCAAAGACTAGGCACGACTGCGGCAATGTTTTTTAAAAGCTCGACTTTGACATTTGAACTAGAAATTTGTCACTGATATGACTTTGGGGGAAACCCTCTCCCTCCCCATGTTTCAAAGGTAACTTTGTACCCAGATATAACCCATTAAATTACTGAGAAGCTGCTGCTTTGCCAGACTGTTCCTTGAGCTTTGACATGCTGACATGAGGAATTATTGGATAAATAAGATTCATTGGAATTTCTCACTGAAACTGAAATGCTTTCTTTCATTAATCCTTTGCCTTGACATGGAGACTTACATATAAATGCAATCCCTATGCTTGCTCTGAGCTGTCGTAACATTACAACACCTGATGAGTAAAGTATCTTCACACTTTGTATGATATCACAGTAAAATACTTGCGAGAAAAGCCATCATACCAACACTCACATAGTTGTTACTTTAACGTTTGCTGCATGCTGCAACATTCCATCAGACACCTCAGAACACCCCCAGATATTTTTAAGTCCTGATCTGAGTGGACTGAGGTATTTTGGAAGTACAGAGTGGTAGAGATGCACCTTGCTACCTGACGTAATCTTAACTCTAAGATTTCCAAAAGGCTGCCAATATTTCCAGATCCAAGATGTTCATACACAGGCAAAAGCCTGAAAGCTCAAATGTAGAACCCCCCCCCCAACTCTGTTACCCTTTCTGCTATCTGCTTCAGGTTTTGCTCTCTCTCGCTCTTTTGAAGCCTGAATTACCCCCAGATATTTTGATATATCAGAGTAAATTCTGTTTTCTTTTAAATAGCTTCTTATCTTTAGTACCCCAATGAATCTGAAAATAGGTAATGTTTCACCAATCAGTGATCAAATAAATACCCAATTTTTAAGTTTTAGACATGCCACGAACCAATCAGGGCAGATGTGTCTAAAAAACATAATCTGATTCCAGTCAACAAATTATTTCTTGGTATATCTCGAAAGCTAAAAAATGCTTCTATGTTGAGGGCATTAAAAGTAAAGAAATGGTTTTAGTTATCCAAACTATCTTAAAACAGAAAAAGTTTAGTCTCCATTATTGTTTGACAGTGAGACATCTTTTGCTTAGCCTGCAATGGGCAACCCCCACCCTTACCCCCACCACAAAAAAATTAATAAATAGTGGTAATGGTGGGCAGAGAGTTAGAACAAATTGTGTTTTTTATTTCTTCACAAACTGCTGAAGGTCTTTTATACCTATTTCTGTGAGAGAATCACAAAAAATTGTGATTCTCTCACAGAAATCCCACTGCTTCCAAGATGAATCAAAGCCTTTCTTAGGAGTTCAAGCTTTGCTTCCCTTCCTTTCGAGATCATAGTGTACACAACAGTAAACGTGCTGTTGAGCAAGTCCTTCACTGTGAGGGAATGGCACTTTACTAGCAAATCCATGACATAAATATTCAGCAATAAAACAATCCTCAATTAATGTCTCTAGACCACAGATCTTATGTGTGATCAATGGATCCAGCGGAAGAAGGAAGCAAATGAAGTCGCAAGCAACATAATAGGTCCAAAAACCTGTCAGTCAGTGTTATATGAACTTGAAACACATAGATACTTAATAATTAATTGAGATGCAGTACATAAATGCTAGGACAAAACTTAGCTGACTAATCACAAAAAGATCTCTGCGACTGAAATATATTGATCCATGAAGTATATTTCTCTGGGCTGCAGATCAGTTTATTATGGGGCACTTAAACCAAGAAATACAACCACCATAAATAAAATACTAAAGTATTTAATCCCAGGTTCATTGCACTTGCTTTAGAATATATTATTATTATTATTATTGTCACATTCCTATTTTCCATTGCTCAATTATATTTAGATAATTTAGGGCAAAGGTCTTTGTTGATCGTACTGGAAAATATCTGTAACTTAAAGAGTATGTGCATGTAATAGGAAATATAGATTATCCAGTTTTTAAATCCATGGTGAACAAACTGTGTAGGAAAAGCCACATGACAAGCAGTACTCACTTTCTCATGGTGATATGAAAAGCATCAGTCATACTATCAGTATGACCTCTAAATGTACACAAACTGTATTACATCTATTGTATGGCAGAAAAACCCGCAGCTGAGTGAGGATAACCAAAAAATGAGTTCTGGTGATTTTTGCAGGAAGTACAAGCTGATTATGATCGTGTTAAGTACAAGGAGGTTCCTTATACCTCCTTTGTGTAATTTAGAATCATGCCATATGTGGGTTTAACACTGCATGCTCCTTTTATATACATTGTTGTAAAAAGCACTAGATATTTTCTTCTGTTTTTGTCTGATATTTTTTTTCATGATCTGAAAAATGTATGTGAAGATATCTATAAAGGGCTATATACTTTTTCACATAACTGTACATTCCCCATTGTAATACACAATCTCCCTCTATTGCATAAAAGCTGTAATAACCTATTTGTGAAATTTACCAGTTTAGTATCATTTTTTGTTGACTTAATTTAAGTTGTCACTGAATTTAAGTTGTCACTGTGATAAAAGAAAGAAAATCTCCAAACAGCTTGGATCAAATTGTGCTATTTCAATTTAGACTTCATCTAATTTCAACAAAAGATTAGGATCTGATTCAAAATCCTTAAACATGTCCAAATTTTTCAGAAAAAAATAAATAAAACCAGGCTAAGGTTTATCCTACAAAATAACTTGTGATTACTGTACATTTCCATTTATTTGTGCACATACCTCGTTTACCCTTCTCCTCAGCATCTGAGTACTTAATCTCCAGTCTTATTTTTTTCTCCTCCACTCATGTTGTTTTATACAGAATACAACTCTGTTATCCTGTTTGGCTGCAGTCATGTTATTATTGTGTGTACTTGTTAGGTGCACTGATGAAAAGACCACCTGTCATCCACTGGCCCTTTGATTAGATTAGGGGGTCAGATGGATGGATTAAATTGATATGAAGAGACTAGACCAAAATGCAGTGCTTACTGTGCCAATGCAAAACACTGGAGGCTGGTTTGGCATTTCTTTATTGTTAAGCATAAAAATAGCTTTTTGTTTATTTGCCAGCCATAACCTTTATGGATAAAACTACACAGATATTTAATATGATTCTAACTTCAAAAGCTCATATATGTCTGATATGTCCTTTACTCACAAAACATTATATTGCCTTTACTGCAGTTCAGGTCTTCTAAATTTAAATACTTTACAAGAAATACAGGTTCATGTCAACAAATAGCAAAATCTCAATTAACATAGTTCACAAATCTGGTTTTTCAAAAAAGGAGACTCAGTGACATTTCACACACCAATATATTTCAAGTGTTCTGTTTCTTTTGATGATTACAGCTTACAGCTGGTGAAAATCTAAAATATTTTTTTAGTCAATTTGAATATCACATAAAGCCAATAGAAAAATAGGCTTTAAATTAAGAAATATTATGTTATGGCCTACATCTTAACTCGAGAGCTGTCCAGCAGACAGACAGTGACACTTCCTCATTGCCAAAGAAAGTGGGCATTCAGAGTACTGTACCCATAAGGCGCGGTTTTAGCAGCAAAACTAAGACTATTTAGACAGTGGTGACTACTTCCTTGGTGCAGGAGGCTATATCCATTCCGAAGCCAGCAAATGATCTGATTAATGATAGGCCGGCACTGGTAACTGAACAGCCAGCGCTGGCAAATGAGAAGGAGACTACTCACTTGGGTTAATTTTGGAGAAGTTGATGTCTAGCATGCCTAGGCTGGTCACCCTCTAGATTGCATTCTTCCTCTGCTTGCCATTAGCGTAGCTAGGCTAGCTAAAGCATTGGATATGCTGATGTTATGTTTGGATAGGCTGGTAACTGGCATGCCTAGGCTGGTCAGCCACGACTTGTACTTCATTCTTTAAGGAAAACTTTATCAAGAAAATTGGTTGACATAAAATATCTGTAAACATCACACATTAGATGCATTGACGTGTTCTTTTAACAGAGTTTACGGTAATCCAATGTGACACCAAGCATAAACTTACTGTGTTATACAGAGCTGAAGTTGGCTTCCGGTTTCTGGCAGTGGACCTCCTGTTCCTCCTTGAACAAAGGAAGAGGTAGTTGTCCTACTGCTGGGTTGTAGCCCTCCTACGGCCCCCTCCATGTCTCCTGGTGTACTGTCCTATCTCCTGGTACCTACTCCATGCTCTGGACAATGTGCTGAGAGACACAGCAAATCTTCTTTCCACTGCTTGCATTGATGTTCCGTCTTGGATTAGCTGCACCACTTGAGCAACTTCAGTGGGCTGTAAAAACCGCCTCATGATGCCTCTATGCGTGACAGCACTGACAAAATGAAAAAGTGACTTAAAGTTCAACCAGAAAGGATGAGAACAGAGAAATGATCTGTGGTCACCACCTACAGAATCACTCTTTTATATGGGTTGTCTTGCTAATTGCCTCTCATTTCCACCTGTTGTTCCATTTGCACAGCAGCAGGTGAAATTGATTCACAATAAGTGTTCCTACCTAACAGCTATTTGGTCAATTCAAACAAAAGGTAAGCTAATTTCCTAATATTTCAGAATATATTCAGATCTTTTCTTATGTTTCTGATCTGTTTCATGATAGTCGTAATCATTATGTCAGAATTAACTTTCGCCAAGTTTGTGGGTACAAACAAGGAATTTGACTTCGGTTTCCATAGCTCGTACTGTTATCAAAGTACCATCACAAACAACAAACTACAATATATGACAGAAAAACACTTGGTAAGTAGAGACTAGGGGGGTAAGAAATGTCAAAAGTAGTATTTACAAGACTACTTATATTATGATCCCTAATAATTTTCTGATCATTTCTGTTGGTTCATTATATTTTTCTGAGCAGAGTGACTGTCCAAACCTCATGGTAGGAAATGTTTTGTATTTTGCACATAATCACACTGATGTTTTGTTTGCTTGAATTCTTTCTTTTTTTCAAGGATCTGTTGGATTATTAGAGCTGTTATTATCCAACAGATCTTCATAACAAGACTTACAATAAAAATACAAGTGTGACCTTACCGCTTTATTAGCAATGAACACCTATACCAGATTACAGTTCAAATTATAGGAAGTTACTGTAAAGCTTTACTGAAGAGACACTGACATCAGAAGTACAAGAGACCTCCTATTTGGTGTTAAACTCCTGTTCATCAAAGCTCTCACAATCTGCGTCATAATCATCAGAATGATTACTGTCAGACATACTGTCCTCTTCAGAAGCTATAAACATACCAGCAGGAGCTGTAATTTATTGTATCTATAAGGTTCCTATCTACTATGTTTAAAGTATAGTGTAAAGTATGCAAATGTCAGAGGTCACTACAATACCCTCTATTGCAGCATGCAAGTATATTATCCTACGTGTTTCGAAAATGTTCTGCTTGAGACACTCTCATGTCTGCCAGTTTGGGAGGTGTAGCTCAAAAGTTTCTGTCTAAAATGAGATATAAATAAATATTTGTACCTTTTCAGAGTTTGTTGTTCCCATATCTCTCTACCTTCATGGAATGAATATTTAAATGATGAATAATTTTCAGCTACTTCACTTTCTCCTAATGTATGTGTTTGAATAAATACATCCAGAATTTTTCCTTCATCTCTGTCACCTCTGCCTCATCCTTCATTTACCCTCTGGAAAATAATGCATAATATCCTTAGTTTTAGAAGCATGACATCAAGCTGGCTTCCATGGTGTTAATTACAGTTGCTGTGGATTAACAACCTAATGTGCTGGGAATATGGATAATGAGCAATGGAGCTGCTTTGAACTGAGAAGCAGCTACAAAGCCGATAAATTGTACAGTTAAAACAACATGCAAAATGGGCCATTACTAAGTAACTACTATGACAGGTTTTTTTTTTGTTTGTTTTTTTTTTTTTTTTTTTTTTTTTTTTTTTTTTTTTTTTTTTTTTTTTCTTGGTTTGGGAAATAGGTGTTTTTTTTTTAATTTTCCTTTATACTCAGAGGGTTAATTTGTTTGGGTAATTAGGTGTTGGTGGTGAATGCATCACCACTTCATGTTTACGGGGAAACAGCAGCAGGGATCTGTGTCTCATCACACATAACACTTGTAAAAAAAGTGTCTCATCATTTTAGGTAGACTAATAAAGAAATTCAATGTAAAACAACAGCAACAAAATCATTTGTCCCTTTTTTTGTGGTTGAGCTTATTTAAAACCAAGCAAACTTACTAAGCTAATTTCTTGTATACTTTGCTTCCAAGTGGCGAGGCTTGCAACCTGTTAAAGTGATCTTCATCAATAGTTCTCTAATTTTCTTACTGTACCTGACCATAACACTATATTGTGTAGTGATGCAGAAATTGAAACTCAAGAAACAGTTAAGGACCTGAGAAAAGCTTCATCCTCTGTGAACTCATCTGCTATATAACCACTTTTCAGCTAATAGCTTATGGAACTTACCTTCTTGCTGCTAAAGTAATGTTCTATGTATTTAAAACTGTGACTGTTGATGTTATTTACAAATAGTTATTTGTTAAGGTGTTTATGTGTAGACACCGCATTGGTTGGACATTGAAAATCTAGCAGCTTTTCCTTTAAATCATTGAGTAATAGCACAGAGGTAGGGGTGCACATAGTTTTAATGGTACATTCACAAAATAAATCATTAAATGAAACGTAGACTGCTTATTCACCCTTTCACTTGTTATAGGGAATTCACTGAATTTGGAGGAATCCACCTGCTTTTAAGTTCTCTACATGCATCTTAGACCTTTCAACACTTTGTCTGGATGAAAAAAATGTTTGTAAGCAGTCATTAGAAACATCCTGATATCTTAGCCTAAGACAGAGGTATAAAAAATGGAATCTTTGAGTTTTTTCATTTTGCCACATTTGTCAGCAGATCTTAAAACTTTCCATGTGGGTCTATTTAAGAAACATTAAAGCATTTTATCTAAATTACCAAGTCCAAATGATCAATTAAGCATTTTATTGATGATGCACCCATATTTTGAATGTTGCATATGTCTTGGGACATAAAATTTACTGCATGCTACTGCATAAGGACAGAATATGTTGCTTTTCGATGTAAAGCCTCTTTTTTTTCTTTTTCCATACCTAGTTATTGTGTAGCCATCTTGGGCTTAGAATTTATTCCTCTATGTACAATCAATGAGTGCGCTGAAGTCGTAAAATGATTATTAACTGAATTACTTAAAAAACAGGTCCAAATCTCTCACTATATCAGCAGCTTCAAGCATTTGACATGGAGAGGTGACTGAATCTTCATGGTGCACATAGAGGATCTGCATAGTCTACCATCAGAATAGGTGAAGTTATTTTCCAGGTCTCTGATATGACATTTTTCGCCAATCTCATAACATAGCCCTATCCCTGGCAGATGTAGATTGAGAGTAATCTTTTAATTTTATCAACAAGCTTGTTCAGACTGGATGTAATAATAAAATTTGGGACCAGCCCAGCCAGTCTTGTCATGATTTTGATCTAGAATCTGTGGAAGAAACTAAAGATTAGGAGGATAGAAAGGAATCACTCAAACCTCACAGACTTGAACCTCATCACCAAAGATAAGTCATCAAAATCTAAGCGCAAACATGGAAAAAGCTGGTCAGCATTTATAGGAAGGGTTTGATTGCTGTATTGCAAATACATTTTTCGATTGAGTTTCAAGAAGAGTATACATACATTTTGACATGCCATTTTCTTTATAAACTGTAAATTTAAAAAAAGTTATTTATGTGAGGTGCTCGTAAGACAGCTCTCTCATTTCCTTTCAGAAACAAACTTCATGAATGAATAAAAACCATTTTAAAGTCTAAATATGAGGGAGGTATGAAAAAATTTAACCTTAACCACATGTGTGTTATATATAGCATCTCGAATGCTCTTGTTCAAAATTTTACTATAAATCCAGAAGTCTGTGTCAGCTTGCCTTAGCTGGAGATCAAATTATGTTATTGTAGCCTGCTTTTTATTCAGTTTGAAAATATCGTTTGAAAACATAGAATCCCACACAAAAGCCTTTTTATTGATAAAAGCCCAGCTTTTTGTTTCTTGTTCCAAAAACAAAAGGCTGGGCACCCTGGGTTCAAAGGTCAAAATAAACTTGTTTAACAAAAAGCATTACTCTGAATGTAATCAGGTACTGGATGGTGCTAAAAACGAGTGGAAAACCCCCTGAAGTCCATCAAAAGACTATGGCAGAGCTTTGGAAGCTGCAAAATATTCTAAGAAAGTCTGGATCTTTGGAAGCAAAATACAAAGAAATGAGGGGTTGCTTGGTTTTTTGCAAAGTGCTGACAGTTATATGCCTATCTATCTTATAACATGACTCCATCTTTGTTGTTATGTTATACTTTGGATTGTGTGTAATACAAACAACACTGTGGAAAGATCCACCTTCATTGTTGCTGGAAAAGAAAATCACTCTGACAGTTTATCAGTTATTAAAATGAACATAAACCTGATGGGACACATATTTAATGTAAAGTTCGCTTTTATGCATGAACTTCACTAGACCTAAATTGTGACCAATTAAAAAATGTCCTTAAATATATAAAAGGCATAACCTGACATAGTTTTGACCAACTGCATGTGCATTTTAGCTTTTAATTAATTAATTATTTTTTGCATGTTGGCTCCTTGAGAAAGTGCCTGCGAATCTGGTTTGCTCTCGATAAGAATCTATATATTAACAAAGGCCTTTCTTAGGAATGCTAATGTGATCATTATCAACCCACAAGGATGCCAACATTTCTGTGCTGTCTATAGAATCCCTTTATAAAGCCAAGGTCTTAACTGGGAGAAGGGAAAAATACCCTTTTTGTTGCTGTCTGTGTTATTTGTTGCTACAGGGGTCTCACCGCTATTCTTATTCTAATTGAGGTTCTCCTTCTCTGTTTCTCCCATGGAAACTCTAGTTCCCAGAGAGAGGACCCCAGTCTCTCACTGAGGCTCTGCCACCCAGACAGCCAGTCTGAGAGGCAGAGATGGAGAGAGGGAGGCAGCGATGGAGGGAGGAGTCTGGAGCTCCATCCACTGACTGCTGTGTGTGTTGTGATTGCTGTGAGTGGGATGAGCAACAGAGAAAGAGAGGGAGAGGAAAGAGAGAAGAGGAGGAGGGGGGGAGGCTGAAGACTCTGAGAATGGATGGGGAACAAGAAACAGTGCGAGCGAGAGAGGAAGAGTGAATGTGCGTATTCTGAGAGTCAAGTCTACAAGCTCACATCACCAGAGGAGAGAGCGCGAAGCGGATCGGGGCACCCAGCCACTCCGAAGAGTCAGACACACAGCAAAGAGGCACTGAGGGAGACGGAGAAGAGGAAGAGTACGCGGAAAAGGAGGACAGAAAATAGACATCCAGCTTTCCTCTGGTAAAAAAAAAAAAAAAAAAGGAGACACCACTGAGGGACCATAGCATCGTCCAGAAGCGCACAGGAGCACTATCTCATCTTGTGAATTTCTTTGTGCCTGCCAACTTCAATTTCACACTCGCCTACTGTTTCCTGTAGGTTTTGACCTTTCCACTCTTCCCAGCCATGATCCCCTGGGTGCTTCTACTCCTGTGGATCTCCGGACATAGTAAGTTTTCTTGACGAACCTGCCAATTTTATGTCATCTTCCTTGCTTGTGATGGCTGTGTGACTTTCTGGCTGAAAGCCTTGTCCTCTGACTTCATCTCTTGCTGTGACGTGTGAGCTTTTTGCTGCCTTCTGTGTTTTTTGAACTGATTCCTGCATAGTACTGCCATGTGCACTTTGATGTCTGATGCAAACAGGAGAGGAGGGAATCAGGAGGGGAAAAATGTCTGTGTGGATCATGTGGTATTGAGGTGCACTTTTATACATCTGGGGTTTGTGTTGCTTTCAGACCTGAAAGGTTAAATACTTTGTATGTGGCTTTATTATTCCTGTCACACACTCTCAAACAAACACACACAGAAAGCCCTTTAACCCCAGTCAGGTTCAGTCAAGCGTTCACTCCTTAGTCACATTGTTTTGAACTGACAGCCCCTTCCCCATTAAGTCCAGCTATGGAGGGTCTGGTTTAAAGAATAGAGCCAGAAAAAGTTAGCACATCAGAGGTTAGAGCTTGGCAGCTCTAGCCCTTTTGGACAGTGTCTGTTGTTATTTTCATTCCCAGACAGCCTGTCGGTGTATAGAATGAGGATGGATTAGTAGTATCCCCAGATTGCCACCAGGTGGTTGTCTTTAGAGGAAGTCGAAAAGAAAAAACAGACCAAAGTATAGCCAAACTCTCCACCAGCGATGTACGGATGCACGCAGAGCTGAATCAGGCAGCGGCTGTTTGTCACTTCACAGCATCACACTGACGCACAGCAAGATTGCTCCGGTTTACACTGCTCCGGGGTCAGGGTCAATGACAAAGCCGCCTTTTCTTCTCAAGTTCAACCCCGTTTGGCCAGAAGGAATGTTGATTTTTCCAGAGAGAGATGTAACCTTTGATCTGGAGAAATCACTGAAAATGTGCTAAATTCCTTTCTGCTTAAATCTGCAGTGACTTTGTTGACGTTTTGCGCGGCAGCCGACGAATCAGTTGGGTGCACGCTGCTAAAACAGCAGCAACACATAACACTTGGTAAACAAATCATTTGCTCCGTCGCTGACTTCAGCTGTTCCACGTCTTGATTTATAGTCTGTAACACAGAACATTGCTTATAAAACACAACAAATTTGCTGTGAGAATGTTTTCTGTTGACAGAATTTTTATGTAGAAACGGTAAGGAAATCATTCATCAATTTGAAACTGAGGTTGGGGGGGTTTAAACATTGCTCAGCATCTCTTAAATTAACAACTTTGGATCTCTCACAGAGAGACAGTGTGAGGTAGACCAGAGTTAGTTTGTGCTGCAGAACAGTTATAGAACATCACACTCTGCACCTTAGAAGCTGCGGTTGTCTGTGTTCTGCTTTGCTGTTTTCTGTTCTCCCTGATTTCACCATCAACTCTTCTTGTACCATCTGCGCTTCCTGTGTTTCACAAATACATGATTAGTCGTTGGTCTCTTTTCTTCCTCTCTGTTAAGCATCTGCTAAGTTTGCGTCTACAGCTGACTACTTCTGCATATCTATAGTAGAGAGAAAAAAATAAGTTAATTTATAGTTAGATTGGACTTCAGAAGCCGGTACTTTTATTTATTCACGTGAGCGCATTTTGCCTTAGTTTATTAACCTTTACCCATCACAATTTCATTCACATATCATCACATGTTTAGTTCCAGTCCTGAGAACAACTAACACCATATCACATTTAACTGGAATGAGAGAACCGCTGCAACTGGACTGAAATGGGATTGCGGCGCATTTCAGCAAAGTCAGTTATTACCATCGTATAAAATATCACTTCCCCCGCCAGGTAAACAAGATATAACAACCAACTGTCTCTTTGCATCCCTCCGGGGGGAAAGGGAAGTGCTTCCCCAAAGCTTTGGGTTGTACAAATTACGGCTCTGTTTATGTGTTGAGCCAGTGTCAGCAGAAAGCTGCAGGGGAAAAAGAAACAATCTCGTTTTTATGAACAGGGGGAAAGAGAGAGTTGTCGTCCAAGCAGTCGTATACTTACTTATACGCAGCTATCCTGTGAGACAGCCACAAAGAGAGTGTGAAAATGAGGAACTGAGTAGGAGAAAAAGGGTTCTTACTCAATCAGAGAAAGTCTGGAAAAGTACAGAAATTGATTTGAGTGTTTTACAGGGCTAGAGCAGTATGAAAAACAAGTATTTCCCATCTCATTGCTTAAATTCATCCATCCATTCATATTACTGTCCTTCCTTCTTTCCTTTCTTTCTTCTTTCCTTCCTTCTTTCCCTCCTTCCTTCCTTCCTGTCATGTCATGTTTTTCTCAGGTTCTATGTTTAAAGCCTGAAATTCATTGTAAACATTGTTATTCATACTTTACAATGACTTGGAGCTCTGGAAAATTAAGACTGAAAAAGTTTGGAATTTTAACATGAAAAATGTGGATTAATTCTGGAGACAGAAGTTGACAGAGGATTTGGTCTGTATGGAAAAGCACAATGCTGTTTCCTTTTCCTCCTATAACTTTGAGAAATAAATGGCCCAAAACGAACATGTTGAAGGGAGAGAATAAGGCAAGGGAAAGGTGTTCGATCTGCTCCCCAGACCGACCGTGTGCTGTTAGCACATCTAGGGCACCTTCCCTCTGTGCTGTCACCTCTCCAGCCTGTGACAGATGACACAGCACCAGTCGGGAGGATCATGAGACGAGTCTCGAGGAACACATTCACCTCAGGCCAAACTTGTTCACTACCGCGTCCGTCTCCTCTCACCACCACCTCCTCCCCATCTTCCAATCTTTACAATATCTCACATTCTTAACTTGGCTCTCAGTGTCTTGATTCCTCCCCTCACCTTGGAGAGGATCATTTCTTTGCTATTTGCCCTTTATTCCATTCCCGGTTTTCCACTTCTTTTTCACTTTTTTCTTTCATCATTTTTTATTTATTTGCTGTTGTTGATTGAGAGCCCTGTCTTGGTGGGTGAATTGGGGAAATATAGGGCAGCATGATACCTTTGTGGTAGGAGGAGCAGCTCAGACAAACCCCTGTACTGCATGTCCATGGCTTAGAAAAAAATGACTGCAGAAAAATTTAATTAAGTGTTTTGATTCCATTCTTTCCATATATATTCCTTTTTATTGACACTCAACACAGCTTTCCTTGGCTTATCATTTAGTCAGGCAGACTTAAACAGAAACTGTGTCCACTAGGGGCAGAGTGGCTGCACAGGAATTAAAACCCAATCTTCTTAAAGATCGCCTGTCCCTTCTTGCCCCCCTCCATCATCTTCATTATCTCCCATCCCCTCATCCATCTCTTGTCAAAACCCCTGACTTTACCACCCAGCCAGGCTAAGCTGTTTCTTAGCCCTGAAAAGCATGCCTTAGTACCCCTCAAAAGCCCTTATTTCATTTACTGCTGTCTATTAACTGCTGTCTGACAACTCTAAATCCGCTCTTCCTCAGCAAGCTTTGATACATATTTCTTTACCAAGGAATAATTAAATGTCTTTCCAATGTCATTTTTTTTAACTACCATGTACCCTCATTTCTAATCTAAGTTTTATAACCTTCTATGTATTAAAGAAAAGAAATGCACTCATCAGAGAGATTTTTTTGGGCCAGTTTCTGAACGATTTTGTAAAGCTCTAACCTGTCAACACTTTACTCTTTTACAACATAGATTGTGATTAACTATGTTTATGGCATAACTCAGAATGTAGACATGCACAATATCATAACATAAATTTTTCTTCTACAAGATAATTTAAAAAATAAATCAGGTCCAACTTTATGTTTGAGAAGAAAATTTTCTGACATGCTTTTATGTTAGATTGTTAAATCATTAATACATTTATCGTTAGCAAATGTGATTACCCATTGTTTATGTTAGTATTGTAGGGAACGTTACACTGTGTGTGTGTGTATGTGTGTGTGTGTGTGTGTGTGTGTGTGTGTGTGTGTGTGTGTGTGTGTGTGTGTGTGAGAGAGAGAGAGAGAGAGCACTCTGCATTACGCAACTCTGCTGTAAAATAGTATTTCACAAAAATTTCATAACAAAGAAAATTATCATCACAGAGTTGACATTCTAAACTCTTTTAGTAGTGATTACTATAAACTTTGTTTCTTATTAGTGAGTGGCATGATAACCGGGATCAGCAAAATTAGCACAGTTAGCATGTTTAGTATTATGAACTGAGCTAACTCTGTGTTATGGCAGCCTAAAAGAACATGCCTCACTAATAGTTTCAAATTCTTTTTTATGCTTTCATTGACTTCATTTTTTAACACTTGACTGACCCTGAAAGCATTAACTTTGATTCTTCTTCCCTCAGTAACAACTTCCAAACCAAAGGAGCTTTGTTGTCATTGTGACCTGGTAGCGCCTATATATGCTGCATACATGTGTTCACTGATCAGAAAAAGATCAGATTTTTATTTTCTGACACAGATTTGAACCAGCAAAGATAAAATTGCCCAATTTCAGTGAAAGACACAAGATAGATGGATAGTTTTTAGAATATTACCAAAGAAGTGATCAAGTTAGCTATCGTCATTGTGTTGGAATGTTAAAACTTGGATACATTTAGCTGCTTTTCCACCAGCCTTGGATGTAATAGGCAAGAGCCAGAAAATGCTGTCAAAATGGATATGCTTTGCTTCATAAGAGTATTGGGATTCAGAACAGTTATTATACACCATAGGAAGCATAAAAACACATCCTTGCTTTGAAACTATGACTTTCCCAACATGCACCACAGTCACACACTAAGTGACACATGATGTCATCAGCTCATGATGGAGCCCAGTGGCATGTAGTTTGTTTTCTTGTTTGTGCTGTACGTCCCATCAAGGCAAGCCAGCTTAAAATCACCTCAGTCGCTGTGACCCTTGCTCATTTCTGTGCCACGATAGATTAAGCCCACTGTAATCCCTCTGAGCCCTGTTGGATATTTATGGTAATAAGTAAACATATGAATAAATAATCTTAGAGGCTGCCATTGGACAGCTGGAACTTGTAAGTCCCAATGTTTGTCAGGAGCCGGGTGACATTCAAAGGGATGCGGTTTCAAAGGAAAATCAATTGCATTTAGACAACAGTGGGAAAAGGAATCAAAAAGACTTTGGTTTGATGGTAGATAAAACTTTTTAAAAGAATATACTGATCACAGAGTAAATGGAGAGATCATATAACACTGCGCTGACTGGGTTCAGCTTGAGTAATGTACAGGTTTATCCACTAACAGCAGTGTGGATGAAAGCCTCAATTTGAGTCTATCAGGATTCAGGTCAGCCAGGAACAGAAAAAAAAAAAAAATAATAACTTGAACTCTTCGAGGGAAACCTGCCAATGAACTGGTTGTTGTTATTCAGTCGATCAACAAAATCAAGCTGTTTACTCTTGGGTTTCATTATCTATCTCGAAGACCCTCTTTCCAACCCCAACAGTCTTCTTTAATACCAACCAATCAAACCCAAGCCCCTCTTCTTGTCTCCCTCTCTTTTTTTCTCCCTGAGACTCCGCTGCTGGATCTCATTCCTCAGGGATGAATTTATCCAGATTGGAGCACTCAGCAAAAGGGCATTATCCCGGATTACATGTCTGTTGGGCGGCAGTGTTAAGTAATTCAACCAGATGCCGTTATGATCACTGGGTCACCTGTGAAGGCGAGGGGAGCAGCTGCACCTCTACTCTCAGCTCTTTGCTGTCAAATCTCAGTTCTTCTGAGATTTTATCAGCGAAAGGGCTGAAAAAGTTGGTCTCTTTTCTGAGGCGAGCTCAGCTGTTACATATAAAGAAGAGTGTGGAAGCCCTCTCTAACCCTGGTCAGGATTTGGTGAAAGATTATGGCAAGGATTATGGGTTTCTAAATTGCAGTTTAACACACAGGAAACAAAACACTATGTTTTCCTCCACAGGGCCTCCACAGGGCTGTTTGTGTTGAGATATGGGGTGGGTGGGGAAAGGGAGGTGTTGTTAGGAGAGTAGTGGTGGATCACAGTGTGTTATCTTTGAAAATACTGGATCAGCTAGGTCAGAAGAAAGATATTGATGGTTTTAAACACAATTTATCTCCTATCCACTAATCCAGCATCTTCTCAGCTGTGGATGATGCCTTTTTTAACTTGCTTCTAGCATTTGTGATTGCCTGTGGAAAACAGGTGGTTGAAACACTTACACAAAGCAACTTCAAAACATTTCTTCAATGAGAAGTTTGTTCCACTTTCAAAATCCCTGCTGGTGGATTAGTAAGTCTTTTACCAAAACATTTATCTAAAATGTTAATTTTTGCCTCATATTCAGCCCTGCCATATCCTTCAAAGGTCCCCTTTTTCATCAGGTGAGCTGTATAGAGATATTTAAGATGCAAAAAGCCCTCAGAATAGATTGTCTAAATAAAGAAAATCCATAAATCCCATTTTTTAATACAGTATTTGTTGTTTACTGGCATGAGGTGCACCCATGACTCAACATCTGTCATCAAAACAGACTAGAAAAATAAGAACATCAGGTTATGGAGGTTGTAATCTGAAATACATAAATAGGACTGGTTAAAAAAAAAAGGTTTTCAGTCAAAAACAAAAAAAAAGCTCTAATACAGTTAGGAAACAGTTTGATGTCATTTTTTTTAGGTAAGGTTTATTAATATCAGCAGAAACAGTTCACACAATTACCTTTTCATTGCCTTTTCAAAATTTTACATGGGGGGGGTATTATGCAAAATCGACTTTTTTGAGCTTTATATTTATGTTATAATGTCATTCCCTCATCAAACACATACCTGGAGCATTGCTTTGATTCATTCATGAATGTCTGAGAAATAGCGCCACCTGTTTACCCAAAGCTCTGCCTTGGAGCTCAGTCCCCAGCCAAGCTCCCGCCCCACAGAGCACCCCTTCTCCACGCCTCAACCACACAATTCCACCAGACTAGCGGGAGCAGTGATTAGTAAACACATGGTGGGACTGTGCGGTTCCTGAGCTTATCATATGAAGTACTTCTCAGTCCAATGCTCCTAAGAACAGCTGTGAAAAGCCTAATGGATAAACATTGTGATGATGTGCTGAAAGGGGCATGTCAGAAAGGGTTGGAGTTCTTAAAGAGATGGAGGACAATTTCAAGGCATCAGATACAGCTATGACGCGAAGTCAAATTATTTTTGCTATATAAAGGATTTTCATACTAACTGAAGGTAACATAGGTACTTGCTACAAAATGGCATTATGTGCCTGGAAAATACATAATACCCCTGCTTTAATAAAAAGGCTTGGGACATTAATATTTGACAAAATTGTTCTAATTTTTATACCACTTTGTATATTGAAGTTATGTTAAAGATATTTATAGCAGGACTTGAACATACCCATGTTTTCACAAGAACCATGCCACATCCACATCAATGCCTGTTTAAAAGATGTTTTGAAAAGCTTTTTGGGCATTGTCAGAATAAAGGATTGATGAAGTTTGGTGGCGTCATTCCTAACCCCCACCCCTCAACGCTGCCTAAGAACAGTAGCTCAGTGTAATAAGAGGGTGAGGAGTATAAGAAGGTTGGGATGAAGGACACATAATAAGGAAGAAGGGGCAAGGGATGTGGCAAGTAACACTGATAACTGTAAGATGACAAGTTTAGGGGTTAGTTCACAGATGAAGCATGAGGGAGGCAGAAATGATTGAGGTAGGGGTAAATGATGAAGATGAGGGCTGTAGGAGGTAGGGATGAGGAATGAATGATAAGAGATAAGGGATGGAAGGATGAGAGATAAAGGGTGAGAAATGAGGGATTACGTTGGCAGGGTTGATATGAATTAGGTTGAGATGAATAAAGAAGAAGATAGGGATGGGGTAAAATTAGCAATTTTGGAAGTAGGGATGAAGATAAGGGAGGTAGGGATAGAGAATGAAGTCAGTAGGGGATGAAGGATGTGGGTGGAGGAAATACAGACTTTTGGATGAAAAAGACATACTGAAGGATAAGGGAGGCAGGGATAAGAGATGAAGTAAGTATGAATGAGGAATAAAGAAATGGGGATGAGAGGTAAAAAAGAGAGATTGAGGATCTAGGAATGTGTGTGGTAGGAAAGGAGCAATGAAGGATGCAGGTTGAGATATGAAGTAGGATTTGTGGATGAGGGATTAAGCAGGTAGGGACAAGAGATGAAGCCTGAGAAATGAGGGAGGGTGGGGTACAGTAAATGGGAGGAACAGTGCAAACAGGAGAACCACGTATAAATCAACTGTGAGGTAGTTAAAGGTGTGATTCAGGTGTGTGGTTAACATCATTAACTCCATTTAGTCAGCATAAAAAAATCATTTTCCAATGTAAATTTGATTCATGAAAGCTGTCATGTCTTCTCCTGAATGTGATAAAACTGAAGGAATATCTATCTATATCTATATCTATCTATATCTGCATATATCAATAGCTAGATAGCTAGATAGATAGCTAGATAGCTAGATAGATAGATAGATAGATAGATAGATAGATAGATAGATAGATAGATAGATAGATAGATAGATAGATAGATAATAACGCTTGTGGTAATATGAAATATTCTTGGTTGCTTGCTTATTTTAAAACATAGCCACTTGCACCTTTGTGCCTGCTATAAGGGTAACAGCATTCTACATGTAACCAAGCAGACCTTTCTAGGTCAAGATAAATCTTGTTCACTCCTTTGCAACCTTTTTGTTCAATTTGTTCTTGGATGGTATGGGATCTGAACAGATCACAAGCAAGCAAGGAACAGCTCAATAATCAAACCTTTGTTGAGCCATTTACTCCACTGGTGCTCTAAACATTTGTTTGAGAACCAGCCAAGCAATCCATCGACATCATAGCGAACAGCCCCAAGATGTATGTGGTGCTTCGATGCAGGTGGCACTAAAGGAATTGGGTGGCTGATCAGATAACAACTTCCTGGTGTTTGTAAGGAAGTTTCTTAGACAGTCCAATATTACACTTGGACGAACTTCTGTCTTCCTGCTCATTTGCTTCCCCATCTTACTTACTGCAGCAGCCCCCATTTTCAGTGTTTTCATGCTGAAGATTCCTAACAGAGGACTGGCTAGAAAAAGGTTGCTTTTCCTGGACACCTCACATGCACACTGTCTCTGCCTGTATATTTGTGCAACTATGTGGCATCTGTGCACTTTTGTTAAGCTCTTACAATTACTGTTGCAAAACATGAATTGTAATATAAATGCAAATCAACCTTATAATGTGTACAAGCAATATATAAGACGGGAGAAGCCCCTCACCTGTTAGTGAATGCCGATGTGTCCCTGCTTGTCATTACCACGACAGGAGTGTTAAATACTCACAGCAGATAATGTGTGAAGCATTTCCATTTGTAAGCAAATCTGGGGCTGATGTATGCTTCCTGTCTCAAATATAATAAAGACCACTCGCGTGAGCAGTTGTTAAACATCCTTGTGTGAAACAGTCACCCGTGCTTACTCCTCACTTCTGTGCATCTATTTTCACATCCTAATTCTGCAAAGCACGGCTGGACGGTGGGGCTCAGAAAGAGAAAAATGTTCCCTCTGTGGTGCCAGACACCAATGATGAGAGCCAAAGCTTTTTTAAAAGGCTATTTCATCTGGCATCGATACCAAAAGATGTTTTATTCAGCAAAGCACATCTGACACAATAGCAGCCCAAACTTACCCTTGATCCGTGCCAAACTTTTGAAATCTGCCAAGGGTGGGCAGTGGTGGTAGTGGTGGAGAGGGGGTGGTGGGTGCTTGCTTTGAGATAGAACGATGTCTATAACTGGCACTTTTTTTGTTCTCAGTTTTTTTCCAATAAGCCAAAAAAAGGGGGGCTTCGAGCCACCTGCTTGTCCCACTAAAAGACCTAAGCAGTTTGGAAGAAAGATCCATTCACGAGTCCATTGCAGTCAGAAACTCCCCCTTCCCCCTCAGAACTCTTTTACAACTGCAATGACTGGCAACGGGCCAAATTGTAATTATCTTTTTGTTGTTTAAAACCAGCCTTACACACTCTGTGACTCAGGCTCCTTGATATGCATGACGGAAATTTTGTTCCTCCTTTGTGTCATAATGCCCTTTTACCAAGCAAGGCTTCATTCAGCAGAACCAGCATAAAGAAAAAGCTGTGCATGCATGCATTGCATGCTCTCCTTTGCATTATCAACCAGCAATCTGTCAGAGCATAGTAACAGATGAGAAACCCTGGGGTATGTGAACAGTGAGAGAGGACTTTTAAAAGTAGATCCGATAAACATACTCTAAATAAAGAATTGTACTGATCTTAAAAATGTTTAATGTATCCTAATGTAAGAATATAGCAGAATTGATTTCAAACCTGCACTTGTGATGATTTTTATTTGTATAGTACAGGTGGGATTCACTCTGCCTGTTTTAATACACTTCCTTTTTTATGTGTAGTCACAGACAGGATCAGTAAAAAGAAATCCATAGTTTCTTTTTCACTACCATGGGTCTTTGCCTCAGCATACCTGAAAAAGTCTTCTGCTGTCATCAGAGGTTCTTTCTTTATCAGTTCAGCTCTTCAAGTGGATGTCAGAAACCAGAGTAAACAAATTTCATCAGTGTATAAGTAATTATTTTGGTTGCCACTTCAATATTCACTTCACTCTTTTGGAGGTTGAAGAGCTCTTTTTGCACTCCCTGATTTTATTTTATCAAGTGCAATTTAATATTGTGGAGGCCGGCCTTGGCAATGAAAAAAATTGCTAATGCACATTGGGGAGTTTAAATGATTTGCTATCCTTTCAAATCTGTTGGCAGGAGTTTCAATCTGGCTGGCGTCCTGGGGGAACTCGCAGTGGTCATTGCTCAATCCCAAGGGGACATTAGTGCAAATCACAAAGGAGCACAGAAGTCATTTCAGTTTTGCACTTTCCTTTGGCCGCTGCCCAATGCTAAATGGCAGAGGTCTCGCTTAGAGCCCAGGGAAGGGTAAACGCCTTTAAACTCTGTGCCCCTCTAACCTTTTAAACCTGATTAAATCAAATCAAAATACCACAGTTCTGACCCACTTGGGATGACCTGAAGACAAACAGCTGAAGAGGAACCAGAAGACCCTGAGGTGAACCAAGGGCAAGGCCATCTATTACTTCCTGCGCAACCTAGAGCACAGCGACACGAACAATGCCTGCGGTGCACAATGATGAACAGACTCCACATCAGAGATTGGATTAGAGTGGCAAGAGCAGGAGAGCCCTAAAAGCTATGCCAGTTTATTGAAGCCTCATCCAAAGCTATAATGTTACAAGAGAAGGGCTCTAATGACAACTGAGTGGATATTTCCTTATAAAGAACTAAGATGAGGCAAGATGGACTTTATCTATCCATCCATCCATCCATCCATCCATCCATCCATCCAGCCATCCATCTAATTTATTTACCATTGCTTTGATATTAATCAATGAACTTTAGCAAAATATAGTATAAACATTTGCTAAATTTAATTGTAGTTTTAAGGCGCTTATTAAGCAAGTTACTGTTCCTTTTTGTTTTTGAGCTCTGTATGGAGTAAAACTAAGTACAACAGGATGGCAAGCTAATATTAACTGCTAAATTAAGTCAAGTTTAAGTCAAGTTTATTTGTATAGCACATTTCGGCAGCAAGGCAGTTCAAAGTGCTTCACGTCATAAAAACATCAATCAAGTATGCAGCAAATCATCAAAATCACCAAAATCAAATATCAATCCATCAAAATCATAAGGATCATCAAGCAAATATCATCAAGCAAATATAATTAAATGTTCTACTGACTACTTACTAAATTAGTGAGACTATCTACTCAGATAATCAGTATCAATATATTTGGCTGCATAAGAGACATGCCAAGCGTAGTTCTCTTTTCATCACCTATTCATGACCGATAAGTCTTAAAAAACAAAGTGGCAAGATTAAGTAATTCAACTACAGTATGATAATGTTATATTACAAGAATTTGTGCCAAGGTCTTGGGTTATGTTATATTCCTAAAAACACAAACATGTGGTATGATAAAAAGATTTCATGAACTTAATGCAGGATAACAAGAAGCATTAAGAATTAAAGTCCTGATTTTTTTCACAGATATGAAGCCTTTAAGATTTTCTCCCACTTGGCAGTGAATGCTATCTAAAACTGGACAGATGACAATAATGACAACACAGTGCCCTCCAAGGTAAACAAAGATATCTAGCACTTGAGGAAGGAAAGAAAGAGGAAAATAAAATAAATCTCAAAAGGGAAGGCATTCTTGTCAAAAATGAAAACATATCTGTGTCTTGCAGCTCTAATCCTTAATGCCAGTGTTTGCTGTCTGAGTAGAGAATTTGTGCGTCTGTGCAAACAAGCACAAATGTGATTATTCTTCACTTTGGTCGCACGCTAATTCTATTACTTTACATTGTTTCCCTATCTCACTCCAAACAGCTTTGGCTCAAACTATGTCTCAATGGTTTTTCCAAACGCAAAGTGGTGTTTGCCTTTGGCTGACTACCAGAGTTATTTACTCCATTATTGGTTTTAAAAATACCCTTGGATGACTTTTAATGTATGTTTCCCTATAATCTGCTGAGGAAGAGTCATTGCCTTTGTCCCACCACCGAGTGACTCCGGCATTAAAAAATGCAGCATGGCATCCAGAGGTGGGGGTAGCTGCTCACAGTGGGATGTTCAAGGGTCCCAACCAATCCCTCCCATCACCTCCAGCGTACGGCCTCTAATCTTCCCCCAGGTTATGATTGTGAATTATTAACAGGGCTTTCATTAAAAAATTTAATTTGCTCAGAGCAGCTGTACAAACTCTGGCACGGCCTCATTTCAGATGTAGAGAAACTATCTCATAAATTTATGTTGGATCTATCACTGCCTGAAGAGCCTTCCCCATATGGGTATGCTCCATACTGTATGAAGAATTAAAGTTGGCTGCCAGTCTTAATTCGAAAGCTTGCTGTAACCTCTTAGTACATTTACATTTTGCTCCTAAATGGGATATAACATAGGATTTGTAAAAGTGCATAGTTTTTTATGGTTTAAACATAATATTGCCTATTCTAAATTCACTCAAGTGACATGTCTGACTTTGGATGAAGGACAGTTCCTTAAAGTGAATCTCATGTGGGTCTGGGATTTGATATTTGTTGTTTACTACAAAACTAGACATCTTTTAGCTTCTCCCTCCACACAGACCCGTTTGATCATCACTTCCATACAGGATATAAAATGAAGAATGAACAGCTCTGCAATACAAGTGACTTTTAGAGTTCTATGACTCTTTGAAGACAGCCAAACAAGTGTCTTTCATCTAAAAAAAAAAAAAAAAAAAAAAAAAAAAAAAAAAAAAAATCAGCCGCTTCCTTGAAAAAAAAAAAGAACAAGACAAAAACCACAGAAACAGGTAGTATCCTGAGCTTGGAAATGAAAAAGTGAAGATTTTAAAGTCTCTTTGTGATTGCATTTCCTCCGAGGCTCCCTGTGAGAGAAATGACATGCACTTTGTGCAGCTTTTACTGGGCATCCATCAAACAACAGAGCATGAGGAAGACTGAGAGAGCAGAAATGTTCATCTACTTTTGATAAGCCTACAAAATTATTTTAATGCACAAAAATATTTTTTTCTACCAACAGCTTTCATCAACTGGTACTGTGAGCACTTTTTACCCACAGATTTTTTTTTCTGCTGTGACAGTATATTGTTATTGTTGGGTTGATAATGCATGACATACTGACCACTTCATTAGATACATCCGTTCAATTGTTCATTTAAGCAAATAGCCAGCCAATCACTTAGCAGCAACACAATGCATTTCTACATCGAGATGTGATGAAGAAGACTTGCTGCAGATCAAATGAATCATCAGAATGGAGAAGAAATGTAACATTAGTCTGAGAAAGATAAAATATCCTTTAAGGAGCAGCTGTATAGACAAATATGTCTTGTTGAAACTAATGCTACAATTGACAGGTTTACCAAATTTAGACAATATCAGATTGTAAAATTGCAACCTGATTCGTTAATACTCAATTTCAGATGCAACATTCACATGATAGATGAGCGTGTATGAGATGTAAACGCACACACCACACATTATTCATGGTTCACAAAGATATATGCGCTCACATTGAGGTTCGCTTTGAGCGCACGCAATACAAGCAAGCGGTGAGGCTTTTATACTTAATGTGTACATTGATGCAATATTCTGCAAAAAGAGCTTTCATTGAGGGATCAAATAAATGCTGGTACAGGCGAACCTGCTCAAGAGCACCTTCCATATAGACCTATTGTTTTTTTTCTTGGTAGAGTTACAAAATTTTGGAGGTGTAGAATCAGGATCTGTGACACCATGTGAGGGGTGGAGACGATGCACGCCCCCTTGCACGCTGTTCAATTCATCAACTATAAACCTAGCTTAACTTGTCTTTGCTGTCACTGTTACTGGTGTATAAAAAAAACCTATTTAAAATAAATAAACAAACGACACTTCATACACTGGGGGAAACCCTGGAAGCTATCTTCTGACTTCAAGCAGAATAATGCACTATGTCAAAATACTTGAAGCATCTCAAACTGGTTTTTTAAACAGGTAGTTCACTGTACCCCAACTGAATCAGCTTTAAGCAGATGTCAGTCCAATTGAACACCATTGGGAGGTGGTGGAACAGGAATGTCATTATGGATTTGCAGCTATAATTTCTGCAAGATGCTATTTTGTCATTCTGGACCAAAATATCTAGCTAATGTTTTTGACACTTTGTTAAAACTATGAAGAATTAAGGCAGTTCTGAAAGCAAACTGAGCAATTGTAAGTTGTACCTAATAAAGAGCCCAGTGAGCATAAATTAGGTGGATTTACCCCCCCCCCAAAAAAAAAACAAACAAAAAAAAAAAAAAAAACAGAACTCAGTAAACTAGTAAGAAAGAATTGAGGCTCATTCTTTTTCTTGAATTAATGGTGGAACAGCAGCAGTGGTGCTACCCCCACTGAGAGATGAACCAGATTTCAACCCAGCGCTCCCTGGAGGTGAGGGCCAGCATCTCTCTGACAGGACATCTGGTCCCTGAGCATCGCCGCCGGGGGGTTGATGTCACCACCTTAATTGTAATGTTTCTCTCTTCTTCCGTTCTCAAAAACTAGGGCAGCTCTCCATAAAAGGAGAGAAGGAAAGGGGGAGATGCTACTTGCTGGGCCGTGTCGGCATTCCACATCATTTACAATGACAGCCCTAATAAATTACAGCAGCAGATCGCAGTGAACAAACAAAGCTTAATGGAAATAAAGTGGGAATTATCAGGCGAGAAATAAAAGGAAAACAGACTGAAATTAGTGCACAGCGCCTGGATGGAAGAATGTCAGGTCCACAAAGCGCAACCAATAAATGGACACATTGCTAGTTTTTATGACTGAAAATGTTCTGTTCTCATTATTACTTTTTGTTCAGCCCAGAAAATAATGAGAAAATTCTTGAGAAGAACATTTATTTATTTATTTTCCCCCAGAAAAAAAAATAAACTGAAGATTGTGCTGCTCTTTAGGACCATTGTTCCATCAATTCAGTCAGGCCAGCGAAAGCCTTGAAGCCTGTGCCATTATAATGCTTAGACATGTGGAAGAGAACAAGAAGAGATTGGATGATGGAGAAATGGTATGTCAGGGGAAACGTTTGTCAGGTACCATCAGTATGAGAGTTGTCCATAAAGAGACCTTTGATAAAAGACAGGTCAACTGGGGTCCAATTTGAGGAAAAGAACAGAGATAAAAGTGCATATCTTTAAATAATACAAGAAGATCTCAAATACATGGAAAAATTTAGTCACAAATAAAGGGGTAATGTGATTGCAGTATTAAAACTCATCGACGTAAAATCTGTCTGGTGGACTATTCAGTTGCTGTTTTATTTAAGCTATTATTGTGAACAATGGATATGAAGGTGATTGTTTTAAGCTTGATACCCAATGAGCTAAGACAGGAAGTTGTCCTTGTGCTGTTATTCAGTTGCATGACAGAGACGGCTACTAAAGACTCGTTGTCAGGCTGGCCAGACAACATCTGGTTACAAAAACATTGCAATAACTTCCACTACTTTTAAATGGATTATCTGGTGGCATGTTCAGTACCTGGTAAAGATTTGCATATGTTTGTTAGACAAGATATAAATAATGTGTAAGCAGTGTGAGAAAACCGCGACTGGCTAACCATTTGCTGTTAAAGATGCTAAAGTAGCCTTCTGCTTCAATCTTCCTGTTGGTACTACACTAAAGGGACATTTTGCATTTTTTAAGGAATCTGGATTACATTTAAATATATCTAAATCTCTTGTTCAAAATGTAAATGACTTTTGTCAAACCTGAAACCTTATAATTCCACAACAAAAAGATGTGCATTCTTTAAAACAAAATTTGAGATTTATGAAAACTTTATTTGCAAAATCACAAAAAGGCAGTATTTTCAATGGATTGTTTTGGTATTAGACGCAAATTTGGATTAGACAAACAAAAAAGTTATATGAACTACTCAAACCAGGACTGGTTATTCTACAGATTCATTAAAACTCGATGTGTGATTTGCGAAACATTTTTTACATTTCTGAAAATAAATTGTTCTTTTTGCATTCCCCCCAAAAAGATTAAGTCTTGTCTCATCTTGAATAACATTTCTATTTCTGATCTGCTTTTCTGTGGCTGAATTAAAGACAGAAGGATGGCAGCTATGTAGGACTTCTTACCTACACATGGAAGTTTTCTGTAACGTTGTTTGTCTGCAACAAAGTCATAGACATAACTTTGAACTTGAGTCAATATCAGTTCGTGTTGTGCATTTTGCACTATTTGTTCAGTTTCAGTTTTTCTTTGTGATTGCTAAAAATATCTTGAAGGGTTGAAAAAAATAAGATTGAAATTAAAACTAAATTTAAAAATTCTTTAATGACAATAAACCAACAAGATCCTTACTTCTTTATGCATTAAAAGTTTCTGAGGAAGTACTTAAGAAAGATAAATAAATGTGAGATATTGAATTTGTGCCTTAGTGATGATATACATCTTGCATTTTCAGCCCACTTCGTTGCATTTGCTTGTGTTTGTGTCACCGCATGTACCTGTATGTATCTGTGCATGTTTTGTGGATGGGATGGACTTTTGCATGTTTGTGCACTTAGACTGCATGTATGTGAAGCAACCATGCTGGGCTTTCCAACAGAAAGCCCTGCATTTCGAAAGGTGCCAGAATGAGTTTGTCACAGAAAGTGTAAACTTGAAGAGAAAGGGGACTGTGGAGAGAGAGACTTTCCCCAGGCAGCCAGAGTCTGTCAGACTGATTAAGTCACACAGCTCGAGAGGGACTTTGGAAACTGAGGCAGGGCATACAAGGGGAGCATTGGATGACAGCGAGGAAATAAATAAATAAGTAGCAACATGTAAGTATTAAGATGACGGCATATCACGTGTATGCTTACTTATACCTGACCCCAGAGACTCATGCTAGGATGCAGCATACCAGCCATGTCCCGTCATCCCACCCCACAGCTTCCTCACCCTGTGGTGACATAAAGCAGGTCAGGACCATCTTAAAGTTCACAGAATGCAACATGACAGGACAAGACCAACATATGCCTTTATGACAGTGAAGCAAATAGATGACTGATGGCAGACCGGTATATCTTCAGGGGACGAGATAACACATAGACTTAATGTTTGACTTCATTTTGCTTTCAGTTTCTTGTCAGATACAACACAAAATGTGGCAGAGAATCTGCAAAAATTTGTTTTAAAAATTTGTTTTAGAGTTCATGTGTCTTTCCTTATTTTTGAAACATGAACAGACAAAACATCAGCTCACTTGCAAGCTCAGTTTGTCTGATGCTGCTTCTTTATGTGACAGAAAGGCCAAGGACCTTTGAACCCGCTGGAGAAAAACACGAGCCATCCACCAGACTAAAATATGAACTCTACTTTGTTTTTAGGAACCCCCGGCTGCTCCAAGATGCCCTAGTTGCATTCGGTCTCTATCAATTTTTCTCCGCTACACTGAGAAGACTTGTTGGTAAACAGCAGAAGGGCAGCATCATTAGCAATGCACTACCCACTTAGAATATCTTTGGCAGAAAGTGCAAATGAGAGTAGATAAGGAATTGCTTTCAGTCATGCTTTCAGTAAAACCAGGTATGTTGTAGAGACAGCTCACTAGCAGAAATGTAAAAAAGTCTGCTATCTCCAACTATATCCTCCCACGACTGGCCACCCTCGTACTGAAATTAACATCACTCGCCCTCTCCTCCGCAGGCTCTGCAGTCCCATCGCTATACAAAGCATAATCTATGGCACCTCTAGCATCAAATGCTAATTGCTAGGTAGTCAAACAGAGTGAAGTCCTCACTGAATTAAGAATCATTTAGCAAGAGACTGAGTTCAGCACAAAACTGTGATGCCTATGAGCTAATGTTTCTGCTATCTGGTATAGAACCCCAGGAGTGTCGCTCTGACTGAAAACATGTCTTCTCTGCATTATAATGCAAATTCAAACCTGAGCTTGCCTTTGCCAGTAATTACTGTGGCAGAACAAAACTGCACAGTTAATAGCTTCAAAGTATTCCATCAAGCAAGGAACAAGAAAAACTAGCCATTGTGAAATAATATGGCTTCTGGGGGTGTTCTTGGCCCAAAATCGATGTGCACAAAACAGCACTTTGGTCTTTTGCACAGATTTTAATTTGTAAGACAAGAACTTGATTCAGTTGGGGTTTCATTTAGAGGGAATTGAAACAAACAGATTTCTCAGTATTCAGGATCACTGCAGGAAGTACTTTTTTCCCTTCTATCTCTGGTGCAAACAATGGTGGCAGTGTGCATCTTTGATCAAGGGCATGTCTATGTTGATGACTATGAGAAATCTGCAGGCTGTCCCAAGAGTGTTGTAACCTTACCTTCAAAGTACACTTGTTTTTATCTTCACTACATCCTCTTCTCTTCAGCTGTCTTCAGGGTTGTTGACTAAATGTTTTTTCTCCTCTTTTTTGTTTTTGTCAACATCAAAACTATCTAAGAACAGAAGTAAATCTCTTGACTATGAGTAGTGTTTATCACAATATCATGAAAAAAAGAAAAAAAACCAGCTTTTTTTAACTCCACTTTTAATCATAGTAAGATTACCTAATCTATCTTTTTTTTAAAAAAAAACTTGAATTTTGCAACATAGTGAGTCTATGTGTGAAGTCTTTTTACATACTTTATTATAAGCTCATGTTTGCGTGTGAATGTGTATGTTTGTGAGAGGCCAGTTCGCTCTTGTCCTGGTGTCTCGGGTTTTCCTCAGGCCATGCTCTGACACATCATCGTACCCTCTTTCTAAGCTGTATCAGCGAGACAGGCATAAAGAGCAATCCTCTATGACTGGGCCTGACCCCTGTGCCGTGAATGGGTCAAGGTCCAGGACAGTGGCACCAGCTGGGGTCCTCTGCCACTTGCAATATGTTACTTGGAGGGGACTGTACATGTGAAGATAACGTGATTGTCAAGGTGACAAACACTTGAAAAATCACAAGATTGGGGTTTGTAATCTAGTTAGTTATCTCAGAATTTGGAATGAATTTGACTTTAGGGTATCTTAGATAAGAACTTCTCTTTATAGGTTTTTAATATTTCTTGCTTCTTTATCCCTTGAAATTTTGTATTTTTCACTTTGGGCTGTTTTTTTGGAGTACATAAAAGAGCCATTTGCCAGGTGTTGTTTTGTAACAACTATGCATTAATTGGTACATATCTTGGGAACTTTTTGCACCCACTTCAGCACCAGTTATTTAAAGTCACTTCCTGTAATTTAGTCACAGCTTTACTTGGTGAGTAAATGTGGTTATGTGACTCCAATATATAACCACTGGCGAGTGCAATTACAAAGATAAAAAATGGCAAAAGGTTGAAATAACTAAGACCTACCAAATGTATGAATATAGAATTAACACTTCTGTTTATTGCACCTAATACTACACCTTTTTGACTGGAAATGTACAACAGGTGGAACTGTTGGGCGAAAACTCTGGCATTTTCTCTGGCAGTACTTTAAACCATAAGACAAAATGATGTTTTAAAACTAATGTTTTTAAAATCTTGGTTTACCTTACTACCAATAACCAGGTCAAGAACAACCTAATAAATAAATGAATAGAAAAAGCAGTCAAAGACAGTGAATCAGTAAAGGATAATATGTTTTGTAGTTTTTAAAGACTTGATGAATGTCTTACAAAGCAAACTGACTAGATTTAAAGCACCCTGGAGGTCACACTCCAGAAAAGACCCACTTATTCAAATAAAGACATTATTTTTCTTTTGTAAAAGAATCTTTTGAATATATTTAGCAGTCAACTGCCTTCTTAATTATGTTCCCTTTTTTTCTTTCTCTGTTGAAGTTTTTGAATGACTTTTAAGAAAGGTTCAGATGACACCCACAAAAGAGGCCTTTATGGTGGTAGTAGATGTGCAGGCTCATTGAACACATCAATGTAGCAGATGAAATTTTGCCCCATATAGCTAAAGATGACACTTTTATTTGATCTTCCAGACCCTTATTTTTGGCACCGTACTGTATTTCCAACATCAGTGTTACTGTCAGCTGGTCAATAAAACAATAAAACATAACAGAGTATTGAAAAGAATATACCCACAGAGCCAGACATGAAGCCACAGAGCCAGCTCAGTCTCTTTAATCCAGGCCCATTTTTTTCAGAGTGCTCTGAACCTGCTGTGAAATTGAATTTTCCAACCTTGTGTGTATGTGAACCAGCCAAGCACTGCATTGTCAGAGCACTCAATTAGCTCCCAAGGCATAAGCCAAAATGTTTTCCAACTGCACATATATTCCTCACAGGACAAGCTTTCATTTGCATAATGCTTCTAACCCTATAGCAAAGAGGAAGGAGGCCTTCCCAAAGTTAGAAATAAAAACAATCTGCACCTTTACTATCATACTTAATTTACTTAATTGCTCTCTTTATGCCATTGTATATCATATGTAGGGGTAATGTAGCCTTTATTGCTGAAGCAATGTTAACCTCTCCTAAAGGGATGTTTTTAGTTGGAAATATAGTAATACACGTGTGTTTGGTGCTTTGCAGACATTCAGTTCCTCCTCTTTTCAGGCACATGCTATTACCTTGACTTGCTTTACAAAGAAGGACTTGAGTTTTTAAAAGCTTCCTCAAGCAGAGGTTTGAGCATGTGTTTTCTCTCCCCTCACTGGGAAAAAGCTGAACTCATGTCCCCCACCCCCAGTGCTCACCCCCATATAATTAATCTGTAGAACAAATGAGATTGGAGCCTCAAATTCCTCATAACGCTCTCTCGGAGTTGAACATTTTCAGAAAATGAATTGTGTTGTTTACTGAATTTTCCGTCATTGAACCAGTCGGCTGAGGCATTAGAAATAATCTGCACTGACAAGTAGCTAAACATTCCACTGACAAAGTGACATTGAAGTCGCACAGCCATGCCAACTTTTCTGAGGGTTTTTTTTATTCCCAGCTGAATGGATAAGAGAGAGAGAAAAGAGAGAGAAAAGAAGAAGAAGAAAAAAAAAAGCACAAAGAAAAAAGTAACTTTCAACAACTGGAGACTGTCAGTTGCAGAAGCAATGACTTTTTCTCAGAACCCACGCGTTTGCTTTTGCTTTTGCTTGAATAAAGCGGCTATGAAACACTTGTGCAGTCGAAGTAAGCCATTTAGGGTCAGAGGATTATTGTAGGTTGCTGGTGACCTATGGTGCCCCCTAACTCTCATTACTGAGGTGCTACCATCTCAAATTTAGTGCTGTACTACTTTTCACCTCCCTGAGGTCTTCTAAATCAGCTCGGAGACACGTGTACACATCTACATCCATGGAATCCCTCATCACAGAGAGAGATGTGGGGGTTTTGTTAATGGTTTGTGGCAGGGGAATCTCACTCATGCCCCATACCAGTGTAAATTATGCCCCCAGCTGTTTTCACAGAACGTTCTGTCACATATATCGGACAGAGACCTAAACTAAGATGAAGTGTCGCTCTGCCAGTACAGCTTCATGTAATAGTAATGCAAGGCAACATGTGCCGACAAGATGAAAGGTGTTTCTCTACACAATGTTGTGTTCCTGATTTTTTTTTCTTTTTCAGTTGAAACTAATGTTTCACTTAAAATTTTCACCTTTTACTTATTTAATTATTCCAAGGCAATATAATAATGAACCCTTCACTAGGTACACACTAAAGCATCTGGTTTATATTTTTTGCATATTAATCTTATGTGGTACCACATAAAGTATGAAATGGATTGGATAAAAAAAACACTAATGAATTAAGCTGATTTCTTTCATAGTGCATTCGCAATTTAATTTGAAGCTGAAGCAATTATGGGGAAGAAAAGGATGAAAGTGAATTGAAACTGGCTGCTTTTTTCTACCTCTGTGATAGTCAGAGTAACAAGAACATAGTTTAACTCTTGAGATGTTGACCATAAAGAACAGGAATGGAATATGTATTACCGTCCTATTGTGTTTTTATCCATGGAGAGTTTAATGTCAACTGGTTATATTAGCATGGCTGTAATTGGTGGAAAGTTTATGTGCATCAGTGTAAAAGTAGGCATTTTTAGTTGGTGTAAAATAATTACAAGCTTACCTTCCCACAGATTTTTATGGACCACACAGTCTGTAAGGAAGAGGCAATACCAGCACTAGATTTTAAATATGCCACATGATAAAGATCGGTTCACCTTAGTACGGCTCAGTTTCGGACATATCTTCACAGTTGATGGAAACTGGTTGTTAATGGACCTCACAGTGCCAAGAAACACTCTGATGACATATGCTCATGCTTGAGATTAATATTGTGTGCCTTCCAGCACTCGATGCTCGCTATTGCTACAAATTAATTTCTTTCTTTGGCAAGTCAATTGGCCCCTGTCCCTTGGCAGACCATCTCTGGAGAAGAATGTATTTTCCTTTACCATGGCTATGATCTAACTTTCTAATCTGAACTGATTTTTATACCTGAGCATAAAAAAATTAAGTGCACCCCATATTGCAAGAGATATGATTTAGAGGTTTCATAATATTAAATGGCAACATTTAAACCAAGAGCTGACTTTATGAGGTCAAGAGAAAGACCTGGATAATGTTAAAAAAATTTCAAAGAGAAAGATTTGCTTTTAATCTAACCGATTAAGTGCATTGGCAGCAATAGAGCCTTTTGTCTTTTTATTCGAGATGAGCGGCATTTCCTGAGAAATTGAAACAGGATGATGGAGATCAGTGACAATACCGGCTGGATAATCATGCCCAAATCACAGCCATCTGCTCTCAATCTCCACCACCATCTAAACGCGCCACCATCAATCCCTCACCAATAAATCCTTAAATCCCAACAATCTGCAGCACTCAGCTTAGGACCTCTGATAATCTACCTAGCAAGCCCACATTACTGGACAGGAAGGTGCAGCATCTCCTGGATCTTCCATCGAGAAGCCAAATTTAGCCTCTTTTGCATTCCACAGACTTAATACTGTTTTACAGCCTTTTACATTGAGTGAGTTTTGTATTCCCAAATCCACACTAATCTACATGTATAAAACGCAAAATGTGAAATGTGATTTTTTTTTTAAATTAACATTTGCCGATGCAACAACAGCCATGACACTGAGTTAGATGCTAGCAACAAATACTATAAATATCAGACAAATTGACTACATGTGGGTGAGTATGTAGGGTTTATGAAAGGATGTGTTTTTGGGATAGTGTAATTACATTGCATCTTATTACAAGAAGATATGGGTTTTAGCACAGTCAACATATTTGCACCATAGTGCACCACAGGGCTGAGCCTTGTGGTTGAAGAGCAATTTCAGGGACTTGAAATACCAATTAGTAAGCTGTTGAGTTTGATAGGATGCAGAATCCTGATGAATGAAATGTACCTCGACTTCTCTTGATGAATCCACTCACCTGCGAACCTCAACACCACTGCCCATTATTGCCTGGAATTCTGTGGTTTGTGATTAGAGTGACCGCCACAGAGGTCAGTCACTAATATTTTCCATGTCAGCATCAACACCACCAACAACAAAAAAGTAAGGAAACAGAGCAACTCAAAGTGCCATGTGTGCCTTTAATGCGGAAGAATAAAACAATTTCTCCTTGAAACCCATGCTGGATTTAACAGATGTTCTTATGCATAATTGCCACATTATCTTTAAAGTGGATCACATTTTCTATTAGGTTTTTCATTTTCCATTTCCTTTTTATTTCTTTATTATTTATTTATTTGGAGGGGGACCGTTCTGAAAAAAAAATAAATGGGTCTCGAGTATGTGATTCATGTTTATGCCAGCCAATATGTTTTTGTAAAGGCTTCTGCTGCTATTTGTATTGAAAATCTGTGCTCATGAAACAGTATTTAGCAGCTTTCTTTCCTCCTGTGGCCATGTGATGGTTTTTCAAATGGTATACTTGCCATTGCAAGAGAAGGAATTCTTCCACCACTCTCAGTATATCTTACTTCAACGGAAGATTGAGGAGAAGCAAAAACGACCCTTTTCCCACACATTTTATTCTGTTACACTTAACAATGGTATTAATAGAGTTTAATGTCAATTCCCAGCATGTTACACATTTCCTCTTTGTCAAAAACACCCTTTATCTGACTATGACACTTGATTAATGTTGCTGAGTTATTCCATAGCAGAAAATTAACACAAGTAAAAAGGTAAAACTTGAAATGTCTCGGTTACCTGTATCAAGCCATGCCATGGTCTAAGAAATAAATGGGAAAACTGCAAAAATTTGCTGTCTTTCATACAGTTCAAAGTCCTTTAATGAGATGCTGGAGAAAGTGCCATAGTAACCAGAGTCTTTTTTTGGAGAACATAGTGGGACATAGTGAAACTCAGTGCAGACTCTCTCTCATGTTAGGTGCATGCTGCCAGGCATCTGGCTGAAAAAAAAGGCTGTAACACCTTTCCCTTACAAAAAAAAAGACAAATTTGGCTGTCTGGATATACCTCCAGTCATTAAAAACAAGGACCTGGGGCGCCGGGTGGCTCAGTTGGTGGAGTGGGTGAACCATGTGCAGAGGCTGAGGTCCTCTACACGGTTTTCCTGGGTTCGATTTCAGGTCTCAGGCCATTTGCTGCATGTCTGTTTCCTGTTCAGTGGAGACCACCAGTGGCCAAAAAGCTTTTAACGCCCCCCCACCCCAACAACCCCCCCCCCCAAAAAAAAAACAAACAAAAAAAAAAAAAAACAAAAAAACACAGACCTTCATGGTGTAGAAACTATAGGAGCTAACAACAATTACCCTGTCTGTCAAGCAGTTGACTGACAGCAGTTTTTCTTACCTTTTTTTGCCACCTAAGCAATTTCCGTATTTTCTGGACTACAAGTCACACTTTTTTGTTTTTCATCGTTTGGCTGGTCCTGACTTATAGTCAGGTGCATCTTATATAGGTGTGTGTGTATATCTATCTATCTATCTATCTATCTATCTATCTATCTATATATATATATATATATATATATATATATATATATATATATATATAGATATATCTATATCTATATATATATATATATATATATATATATATATATATATATATATATATATATATATATATAGATAGATAGATAGATAGATAGATAGATAGATAGATAGATAGATAGATATACACACACATTACGTCAAAAACATTATGTCTGCAGCCATGAAGAAAACTAATTGTGGGCCAAGAGCAACAGGGTCTGAACTGGAGGAACAAGTCCACAGTTGGTTATATAAAAAAACAAAAAATGTGCTGTTGGTGTTCTGACAATCTGTGCTACCTCGTCAAATTTTCCTACCGTAGTGTGGCTAGATAGCTATGTCTATCTGTCAGCGCTACCTTTCAAAACTGCTAGAACACCTGTTGAAGCTTGTGAACGGGACTGTTATGTCTGCACACCCTGGTCATTGACAAGGAGATGAACATAAATGACTTTGCAGGTGGACGTTTCTACCACTTCATGCAACACACCACCTCTCCATCACCTTGAATTTACACTGCCTGCGTCTCCATCCCGCTGCACCCTTAGCCGGCGGAGTGCAACTGTTCCTGACCATAGAGCACAGACAATAGTGCATCAGAAATACCTGCAGACTTCCAAGCCAAAGTTGAAGGTTTCCACGAGTTTGTTGAAAAGAAACTGAACACAAGCTGTCACTGGATCATATTAATATGGACAAGGTCCCCTTCACATTTGATAATTTCTAAATAAAAGCAACATATACTCCAGTGCAAATTATGTATATTTTTTTCCTTTTCATGATGCATGTTTTTAGTGATGTGACGTATACTGCAGAGTGCCTTATAGTTCAGAAAATACAGTAGTTTAACTAACTTACCAACAACTATCATCTACTTATACATGTGTTATTCTGTATAGAGCAGAAGAGCAAAAAGGTATAACATGCTGCACAATAACTACTTTAAGACTACTACTAAATTAAGCAGCTTTATTCTTTATATTTGTCTAAATTTGTGTAACAGCATCAAAATAACAAAAACTTAATATAATCAACATCTAGTGTAAGAATCAAGATGTTTTATAAATTTTGCAGCTTTTGGAACAATTGTTGTTTATTGTTTTAAATAACAGAGTATGATATAGATTTTTGTGTAAATCCCATCATACTGTGAAGTTCTGTTGTTTTTACTCAAGGTTATCATATCAGCCTATGCCTTCATCATAAATTACTGGGTCTAACCAAGCAGTTTTGGTACAGAATCACTAAATGCTGAGCAAATTTTCAACACTATTCATCGTAATTAATAACATTTTTTGCTCTTACAAAATCCTATGGCCTATGAGTCTAAATATCTGAAGCTAAATACTTTCCCATATTGCTTCTAGCAACATAAATTTTTCACTAGTTGATACCACCTGACAATGTCTAAGTGGTTTCAGATTATAAACCCCTATTTTACAAAATCTTAACATTGCATAAAAATTAAGTAATGCACTATAGATGTTCTTTCATTAAAAAAAGGGAAACATATTCCTTAGGACTTTTTTTCTCACCGTTTTTTCTCTTAATGAGAAGAAATGTAATTCAGTTTTCACTTAGTTTTATCATTTTGACAGTATTTAATCAGTAAAATACATACTTTTTATTTATTGCTCTTAGTTTTTGTCTTAATTTTAAATGCACACAGCTCACTCTTAAAAACTGCTTGTAAACTACAGCAGGTAGATCAAGTCTGGCATATCACAAAGAAAATTTATTTCAAAATGGAGGAGCTTGGAATAACTTTAACATTAACTTAACTTTTAATGTATCTTCATATCTTTATTAAAACCTTATAAACCTAAAGAATCTGGCAGGTATGTCTGGTTTCATTGCCAACAGAAGTTCCCAAGAAAAAGGACACAAATATTAAATGCAGTCACACTTTTTTGCATGGAAGTTTTGTTTGTAGACCTGAATGTGTGCATATGAGTCAAGGACTGAACTTTTAAAAGTTTGCATTGTCCAAAAATGGACAAAATAGACAAGAATGTTATTAGTATTTCCATTGTCTTTTTAAATAAAAACACAGTAAAGTATATGTAATTTTACATACAAATCACTTTCATTTATAAGGCTTAACCAAAATACATAACAAAAGCAAGTTGTAATACAGAACAAATTAATTTGCACTTGATCAGCTGCTCATATTTTGAAACTTTTTTCTGAAATATATATCCTCAAACACTCTTTGACACAGTAAAACATTGCAAGTAGTTGCTAAAGTGCATCTAAAAATAGTATCTGCAAAATCTTCAGCTGAAAACACAGCCGCTGACAGCTGTTAGAGATTAGACCCTGAAAGACCCTAAATGCAGGACATGATGGCATCGGTTTTAAAGTTACACAACAATTTAAGCCCATGTATGACTATGCTACTTTTTTCATCTAGTTCTATTTACAATGTGAAGGTTCATAGTACATGGCTCAAGATGAACTTCCAGGGAAAGAGCAGCTTTAGTTCCCTTCACTGTGTTATAGGATATATCAGGATAAATGCGTGGTTCCACTCAGTACATTGTCATTCGCTTGTAAAAAGGATATGAAAGCAAGAAGCCTTGACACAGAGTGTTTTGTGTGTAGACATGAAATCTTGGCTGCAAGTTGGGAACACTTCCTGTAAGTTGCTATAGCAATAAGTGAAGCAGGCAAGTTGTTGGGGGATTTCATTGTGGGACTCAATATGGATGACTGACATGCTGAGCTCAACCAGCATTGCTGATCTGGAGATCATAGCTTTATGCTAAATTTAGTTTTTCTTCATTTAACATGAGCTGGGTGAGATGGATGCACGCTCACTGCTCAATCTCACTTAATGGTGCTTGGGGGAAGGAAACACTCAGAAAAATAAAGCTGAAATATATCAATGATGTAAGAGTGTAAATACATTCTTAGATAAATAATGAACTTCTTAGAAATACTGCATTCTGGTCCAAACATTTGCAGATGATACCAGTATTTTTTGTTCTGGGGAGAGCTTACAGGGATTTTAGAGATTTTAAACAGTGGTTTGATATGAAGGAGATTGTCAATAAATTTAAATAAAACAAAGATCATATGGTAGAAAAATAATGGATCAAACACAAGTAATGGTACATAATATCTGTATTGAACAGGTATTTGATTAAAAATTTCTGGGTGTCATGTTGGATCATAAAATCTGCTAGAAGCCTCACATTAGATATATGAAAGAAAAAATTACCAAAGAGAATTGCAGCATTGGCAAAAACAAAGCATGTAAACCTGGAATCCCTAAGATACTTTACTGTTCAGTGATCTTGTCATACTTGCGTTACTATGTGGAGATTTGGGGAAACCTACAAATGCACTTTATAGCCACTTTGCACATGACAAAAAAAGAGCAATAAGGTGGGATATCGAGAGCACACAAATTTGTTATTTTCAAAGTTAAGCATAATAGAATTTATTAATCTTGTCAAATTCAAAACTAATAATAATGTACAGAGCAAGAAATAATTAGTTGCCAGAAAATACTTTAAATAATATTTTCTGAGAGAAAGGGGTTGCGAGTTTTTAGAAAACATAAAGCATGTACAATGCATAGAGGCCAGTAGCATGAATTTGTGGAACAGTATGGACTTGAAATGCTGTATGAATATGAATCAATTTTAAAAAATATTTTTAAAAATCACTATTGCAAAAGTACATGGATGTCACAGAGTTTTCAGTACACAGTGGGGATCTGGCAACATGCTGTTGTGGGATGTTGTAGCTGTACTGTACATTAAACATGATTGGATGGATGTGGTGTGTTGTGTACATATAATGAATTATATACAGAATAGGAAAAAGGTTTTGTGTTTGGTTACTTTAGTAAGGATCAATGTAGTTGTATTATATATTATTAATATTGTAAATATTTATAATGTGGGAAGTATGTGGATTCTACATTTTAGACTCATTTTAATAAGCATTGGCTAATTTTTACTCCTTTTTGAACTGAATATGAAAGTTTTCTATATTTGATTATTATTCCTATTTTTATTTTCATACCTGTTTGAAATAAATAAAGATTTCATTTCATTCATGTAATTTTAGTGCAGCGAAAAACCACACTGAAAAATAACTGGAATTTACAGTATGCAAGCTCAGCCTCACTTTGAAAACCACAAACCCAATATCCTCACACTGAATTTTCTTTCTTAAGTTGTGGAGTTTCATTTTATAACAAAATAAAGCAGAAGAATCAATTTTTTTTCTCCTTCAAACTAAGATGTTTCGGTTCTTGAACACAAGTCGTTTTGCAGCCTTACCACTTTCAGTAGCGTATGAAGGATGTTCAGCAATTAGACTGGACCATATGATTCCTAACATTGGCTGGAGCCAGAATTTTTACAGCATGTGCAACACACTGTATTTTATTTGTTTGGGGTTATAGTCAGTGAAGATAAATCTTATTTATCATGGTATACTTTGGACATACAATCCCTTTTTGAAAACCTCCAGTATTTGTTTCCTTCTAATACACAGGATATCTGTTAATAAAGTTTGGAAAGTCAAAGAGAGGTTCAAACATGCATCCATGTTACAATAAAAAAAAAAGTTTACTTATGTCTGAAATAGGACATTTTTGCTAAAAAAACAAAACAAAAAAAAAAACAAAAAAAACAATTGAGTTACTTGTTTCCACCTCATTGTGTCAAGATATTGGGCATACAATAAAAAAATGGTACATTTTGTTTTTAGACACCATTTAAAACATTCCATCACATGTAATGGTTGTGTAAATATGTCTTGTAGAGGTTTTACTTTGTGCTTTCACTAGATTTTTGTCCTTTTCAGATGGTGGGCATCTCTACATGGTCAGTATAATCCAACACAACCCCTAAACTTTGTAGAGTCCCTTTTTGTGCCAGGTTTGTGAAGTAGAGTAGTTTGTGAGTACACTACATTTTATATGACCTTGATAAACTGCCATGAATCTGTTTTTAACATAGAATGTGTTCAGATTCTCAGTTTGAAGCTGTGCTTATGTTCATCTATCCGTTCAGAGTGACTTCTGCCATCAGCAATGAGAGTGTTGTCCTCTATATTGTGGCTTCAGCCACAACAGTCCTTGTGGTTGTGTTTTTAAACAGAAGAGGGCACTACAAGAAAATCTGCCTCCTATCATCAAGAGGTAGCAGAAAAGGAGAAAACTGCTGTATTTGATTTGCCTCAGAAGTTGAAAATCACTTTCATCAATTAAGTCTCATTTTTGAATGTATTTCTTGTTGCAAGTTAAAAAACCAGTGGAATTTCTAATTGTTGTGGTGCCAACTACGATTAGCAATGTGTGCCAATAACAATGGATTTCTTCCCATTATGCATTCAAATACTGAGGAAACTATGTTGACAAATTGAGCTTGTACAGTCCCATGCTGTGGGTTTGAAGATGAATATTTGAGATCCCAACCATCAGAAGTAGTAATGAACTTACCACAAAAGGTAAAGGATTGTGTGTTTTGTCAATTTTTTTGTTGTGGCAATGATTGTCAATGAATCTTATGCTGTTAATTTGTACAAATTTTGCCTCGTCTATGAAAATGCATTTGTAGGCTGAGAAATAGAGCTGATGACGTATGTTGTGTCCATGAAAACCTTTACAAATCCTCTCTGCTAATTCCCAACAACTTTTGGTGAAGGCAGTATAACGGTGTGGGGTGGCATTTTCCTCAATGGTAAACAAGGCTTATCATAATGGGTAGACCTGGTCCAAACATTAAACTGTATGCGATACATGTCATAAGATTCAAGCAGTAAAATGACATCAACTCCAATCCAGTGTCTTTATTTACAAGCATGCAAGCACCACAGTGACCACCATAAGGAGGAGGAGACAGGCTTTTGTGGCGGTGTACGTTTGTTCTATGCAGTACTGAGGTCCCTTTTTGCTAAATGAATAAATTGTTAAACTGGCAAAATCTCTTGTTTCTTCAAACTTCAATAATCCAATCCAATAAGCAACCTCAAATAAGAATCACCAGCAAAGTAAGGTGTTTGACATGGCAAAGAATTTATTTTTCCTGACAAATGTGGCACTATTTTTCAACAGGCTTTCCAATATTAAATAACTGATTTCCTGGTAGTTGTGTTTTCAATGTTCACCATATTTTATATGTGCAGCAGCTATATTAGATATTATATTTGGGCTATAAGATCTCTAAACTTTGACTTTAGAGTGTGCTTTTTTTTATTCCTGAAAGGAAATCATTCCAGGTTTACATCTCGCTACTCCAGGTGGAAAAACTGATACAACACTATATATGCGTTAAATCTTGCAAAGACAAGGTTGTCTGTGACAGGAAGAAATGAAATGACAGGACACAACCCCTGTCCATTTACACATACATGAAACGTATTTCTAGCAGTGGCTTAGTCAACATCTCACATCAGACAATAAACAATCAAACAATGGATAGCATTAAAAAAGTAAACAAATTATAAGGAAGGTTTGCAAAAAAGAAACTGATCGCTTAGTTAGAGAAAAATAAGTACACAAATACAAATCACAAATACATTAGAAAAAAATAACAAACATTTATTAAATTTCATAACTATATAACATTATGTTTTCTCTTTAATTTTATGGCATGCCAAGAAAATCTTTTGATAAAATTCTTTAGTTGAATGACATGCAGCAAATAGAATCCAATACTCTCCACTTTCTCTTTCACCTGACATGGAGATGGTTACATTTAATATATATGCCTGTTCTTTTCAGCAAGATCAATATATGTAGCTAATTGCAGCATTTAAAGTTTCTTAGTAAAACAAAACACCTCTGCATAAAGGTTATGAATGAGTCATGCTTTTCTGTAGTTATTTGTTTATTAGTGAGGAATTCGAGTTGATTTGACCCTGGTGAATGAAACACAGGAACCGGCTCTTATACAATATTTGCTTCTCATGTACATCATACAACAGAGCAGTTAAGAAGTCAGGAAGAGCATTTCAGATATAATGGAACAACAACTGTTCTTCAGTGAAGATTACCTTCAGCCAACCCAAGAGCCATTCATTTAAGTGACTTTATCATTACCGGGCACATAATATGGATCCACAGAAGCAAAATGGAATAGCTGGAAAACTAATGGCACTTGACAGATACTGGTATGAGATAGCATACTTATCTTTGCATTATGTGAAAATAAGGCATTTTCCTAGATCAGAATATGTGTAGGGAAAATGTGGGGGGCAATTGTAATGTGAAGTTTGGGTAGGGTGGAAGATAAGGCAGGGAAAGAAAAGAAGAACACTTTCACAGCTGTAATTTGTACCGGCCAGTTAAATGTTATTTCTTATTCCCTCAACACTTCTTTTCAGAGGCAATATAAAATGAGAAAAAAACCCACAGGTTTGGACTTCAGATAATTGAAATGAATCATCTACATTACATTCGTATCTTTTTTTTCTATCTCGACTCTTGAAATCAATCAAACCTCCGTAATGGCACTTCCCAGAGCAATGGATTTAGCTCAGTAATAGTAGCGTGCAAGCACCAGACAATCTTAAAAGTGGAAGACATAGTAATAAGGTTGAGTAGGTCTTTCAGGGAACAATAGATGCTTATAAAAGTATATGATGTGTGTGTGTAAAATGACAGACTGAGGTTGTTTTTTATTAGATTTGTCTTTGTTCGTAACTCTGTTATAGCCAAAACATGACTGATTCATTTTCTCCACTTGCTTTCTGAAGCCAAGCTCTCAGCTGACAAGCAGTACGCGTGACAGCCTCCCTGATGGTACGCATACTGTTCTCTACAAGATGGGTGGTTCCACCCCCTGATTGCTAATTACAATTAATTACAAATCAATTACGCGAGGCCAAGTACCTAAATCAAGCTTTGACAGGCTCGGCTCTGTGTCAGGCTACTAAATGAGAGGTAGCACTCAGCATAGACAGACCTACAATTTTAAGATTTTTCCATCAGCAGAAAAAGCTCATATGTGTCATAAATGTAATTTATGGTAAGAAAGTGGTAATATTTGTGAGATGCTGTAGGTACTTTTTGTCATGAATGATGAACTGAGGGAGCGAGGGTATTTTTTTTTTTTTTTTTGTCACTGATCTGAGACTTCAGTGAGTAGCACAGGAGATTGCATTACCTCCCCATTGGCTGTTTACACAGCCTAAGTGATAAGAGAAATGACTTCGTAAATAACCAAGATGCTGTAAGCTCTCCTCCTCCTCTCTGTGAATGTGTGTGTGTGTGTGTGTGTGTGTGTGTGTGTGTGTGTGTGTGTGTGTGTGTGTGTGTGTGTGTGTGTGTGTGTGTGTGTGTGTCTGATACACTCATCTGCTAAACTGTTCTTAATTAACTGGGTGATTGTTTTCACCAGATTGGCCACACTGATTAGAAAGTGAATCCTGAGCATCAGTGTGTTTGTGTGTGTGTTTTTAACAGTTTGAAGGTTGCTTCGATGAAGGTCATGCCAAAGGAGAGCCTCGTTAGACGTGCAGAAGATGATCTGTAGTGTATCAGTATCTTTCCCTCAGTCAGTCTTGCTTGCTGAATGCGACCATTATGGTAAAATCTACTTGTTTTGATTCAACAAACTGTTTACTGAGGCGTACTGATCTGATTTGGATATTGCTGATTATACACTAAAAATGCTCATAAATTGTACATCCGTCTATGAGATGAGGTCATTTAAATGCATGGCAGAGCGTGGTACTAAAGAAACCCATGGAAAATGATTTTCAGGCTTTTAGCTTTTGTGACACACTGTGTGGTTTCAACTACAAACCTAATGTTATTGCTGATCTCATTTAAAGCTACTAAGACTGGTAGTAAGATTCCTAAACTCATTTTTTAAAACATGCTCAGACAAAATGTTTTTGTGTCCTGGAGTTTGCATCCATTAGTGGTTTCCCCGCTATCACTGCAAATCTTTTTGATATAATAACTCTCATAGCCATATAAGTTTTGTGTATTCCCTAAATAGCACAAAGAAATTCCACTCATCATTTTCCACATCAGACCTACCCTGTTTCTTTTAAACAGAAGAAAACACTGAGTAACACAACCCAGAAATCAAAACTCACCTCACTTTTCCTTGTGCCACAGATTAATCTGAGGCACTCAGCATGAAATTAAGAATTGATTATTGTAAGACGACCCCGCTTGGTTAACTCGATTCAGTGGCATTCACTCATATGGACCGACACGTCATCCTGTCCTCTGGGCCCTAGCATTAATTCTTTTAAATCTGTGCAGGTGACCTCACTGTTTAAAGATTTACACTTGTGAGACTTTGCCCCTGGTGTCCTCGCCAATAAGAGCCTTGCAGCTTGCCAGAGACAGCCAAGGCTCTTATTGCTTTAATAGAGGAAGAAAAGAGGAACTGGGCCGAGCTGGATCTCATACATCTCCCCCACAATTACAGCCAAGCTGCCGTCAGGAAGCATTTTCTTTCCTCTCTCAATTTTGTTAAATATTTGCTCAAGGCAAGACTAAAATGAGGAGAATAAACAACTCATATTCTGATGCATCGCATTGTGGTGGCAGACAAGCTAGTCAGTGACAGGTATGACGGCAATGTTCTCCCAAGTAAATTTTTCAGAACAATGCTATTGTATCTTTGATAAGTTGTGGCTCACTGTTGCTGGCTTGAGTACAGAATTTCTTTGTGGAGCACATGTTTCTGTTATGAATGTCTGCAATGAATGCAGACTTACTTTACCCAACATCAAAGCAACTAAAGTTTGTCTAACAAAATGCACATCCAATAACTGTTAGTGTGTCTGTATTTGGGCAGCTCAGAAAAACAGTAGGATGGTAAATGTCCTGTGTTTTTCTGACCTTAAGTGTCAGCTTTGGTTGAATCTCAACACAACATGTGGTCTACACAAAAGGTAAAGTCTTGAGATATGTCTTATGGGGTTTTTCAGATCCAATATGCAACCCATGGGCCACACTGGGATTCCTGTTCTTCCTCTAATTTTTTCTCGAACAATTTCCTAAGAATCTTCCTAAAGCATCTGCTTAAAAGTTGTATTTGTCGATTTTCAGTGATCTAGATAGAGACAGCTCTTTAGCTCTGGGCTGTTTTTGAGAATAAGTTAATATTTATTTTAATAGTTGACCATAGTTTGTCTATCTTTTTGCTTGTGTTTTATTTTGAGTCAGTTATAGGTAGAAGTAAATGTGTCTCAATGGCAAATGCTTTAATGAGATACAGTATATCTGACTATAGGTGAACTATAATCCTTTCAAACAATATCCAGCAGAAATATTTTTGAACTTCAGACTTAGGTTTTCTAACCTGCTCACAAGGTCCGAGAAGGATTCAGTCCTCAATTGTTTGGGATCTCCCGGAGGATTTGCAGATAATCAATATCAGCTACAAGTGTATGGCTTATGCTTTATCTGCTCTTTACTGTCTGCTGCACTAGATGATGGAAGCCTGTGGTGATACATTTTTCATACTCATCTCTGTTCTGATTCTCTCAATGGTCCTGTGTCTGCCTCTCAGTTTCTTTCTACTCTGCTCTTGCTTCTCAGTTCACCGCTCCATATATTGAGATTCTGGTTCGCCTGTGGCCAGCTGACCACCCTGATACAATAATACCACCCGGTGCTCTGGCCTGATATTTGTCAGCTCAAGGGCTGTTAGAGGGTTCTGTCTGTCATTTAGCATGACGGCACTGAATACTTATTTGCCATTTCATTTTGAGGGTTGATTGACGGGACGACAGCCTTGACATTCTTGCAGGCATCGCAGAGCCTGTTATTATGCATACATTAACATTCTGATAAACACATGGTCGACCATTGAGGAAATAATTACATGCCATCACTCTACTGTCTGGGAAATTTTACTTTGTGTGTGTGTGTGTGTGTGTGTGTGTGTGTGTGTGTGTGTGTGTGTGTGTGTGTGTGTCTGTGTGTGTGTGTACACGCATGCACACACACATACACGTTCATCTGCATGTTTCATCTCATAAATATAATCTCTGTTCCTCTTGTTCCTCCCTACCCATTAATGACTTCAACATCAGCACCTCTCATTTGAAAATCTCTGCCAGAGCTCACCGCTTACCATAAGTCTCAGAACCCACGCAGCAGCTCTAATATTTTTCATTTTAAAAATATTTTCCAGTTAGATTTGAGATTTTAACTGTACAAATCACTCACCCCCCTTGTGTCTCATGGCCTTTGTATCTTGAGCAGAGCTGTGGGGAAACAGCAATCATGCTTGTCTCTGACATTCATGTCTCCGGCTAGGTTAAAAAGAAATATATGTGTGTTGACATTTAATAATAAGTTCCTTTCAAACTAACTGTGATGGCTTTGTAAATTTAAATGTGCAGATGAATTCAGCTAATGATCTAACCATGGGAAGTATTTAAATAGCTGCTTTTATGCATTTGGAACTGGAAGAGAACCATTCAAACACCATATAAATGGACCTGTTACATTATTGTGCATCTACCTTGCATTTCTGCGGCCAACAAAGCTACCTTACGTGAATAACTCTCTAGCATTGCCTTCCTATGCATTTAATATTGTAGCAACAATAATTTGATCACCAGAAAAGCTAGGCATGAGTAGCCGCATAATCAATACAACTAATACTCAGATATCAAAGCAATTAGCCAATCACAATACTACATAGTCAAGTCAAGTCAAGTTTATTTGTATAGCACATTTCAGCAGCAAGGCAATTCAAAGTGCTTTACATCATAAAATCATTAATCAAGTATGTGCAAGTATACATCAAAATCATCAAGCAAATATATATCAAAAAAAGATGATTTATATATATATAAATCATCAGAATCATCGAGCAAATATCAATTCATCAAAATCATAGACATCATCAAGCAAATATAATTTAAAAATATTCAATGTTCCACTTACTGCTAATCAAAGGCAGCTCTAAACAGTTGCATTTTTAGCCTTGATTTAAAGGAACTCAGTGTTTCAGTTGTTTTGCAGTTTTCTGGAAGGCTACTCCAGATTAGTGGAGCATAAACATTGAATGCTGCTTCTCCATGTTTGGTTCTGGTTCTGGGGATGCAGAGTAGACTAGAACCAGAAGACCTGAGTGGTCTAAAAGGTTGATAAAAGAAATATATGCATGATGACATGATGCACCATGTAGGCATGCTGTCTGTGCTAATGAAGATTCATCCCCCTCCTTTTGCCTTGAAAACTGTTTATAAATCTTAAACTGTTCTGAAGTTACGCTCAATAAACTTGTTTATGTGCAAAAATTTTTTTTTGTTCATGTATAATTCATAATCGGAACATTTCTTTGAAAATCTGTCCACATCGTTTGGTTAGCTGTTCGTCCAGTCTTATCATGTAAAGTTTCCCCTCAATTTGCTTTGAGCCCTGGGAGGAGTTAATGACAATATGTTTCGCAAATTACTCAAGTTTTCTACTAATTAGTAGTGGTGGGAATCGTTTACTGTCTCATGATTTGATTCGATTCAATTCAATTCCGGTTTTGGGGATCACGATTCAATTAAAAATAGATTTTCAAATCAAAACCAGTATTCATAATGATTTCTGCTTTTTCAGTGTCCAAAGGATCATCATGATCTATCCCTGTCTGCTTTGCAAGGTAGAATGACAAACATAGCACCAAACCGTCCTGAGGACAGCCTCCTCCATGGACAATGGCATTGCAATTTCCATCCCTAAGTTTTTAGCGATTTTACTAAATGTAAAAAATTTCTCATTGCATCAGATAAACATTTCATATTTATGTCACCTGTGGATACAAAAACCAGGTAGTGGAAGCAGACTAGTTGAAGCGAAATACCAACATTGCTGTCTGAGCACATTTCTGCATAAAACATGGCCAAAAACCTCTGACCAATCACACAAAGCACAACACAGACCTCTGTACAGGGCTGGGGGAGTGGGGGAGGAGAGTATGGCATACCTTGGCTCAGCTGTGGCTTGGCTGTTCGTATTTGCGCTGTTCCCAAAGTGCTCAGTCCTCATTTTGCTAACCTTGCACATGGTGAAGCTCATGTCAAGCTCGGTCTTCCCAGGCATTTGGTGAAAAACAAATGAGTCCAAATGTTTGCCTTCATCAAAGACAGGCCAGTTGAATCTTTCTCTCTTTCATTTTTGAAGTTTACGCTTTAATGTGGTGCCTTCCACGTACGTTCCAGTGCCATCTGCATGGTGACATCAGAACGTGCAAGGTAGTTACAAAATGGAGGCCGATAGCAAGCATTTTTGAAAAAATTTTAAAATTTTTGATTGTCGATTTCGGGAAATTTTAAATCGATTCTGAACCGTAATAAATGAGAGTCAGAATTCTTATATGAATTGAGTTTTTTGGCACACCCCTACTAATTAGCATTACTTAATGACTGTTTTTCAAAACTAACCTCATTAAGCATGATTCAAAGAACATGTAGGAAAAGAGAAAATTTGTCTTCATCTAATAGTTGGTGAGGATAGCATTAAAATGCAATTGTTGTTATAACAGCACCATCTAGAGGTCAAATTTAGCTAACTTTCCTCCATACGTAGAGGTCAATTCTGTATATGATCTGTGATTTCCCTGAAGTTAACATTTAACTTCACTGAGTTCAAAGATCAAATGTGAGACAGCATATAAGCCACACTCACTTCATATTCATATTCAAGATATGACCTCAAGGTGTGCTCTTGAACATTTGTACCAAGTTTGGTGTAAATCAGTCTCGTCGTTATTCAGATATAAACTTTTGGACCCCATAGCGTCCCCTATGACCAATACTTTATAAAACGCAACGTAGCGTGACAAAGTCTCATCCCCTATTAATATTTAAATGCTTATTCTGTAATCATAAAATATGGTGGAGATATACACAGTTAACTATTGTGCTAGCAAATGCCAAAAGGTTGATTGTTGTGTTGCTTGAACAATTTTAAATTTGGACAATTTTAAAAAAATTGTCCAATTTCTTTTTCCCTGTAGTTTTACCAACTCGATCCATAGATGGCATGTACGAAGTCTCACGCCAGTCCAGCTTATAATGGACGAGTAACCAAAACTAAGTTTTGCCTTTGTTGTGTAATAGCAAAAAATCTAGTTAGGCGGAAGTGAGCGTAGCCAATGTAAAAGTGATGCAGAATCATCCAAGGATTAAGCTGATGTAAACTATTTTAGGAGAAGGGCCCATAGTTTAGGCATTATAAGCATTGTCCTTCACAATAGTGCCCCCTAGGTATAAAGGTGTAGGAATTTTTAATTCTGAGTTGCAGTTGGATTTTTCTACCAGACTACCTTATCAGATTTTTTCCAGCACTTTCAGGTTCTTCCGGCCAACATGTTTTAGCGAAGAAGAAGAATTTGCACAAATGAAAAATCTATACAATTACAATAGGGTGAACGGCCATGCCTTGGATTGGCTGTCCACTCACTTCTGCGGGCTTGGAACCCTAATAATGTAAGTGATGACATCTCCAAACAATATATATATTTGATATTGATATTAAAGTAGCAGTTTACTCTCATTGTTACCTTGTGGTACCACAAGGGCTCCAGTGGGCTAATTATAGTGTGGCAAGCAACATATTGACTAACTTCCTGAAGGCCTTCCATCACCACCTAAATCAAATTCTGTTCACAGCACCAATGACACCCAGTATCAATCAGGCGGCCTGTTTCTGCTGCCACCTAGATGAAATTAATGGGTCATGGCAGTGAATGATTGTCAGTGTGTCAGTGGGTTATCCAGCGCAATCTGCAAAGTACTAAAATCAACTTCTTAAATGTGAATATGAACGTTTCACATCATAGAAGAAGAAAAAGCAGCACAATGATTTCTGTGCATTTGTCTTGATACTAACATTATGAGTCAGCCTTGTTATACCCTCCTTCTAACCAGCTTGCACCAGCTTGATCTGCAGCTCTGACACTTTGGAAAATACACGTGTTAGCAGTTGCTGTATGTGCAGCTACTGTAGCTCTCTTCAAAAAATAATATTAATTAAAAAAAGGCTTAAGGATGCAAGTCTACCATAAGGTGTCAAATTGTGCCATGGTCAGCCAAGCTAATTTTAGGACTTGAACACAGTAACATCACTGTGTGCTTGAGTGCTTACAAATACAGCGGATATAAATGTAACTTTAGTATGCAAGATTGTAAAGTTTTGCAATAATTTTGACTCAGAATTCATTATTTGTGAATTTGTACTCCACTATAACCCCATTTGCTGAGAGGCATTTGGGAGTTCCCCAGGGAGCAAAACCTATTTATTATAAGTCCAAATACCAACATGAGGGACAGGGGGGTTCGTAAAACATTTATTCCATAATTTCAGTTGTGTTTCACACAACCACAAACCTCGAAGTATTTTTTTAAAAAATAATAATTTTATCCGATATATCAATACAAAGTGGAAGTGGAAGGAATAGAATAAATGGTTTTATAAATACAAAACTGAAAAAAATATGCCGTTCATGTTTCAGCAAGTATTACTGCAAGTCTTGTCGTATATACATACCAGCTTTGTAGGTCTCGATAGTGAAATTTATTCCCATTCTTTGAAAAACAGCTCAAACTCAGTAAGACTAGACAAACATCTGTAAACAGTTTTTTTTTTTTTTTTTTAAATCTTGCCACAGTCCCAATTCTTTTCCCAGCTAGCATGTTTTTTTCCAGTACTGACCTAGAATTAGCTCCATCCATTTCTCCATCAACCCAGGCTAGCTTGTCTTTCCGTCTTTTCTTTAGCTTTACTGGAGGCAAATTCTGGTTGACAACTTTCCAACAACAAAGAATACATGCATTTACTATTTACAGGTTAACGTACCTATTATGAAGTATATTAAATTATTTTTAATTATGCATCATTTTAAAAACAATCTAATTTGAATAAACATGATTTTTCTAAATCAAAGATTAAACACAGAGAGTCACCCAGGTGTTTCAGATTTATTTGAACGCTTCCTCACTACTTCCGGTGGTGTCTCAGAATTTAGAGGTCCCCTAGGAACATAAGTCTCTGCCTTATCTGTTTTTTCTTTTCCTCCCAGGCTTGTTTATTTATTTTTCATTTTGCTTTGGATTTCAACCTAATAGCTATATTTTACTAAGGTTAAATCACATAAATTGACTATTTATGAATTAGTCAGCTTCTAAAGGGAGTTGTTTGCATTAGATTTTATTTATGAATGTGAGAATAAAGGGGTCTAAATGCAAATCAGATTTTATTTTTGTCAAAAAAATAAAATCCATGTACAATTTTCTTGCCACATTGCAATCATTCGCTTGCTTGTTTTTGTCACGCAAGTAAAATCTCCAAAAAAGATAATGTTGCTTGTGGTTGTAACCTGATTAAATGTGGAAAAAGTTAAGAGGCGTGAACACTTTGCAAAGCACTGGATGTCAAGTTGATAAGATGGACCTATGAATTCTAAGGGAGCTTTGTTGGTTAGCTGTGGTCTACTAATCACAGCATGAGGAATAGTTTTACTCATAGATACCTTTTGTCTTATGGGGTCTCCATCAGTGAATCAAAGCTAACTCCCCTTTGTACACCAAATAGAGTTTAAACTCCTTTGGGAGAAACAGAACTTATCTTTAAGAATACCTAATGCCTGAGTGCCTACAGAGGCTGCCCAGATCCACAGGCTGCCCAGAGTGGAAAGTGACTTAGGTGATGTGATCGTAAAGCTCTTGAACACAAGTCTTGGGAGGCTTTGGGGAGGTTACTTATTCAAGATTTTCTTTCCCCTTGCTTCCTGTGTGTTAACAAGCTGTATCTCGCCTGCTTGGTAAGTTTGTGGCTGTTACCAACACCACTATTAAACATCACTGCTTTTTCCAGGAAGGACAGATTAAAGACCAAAGTCCAGTGTTGTCATCAGGAAACTGTAGTTAACATGAAATAAAATTGGATTTTTTTTTTTTCTTATTTTTTTTAACTTGGATCTTCAAAACATAATAACCACCTAAGTATACATTGGAGGTGAGAGACAATGGAGATGTGTTTTGATGATGTATTTGGCCAGTAGAGTGTGTGCACAAATGAAAGCATTGGCTAAAGCACTGCAGTCTGCCATTTGAGATTTTTGTACACAGTAGCATTTTAAAATTGTTTTGAAGGTTGTTCCTCACAGACCAGAGTTAGATTTTATATTTTGCTACATTGTGGAAAACACAAGGCTGCTATTCTTAGTTAATTTTTCCATGTTACATCGTGTCAAGGCAATTTCCAAAGGTAATGTTTCACTGAATATTTAAAAATGTACATTATTAATGCTTTTAGTCAGTTGTTATTGGGCAGAACCAAATGCTATTTGAACTAAACAGACAGAGTGGACATTTCAAGATCATTGATTTGATTTTTAGGCTTTTTGTAACTACCAATTATCTGCCATAAGTTTGGTTAGATATTGGACCATTCTTTTTGGCTGAATCATTGCACTTCATTTTAATTGGTATGTTTCTGGCCTCTAAAGGAAATTGGTTAGGATGTTGAGCAACACTGTGAAAGCCAAAAAGGGTGGAAGATGCCATAACATCACTGTCACAGACCAAAGTGTAGATAGTTTAACATCAAAATAGACTCAGAGAATGCTGTCCAAAAAATTACCTCTTGCACCAAAATGGACAGCTTTGAGCCCCTCTGAAATGTGCAACTCCTCACATGGAGAAGCTGAAGTGAAGCTTTTTTTTTTTTTTTTTTTTTTTTTTTTTTTTTTTTTTTCAAGAGTGTAGAAGTGAGTTTCCAGACCACATTCTTCTTGACAAGAAGAATGTTTAAAGTAAGGGTGAAAGTAAGTAACGCAAACCTAAGAAAACGATAGTAACATCACGGTGAGGGTCTGTAGTCCATAGAGAAGAAACAGAATCTCCAAATTCTTTATCTTCACGTAACATCAGCCGCTTGATGGTTGAGTCTTGGATAGAATGATGAGCTTTAACAGGACAATGATCCCAAGTACATCAAAACTGGTTATACAAAAGATAAAGGAGGCTAATTGTTAACTTCTGGATTGGCTCTGACTTCCTTGACTAAGATTTAAATGTCCAGCCTTTCCACTATGAAAAAAAAGTTCAAATAAATTATTAAAAGTCCATATTATTATGGCAATCATGCCCATATAGTTATATGTACCTTTTGATTGGCACTGTATGGGGGTTCAATGACATGTTGACTACATTCCACCCTCACTGAAGGAGTTATTCAATTTCTGTACTTAATAATTATTGTGATATAAAATTTGAGCAGCTATGTACCACTAAATCAAATAAAGTGCTAACTAGTGTTTACAGCAAACTATTGCACAGCTGATAGCTTAAAGTAAAGCTTTTTCCTCCTGACCTGGATTTCAACATTGTCTCAAGACTGGGTCTTCAACATGTGCCAGCCAGCACAGCTTGAGTGCTTATATTTAGACAAGACTGCCGTCTGCCCCAAAATTACTCATGCTGCGGCTCCCCTGGGATTCCTGTTAGCTCATCCACGGCTCCTTTCTTCAAAAAGCAAAGGGGCTTTGACCTTTCCTCGCTGCCTGTGGTGTTTGTCCTTTGCATGGTGCCATACCTTGACCTTTTCAATCCTTTTAGATTTCAGCAGGTAATCAATTAGCTGCTACTCAGATTATCACAGTCAAAGATGAATAAAACTGTAAAGTTATGCCTTGTATGATGTTTTGTTTTTGATTATTTTTTGTGTTCTACCATTGCCTTGAGTAAGAGAGACAAGTCCAGGTAGTGACGTCTATAACAGGATCTTTTATGTTCTGTGTAAAGAAAAGGCAGGTTGCTGCAATTACATTTGTCCTTGAGGAGAGTAGTTGAAACAAAAAAAATGCCTGGGGTGATCTTAGGATTCATATCAGACCTATATTTTTCAATTTGCCCTTACAAATGGGTCAAAAGGAACTCAGGCAACAACTAAAAACACTTTACGATGTGGACATTTCTCTATTTCTGCTTTGTTTTTTCACTGAATAAATCATGGTAATATGGAAATTCATTTCATGAAGTCTCATGAAACGATTCCAATGTTTTTCTACTTTTAGTGTAAAGAGCTTTATCAAACAACCGTGCAACTGCTTTTTCCACAAATCCCCTGATATTCTCTTTCTTTTCGTGTTTGCGGTGTATTAAAAGAAATTTGTATATTAAAAAAAAAAAAAAAAAAACAGCTCTTCTGCGAGATTACAATGTACCCTCTGAAGGAGGAAAGTGGACCTCCCTGGTGACAAAGCCTTTTTGATACAGTGTCGACCTTCAACCTGTAAAGTAGTGTAGGATTCCACTGGGACACTGGAACAGAGACTCCAGGCAGCCTTCTCTTGGGTGGGAAGCAGGGTGAAACATTTGCCAGTGTTTATAGTCAAGTACGAAACTGATTTGGCATGAATAATTGTTCGTGTAGGGGGAGGAAGCACTGGGTGACTCATAAAAATTCAGGTTTGGCAGGCGGTGAAACAAAAGCGCTGCTGGAGTCGATGTGAGATGAAAGGTAGGTGGAGACTTCAAGTAGCAAACAGCCTGTTGCTCTGTGAAATCACACAGATAAAATCGGATCCCTGTTCAGCTGAAGCCTGAGAGGCACGACAGCAGCATCAGCAGCAGTGATGGGTAATGACATGGACTATTAGATGTGGTTTTCCACATCATGACCTTGTGACCAATGATAAATGGCATTGATTTATTTGTAAAAGTGTTGTTCAAATGGAGCAGCTAGTTTAAGGCCATCCACACTGACATGGATGTTTTGCAAAACATGCTCTATATTCACATGCAAGCAAGTTTTTAGATTTATAAAAAAAAAACAAAACAAAGCAAAAAAATAAATAAATAAATAAATAAAAGTAGAGTTGTTAGATCTCAAATTGAGATTTTAGGAAACTGATGACATCAAAGCCTACTACTATATGTATGAACTATAAACCACAACAGTGATAATTTTAATGACAGGTTTTCTATACCTATGCTTTGTCTCAACCTGGATGCTATTAAACTAAAATAATATGATGAAAAAAAGTTATTTTTTGAGAAATTCCAAAACAGATTTAAAAATTTGTTTAAGCACTTGCTATACTCTAGCAGAATGCACATTGTGGCCACCATGTTGTGTGGAGATAAAGTGTCTTAATTGTGCCAGCCTAATGCACAATAAATTCAAACAGAAAAGCTTACTGGAGTTCAGACTCCAGTCTGAATCAAGAAACACCTCTTTTTATTCAATAAACCTGTTCAATGTCCTTTTGATTTTGAGAGAAAATTGTAACCCATTGTATATAGTCCCATGAAAGATCTTGCGTGAGAACTTGGCACTGACGCCATGTGGTTTCATTGACCGAGTATGCCTTTCAGCAAGATTGCACATAAGTAACAAGCACAATTTTGTAAACTTTGGCAGAGAGATGAAACATAGAAAGAAAGAAGAACCCATTCGAACTTTTGCAAAAATGCAGGCAGAGCAGGGTCGTACCTTTCAACCTTCAAGAATCTCTTGAAGGCTCATCTCTTCTGAGAACACCTTCAGTGCTTCAACTTTCTTCCTATTTCTTTACCTGTTGTCCTCCAACCCTAAAATAAATACTGCTTTATGCTTTTCCCAGGGATACATGGTATATTTGTACATAGATATTTTTACCAACATTTAAATAGCATTGGACACAAGTGTCTGGTAAGTGACTAAATATAATAATGTATATATGTATGTTTGTCTGGCACTTCTGGACAGAGACAATAATCCCACTGTAGTCTGGTTACAGGAAGACTCCAAAAGGTAACATACCAAAAGCATTGTTTCTTGAGTACAGAACAGGATTTGTTGTAATTGTTTACTTGTGTAAATGCTTTCATGCCAATCAGAATAAGACCATGCAGATTTCTCATACTGCAGAAGGTTATTCTACCATCAGAGACCGCAAAACATCAAACTGAACTCAAATGTAAACATGATCCTATCTTTTCAATTTTTCTTGTTTGTTTCAATACTCTGTAACTACAAAATCTAATGTAGTCTTATCAAAGCTCAAGGGTCTAACAAAAAGCAAAGGCAGACAAACTGAAAACTTTAAGGTTCAATCTTAACGGTTCGGGATAAACAATGCTTTAGTCATTCAGTGGCACGAAAACAAAGATATTCTGCAATCATAGTCCCTGCTGTAACGTAAGCTCTTCTTCGTCTCCTGCTTCATTTTTTTAGCCTATCCCTCTGCCTCTGTCACTGCTTCTTTACCCCCGCCCTCCCTTTTCTTCCCAAGGCTTTCTTTAAGAAGTACACACACCACTTTATCACACTGATGAATCTGGTGGGGTTTTCAAGGAGAGGCTGCCCGCCCGTAATGCAAAGACAAATGCTCCCTGTCCCTCATCAGGTGCTTCTTATGTTTGAGGTGATGCAGAGAGACAGGTTGATTAAAAGAAGGTTAAGAGATGCGCCTGGGCCGTCACTCAGCCAGCATGAGGGATTTGTGACAAGCGGGTCAAGGGTGCTGGAGCTCAGGGACTGTGGAGGAAGAATGAATTTTACCCCCCCCATCCCCCACTGAATTACACATATAGGGAGAAATATAATACACAGACAACTTTCCCTGTGGCAGTCCCCTTGATTAGTTTGTGACAAAGTTCCATCTGGATTTATCATCATCCAAGCATTCACAGATTCAGAAAGTGATCAAATTATACTTGCAACATCACCTAATTTCGCCAGAGTAAGTCTACTCCTCATTTGAACTCAAAAGCATAGCTTTAAACCCATAGCTCTTGTTTTAACATCCAAAACTCTGGGTTAATTCAAATCAGAGATTGAAGAACATGCTCATTGTAAGTTTGATTTTTTTAATTATTATTTAAATCATGGAATCCTCTATTCATGATTATGTTGTTTAATCTAATTAACAAAAAGTGTTTTGAGGTAAAGTAAAATAACTTTAGGAGACAAGAAGGCAACTATATAAAGGAAATTTTAAAACATTGCTTGACATCGACAGTGAGACAGATACAGATACTTTCATGTTCTTTCAGTAAATTGTGCTATGGGGTCAGTTTGGATGGAATACAGTGTCTATAAGAAGTATTCACCCTCTTGGATGTTTTACTCCTTTTATTGATTTTAGAAATCAATCATGATCAACAAAATTTTGATTTTTGACCAAACAATTTACAGAAAAACCTTTAATGTCCAAGTGAAAATGGATTTCTACAAAATAATGAAAAAAAGAAACATAAAACAGGTGACTGCATAAATATTCACCCCTTATGGTGACTGACCTAATTAAACAGAGGTGCTGCCTATTGGTGCCAGGAGTCTCACAATGAGTGGAATAGAGATCACCTGAGTGGCGTGACTGTGTCTCAAGTGATTGTAGAATAAAGACACGTGTCTGGAAGGTCCATTCAGTGGTTAATCAGTATTCCTAGCCACCGTTACAGCATGAAGCATTCTTGGGAAATCAGGGGTGTAATAGACGAGGACCAATTTCTACCCCCATCTCCTTATTGATCCTTTCACAAAACATGGAAACTTCAAAAAGTTTATCCCACCTTGAACTGTTTTATGAAAGGGGCTTTATTTTCCCCTTGTAGAGAAAATCTGCCTCTGACACTACGAGACAATCAGAACCACCTTACTGTTTGCCCAAGCTGCCAGGACATAACACTTCAAAAAGAAGATGAAGAAAAGAAAAATAATTTTGTACTAACTACAGTAAGGCAGTAGGTGGCGAGACCATAAACTTTAAAGACGTTTTAGTTCGAATAAGGAAGCACTTAAAGATAGCAAAAGCCATCCTAGACTAAAGTTTTTTTTTTTTGTTTTTTTTTTTTTTTTAAAAAAAGCTGTATCTTGTGTTTTCTCTGACATTATTTACCCTCTCCTCTCAGTCTTGGCCATTTTCCCCTAAAAATTGAAGCTCAACAAAGAGATTCAGCTTGATTGGCTCCAGGTCAGTTCACAATTTGTCTATAAATACCTCAATTTTTTACATAGCTGTTCCTATGTAATTCTAGTTTCCTTCCATTTAATACTCATAAACAAACCAAGTCATACTTGTGAAACTACTCATTGCATATTAGTTTATTACTCTGATTTACTGACTGATTCTGACCCTTGTGTAGTCAGTGGTCAGTGTAGAGGATTCCATAGCAGACAGACCCTTTCTGTAGACCAGTACACCAAAAGATTGAAACAGCAGTAGTATGACACACACAAATATCAATAGTACAAACACACAAAACAATTCTGGCAGTTACGAGGTGGCTTGCTGCATCAATATTTTACAAATTTTTGAATCTCATGTCCACGTAGATGCACCACAGTCAAAGCTTCAAATGCCCACGTTGAAAAGGCTTTAAAAAAAAGTCTGTTTTTCTGAACAATTACCATGCTTGCTTGTAAACAGGAGGTGCAAACACAGAAAAAAAGAGAAAAAAGTTACAATTTTACAAAATATCCATGTTCGTGTGGACAAGACCAGAGTCAAACAAAATGTCAGCTTTGTTGCCAGTTGTTTGATTTCATGATTTTGCTTCACAATGTTACTTGATTTGTACAGGATCCTTTAAATCTTCACTAATCTTTGTTGAGTATTGTTAGAATAATTGTTGTAGTCTCAGGCAAAGGTATAAATTTTGCATCAGCATTGAAATTTGACAGTAAATAGATGCTATGTTTGCATGCTGAACACAAAACCATTTCTCCCCTGTATTTTGTTTGACCTTGAATGCACCACAGGTGTGAAAAATAGCCTCAGTAAGTGAGGGAGAGGAAGTAATTCCCCCTGTGGCCAGTCAACCATATCTGAACCAGAATCCAAGCTGTCATCACAGAAATATGTATGCTGGGAGTCACATGTGCACGCGCACACACACACACACACACACACATAAGGTATATATATATATATATATATATATATATATATATATATATATATATATATATATATATATATATATATATATATATATATATATATATATATATATATATACACACACACACACACACACACATTTTATTAGAAATGCTGCTTTTTTCACCTCTGGTGAAACAAACCAGCTGTTTTTTAACAATACTTAGCTATTTATTCGTCTCAAAATAGTAGTCTTAAACAGATTCTTTTACACTGTAGCAGTGGGATCTCAAGACAGTGCCTGCTAAATATCACCAAGGGATCAATATAGCATTATGGCTTTACCAGCATTGCACTGTATCCCACATAAAAACAAAGGCTCACTGGGATGTGCTTAGTTTAGGTTACAGGCTTTATGAAGTTAAAGACAAACTACAGAAAAGGGCTAGTATGTAAAGTTAAACATGAAACCAAGGCTGTTTTTCATGCCAAGACTAATATTATTGTTGCCGATGTTCTGCAGCTGTTTTTTTTTCTTGTCTTCATAATGCATGAGCTAGACTGTGCGCCTGTTATTATTTTGAAAGCGTTGGCCTTGCAACATCAAACACTGTGACTTAAGGGAGAAAGCAGGCAGCGCATCCAGCCAGTATAATCTCAGCAACCATCTGTCTGTCACACGGCCTCGGGAGGAAGGAGTCAAAACCAGACAAAGACAAATTTTTTCTCTTTTTGGTTTTCTGTTCAGATCTGTGGAAGGGTATGCCTTTTTTTCGCACCTAAGAATTACAAAAATGTTTTTCTCTTTTTAAAATAAGATTTTTTATGATTTTTTTTTTTTTTTATGCACAGGAGAAATTAAAGCTAGTGGCATGCTTAAACACATATTTTTAAGGCTTATAGGGATCGGCAGGCAATCCAGTCTGTTGCTGTCCACCTCATCTCAAATGATCACAACAGCAAACCATGAGGCTGGCTTTAGCACAGGTAACATGGAATCCACAGTCTGTAGATTTCCATTTTTCACTTTGGGAAAAGTCCTCTCTTCATTTCATACTGAAATAGGGAAATAGAGGGAGAGAAGATCCATCTTTTTCTTTTTTCTTACCTCTCCCAGTGGCATCTGAGGTTTGCTTATCTGAAGCAGCAGATGCACAGAACTCATGGGACCTCATCAGAAGGACTCTATGAAGGTATACCTGCTGCCACTGAACTGTTGCCTCCTTTCCTACGTCCATTTTTGGGCCCCCTAACCCTAGGCCCTCTGGGCAGAAGGACAGGAATACCAATTACTTGAACTCAGGAAAAAGCTAATGTGATATATAGTGTAGTAACAGCTTGCCTCGTGTGGGAAATAACGCACCTAGGCTCAAAAAGATTTTTCCCAATAGTAAATGCAAAGCAATTTGTGCCTTGAGAACTCAGAATATGGGGGAGGAATGTGCACGATGTGGAGATACAGAAGAGTAAGCTGCAGGAAGTTCTTCCATACATACAACAAAAAGTTACAAATTAGACACAAATCCTAATATTTATTTATTTGTGCTCAGGGTGATGGGGTTATTACTTATTTTTAGAGGAGACACATTTTACAATCAAGATACTAGGGCATCAGGAGGCAGAATTCTAAAAGTATTTTTGAGCAAATGCATTGCATTAAATAAAATGTTTAGCACTAAGGTAAATAAATTCATCAAAATTAATATTGCTTATTAGTGAAGAGTATTGGAGCAGCTTAGCGTCATGTGCCATGTATAGGGATAAAGTGCCATTTCTTTTGCTTTTAAGTAAGCCATTTTTTTTACAGGCAGTCACCCATCATTAGGTGTTTGGGAGCTTAAACCTTATCTAGAAATTGGATTTAAACCTTTCAAACATAAGGTTTATGAACCCCTGACATACAGTAGATCTTGTGCTTTGACCTAAAGACTTTGGTCTCTCTTTCTCTCTCTCTCTCTCTCTCTCTCTCTCTCTCTCTCTCTCTCTCTCTATATATATATATATATATATATATATATATATATATATATATATATATATATATATGTGGTGGATAAACAACAGAGGAAAGCCGCTGTGGTGGATGTAGCAATACCAAGCGATTGCAACATCAGGAAAAAGGAACATGAGAAACTGGAGAAATACCAGGGCCTCAGAGAGGAACTGGAGAAGGCCTGGAAGGTGAAGACCACAGTGGTGCCTGTGGTCATCGGGGCCCTCGGGGCAGTCACCCCCAAACTGGAGCAGTGGCTAAAACAGATCCCAGGAACAACATCAGACATCTCAGTCCAGAAATGCGCAGTTCTCGGCACAGCCAAGATACTACGCAGAACCCTCAAGCTCCCAGGCCTCTGGTAGAGGACCCGAGCTCAGAGGTTGAGAAAGACCACCCGTGGAGGGTGAGAAGGGAATTTATATATATATATATATATATATATATATATATATATATATATATATATATATATATATATATATATATATATATATATATATATATATAGAGAGAGAGAGAGAGAGAGAGAGAGACACGTAGACAAATCTATATATCTCGACGTGACTAGCTAAAAAAGCTCCTGCATTTAAAACTTCATGGCAACTTTTGAGATCAGTTAGCCTGCCTATGCCTTCCAGCATGCTCTATACCCACTCATTTTTTGGATTTGCATTTTTAATCCTTACATCAAACAAGATATTGTGGATTGTGACACTGCTCATATTACACCACCAGGTTTAGCTGTGATAGTGACATAGTGATTTTGTTTTGTTTACTATCGTTATCACTCTGGAAGCAGTTGTGTTCACTAAATCTCTGAAATCTCCCTTCCTTTTATCAAAAAACTGCAGGTACACAATTTATACTGTGTGTCAGCAAAGGTTAGAGAGAGGGAGAGAGAGAGTTTCTAACTGCTCAGAGGTGAGAACAATGCATTTTGTGCATCTATCTACTGTTTTGGTTGAGGTAGCTTTGAGCCTGCAGGTTCTAGAGGTGCATTTCCTTTCTATTATCTTGGGCAAAGGTGTCCTATAAAAAACAAAAAAACCCCAAAAATGACTATATATGAACAAACTTAATGATCTAAAAAAGTACCATTTAATAGTATGCCAAAGGAAACAAAACTTCAGGAAGTAACTTTTCCCAACATGGTCAAACAGAAAAAAAAAATCATAAAAACATGAAATCACATGTTGGAGAGAGCATTCAGATTCCCTCCCACTGTTTGGTTGGGTTAATGGCTGGCAAGTATATTTTTTTCAAAAGGGAGAAGGAAATCTATGGGAGATACAACATTTCAAAACCCCCCAAACACTGCAGACTACTGATTCTCATTTTTCTGCTATCACGGTAAAAGAAAAGCAAGAATGGTATTCGGTTTTTATGATTGTACAAATAAAGGGCACATAAAACTGCTGACTTCTTTTGAAAGAAGGAGAGCTTTGTCATCCAGGCCTGGGCCAGATACCTGTAACTATAAAGATTTGTTGTCATTCTGTTCCTTCTTCTATAATAAGATGCCAGAAAAAGTTAGAGTAAAAGAGCGGTCAGATGGCTGAAAGGGCTCCTACAGTTTCCCCTTCTTTACGAAACAAGGCTGTTTGAAATATATCAAGTCTTGATGTATAGACTAAAGGAGCACCACTCAACCCACCACCCAAGGGAACATTGTTTTACAACTGCAGTTAGTAAGTCATAAACAACTGAAACAAAAAAATGTTAGATTATATTATACTTTTCTGTTTTAAATGCGAATGTAAATACTGTGAAACTGTTGTGTTTTTATTTAAAGCTGCATCATGTAACTTTTATGAAAAATGTTTTGACATATTTATTAAAATTATCATTATGTCATGACAGTATAAGACAGATTATCTGTGAAAAAAAATCAAGCGTTTAGGTCTTAGCACTGTCAATCACCCTCATATACATGCAGCTCACATTCTTCCCCATTCCTCTCTGCTACGCTACCACAGCATAGCCTGCCATTAATGCTAAGGCTAGTTAGCATGGCCACTGATGACACTGATGATAAACAGTTTTCCTGGAATGGTAAGTTGTTGTTGTTTCCACCAATAGCACATTTAGCTGCCAAACACAAGGGTGATTGACAGCACTAAGACCTTCCTCCTGGCTCTGATTGGTTGTTTTAGGTCGGAAGTGGTACAAAGTTACATACTGCAGCTTTAAAGCTGCAGTATAGCTAAGAAACACCATGGATAAAAAGTAGTTTTTTTTATCCAGGGTTATTAAAAGAGAATGAACTGAAGCATTATGGTGAGATCATCCCAGTTTCATGGAAATCTTATAATACAATTGATGAATAAATGAATAAATAATAATTCTTTTCCACAGAGGTAAAAGGACTGAATAGATAAATAAGCATATAATCTGCACATTGCAATATGTTTCCCCTTTTTATGAGTGACTGAAGTAAAAGTGATTGAAATGAAGTATATGTAACTGGTGTTGTGATGATGTGATGAATGAATGATGATTTGATGTTGATTTTAAGCATTTATTGATATGAAAATTGATTATAAATCATATTGAACACATTATGATTGTAACAATGAATGTGATCAGTTAAAGATGATAGGGTTAAAACAAAACAACAAGAGCATAAAAGAGGAACAGTGAGTAGGCCAAGGAGTCAAATTTGGGAAGTAAGTCCTCATAACTTACTAACTTTCTTTTAGTTTGACATTTTGAATCAGTGACCTTTGGGTTCTGAACTTACTCATCTAAGGTATCATTTGTGAAGTGAAAAGCTACCAAACAAGGACACAACACCACAGAGTTGCATGCACTGAAACTAGAAATGAGGTGAAAATGAGGGAACGCCCAGGTCGATTTACAGCCCATTTAGACACTCGATTACAATTGATCCCAGAGAGGTCTACAGCTGAAAACAGTTGAAACATCTGCAGTAGTAATCAGGTGTAGGTGTGTGATTGTTTTTCATGTCTGTGTGTGTGTATCTAATTGTTCCCTAAAGGGCTCTTTCTATTAAGTACAAGCAACAGTCTTAATTGCTGAAAATGTTGTGCTGCATTGCACAAGACTTGTTTAGACACCCTGCCTCTCTGGCAGGTGCTAATTGATCAACTTCTGTAAGAGTTTGACTAAATAGAAAGTGAGCAAGAAAGAAAAACATGTTACTTTAGGAAGTACAAATTCATTCCAATTAAAATGTATTTTCTGAAGCTCTACCTTCGTTAAAAAAATGTTGCTTAAATAAAAGTGCTGGACATAGAGACTTGACTCTTTTATTAAGAGTTCTGTTTGGTTGTTTCCACTGTTGAAACTGACAATTTGTGAGCATTGCAATAAGCCCATGGGGAATAAAGAGAGAGGCAGGTATAGCAGGATATGGAAATGCACTGGCTCATTGATCAATGCTCTTCAATTCAGCTACCACCCCAGGACTCTGGTATCCACTCCTGCAAGTTGTCACCCAGAGAAAAAGTGTGAAAATTGATATCCATGAACTTCCCTAACAGTATAAAAATATTAGGAGGACCATTTTTCTAATGGTTACTTGAGATCAATCTGAAAATGTTGCCTCAGTTGTTTATTCTTTTTTTCCCCTTTTTTTTATGTATTTTGAGCTTTGTCAAGCTTTCTCTTTTACAGTTATCCAACAAAAGGTTAAAAAAAAAAGTAAGGTAAAAAGGTTACACAAGTATGTGAGCTTTTTTGACCTAACTTGTTGCCCTCTGTCTGTCAGACCCACTGTTTTGTTCAGTATCGAGTGTATATTTTCGGAAACAACCAGGGAGATTAACAAATCCAGTCCCTGTAAAGCCCTTGGAAGGTGGACAGCGGTGGAGCTCAAATTTGCAGAAGGTGAAGCTTAATGGAAACTGGGGAAGGGGAAGTGGGAAAGCTGTACTTGAGATAGGGCCAAGGAGGAGTTGTCAGCTTTGATTTATTAAGTGCAGCTCCTGCTCTGACTGCTGGTAACTTGTCAGTCCCCACATAATGGATGGGGCTCACAGCTCACTGCTCCATGATTGGCTTTTTCTTTTTTTTTTTGCCTCCCTCCTCCCTTGGACCCTGTTCGTCAGGCCTTTCATCCATTGCTATCTTGCTCCCATTTCTAATTAATTTGTTATTCACAACCTCCAGTACTCTTCCTGCTTGCCGGTTACAGAGGACCCAACAGGCCGCTCTTTTTTTCTTGCTTTCCCTCTCCCGTCAGCATCCCTCATTCAACATTCTCAGTCATGTTTGACAATGCCTCCCTGTGGCGTTGGAGTTGGCTGATGACTACTTCTCTTCCAGTGCCTTTGCTTTAACATGGTGTCTGTCCACAGTGGAACAAGTGTGTTTATCATTCACTCACCAGAGAAACATGGATCGTTTGGCTTCCATCACTTACCAGCAAATCAGTGATACCTCCTCTACAACATTTTAAGGAAGGCATGTTTGGTGTTTTCACATATCAATGCTAAAATATAATTTAACATAATTGTTAAACCTAACATTTGAGTGGGAAATAACTAGTGATGTAGAGAGACCTCATTAGGGATGTAGGACCTGATGACTTAAAGCCATCTACTTCTCATGAGTTGGACGTATTGTTACACCCTTAGAAATAATTATTTTTAGCCTTGGCCATGGTTAGGTCTTATCAAGGGGGAAGTCACAGATATTCTCATGCTCACGCCTGCTGTCAACCCAAGAGATGCAGATAAAAAAATACAAGTCAGATCGAAAGATGACCTTGTGTAGTTCACTTTATTTGAAATAATGTTAAACTAGACCAAAGGCAGCAACTGTCTAGAATGACTGTTTGTCTTGTAAACAGTCAACCAAAAATAAAATAAACTGCTATAGTATCTTTTATGCTCTTCAATCTCAGTTTGGGTCTAAACTTTAAAGTCAAATTCAGAAAACACTAGTGCACTGTAGTGCAACTGAGACCAAAAAAAGAAAGAAAAAGAAAAGCATGTCACATGTAAGTTGTACAGTTTGAGAAAAGCCTTTCTGATGTGTAAGTTATGACCCCCACACTGAGCTCATGTTCAAGCTGACACACACACACGCACACACACATTTCCACACACAAACATCACACCCAGCATGAGCCCAGCTGCCCCGCGGTGGACCCCTCTGCCGCAATCCCTCACATCGCCGTCTTCCACGATTAGCTTTGTCTTTGGACAGATGCAGTGCAGCGGGCCCGGAGGATCTAACACACTATGTGGAGCTATTACTCAAAAACAATCAGTCACAACCCAGTCTGAGTTCAAGTTTTTTTTCCCTCTCTTCTTTGTACTTCAACCATTTCTCAAGATCTAAGCACAGCAGGATGTCCTCTTTTAATTCTTTTATTTTTGAAAAAAAAAAGATTTGTTACTCTAAATGTCTTGCTTTGCTTTTGGCCCATTTATCAAATCCTGTTAAGGGTGTAGTTTGTTTAAGAAAACGAGAACTCTCTAAGAGGTAGGCATGCCAGCTCCTGTATTTGGTGCATTCTGCCATTTCTTGGGTGAGGGAGAGCACCAGATTCAAGGTTTCTAATTCTTGTGTCACTATCATAGATTACTTAAAGGTTTTTCAAGTGTTTGATTCCATGTGGAGAAAAAAAAAAATCACAACAGCTTTACTTGAAATGGTACAGGGAGATAGTTCTTAGCAAATACCTATAAGTCTGACTGGAAAGATTTGAGATTGACAAGCTGAAAAAATAGAACTGCCATTTTCTGACAGGAAAGATGTGTATTAACTTTACACATTATTTACAGCATTATACTTTACAGCATTATATTTTAGACAAATTTATAGTTTGTCCCTCTTCAATTCTGCCGAATATATGGTCAACATAATGTGTCTGTTTCATGGAAATCTTCATTGAATGGATTTTCCTTAAAATAACAATGTCAATTTGTCAGTCACTTCAAATAAGTTTAGTGTTTTACATGCTAAGTAATTAGTGCACTGATGCTTTGCAGTAAGAAAGTCCTGGGTTCAAATCTTGAGTCTTTCTGCATGGAATTTGTATGTTCTCCCTGTGCATGTGTGGGTTCTATTTGGGTTGAGAGCTGAGCCCAGTTTGCTGAGTCAAACCCATAATCCTAACCCTGTTAAACCAATCCAAAACTGCATCTGTCTATATTGAACCCAAAGCTGGGTTTAGCAAAATTAGCCTCAATGAAATGTTTTTAACCTAGGAATTTTTTCAATGAATGAGTGCTGGAAAAAATACAGCCAAACAAATATTTCTAAATAATAAAACTAAACAACCCTACAAATTTAATAATTTTGTTTTCTATTCAAATCAATTCAATTCTCAATGCAAAGCACTTCTCTATTTTCTGTTATTGTGACAAATTTGTTGTGCTGCTGGTTTTAGTTCGAACAAATGAGGCGACGTCCAAGAGCTAATTCAGACAGTAAACTCAAACTGTGCTGATGCTTCACATGTGATTGTTTTCACACTTTGCACAATGTATTAAGTATACTTTAACAGTTTGGGTGGACTATTTAAGATGCAAAACCTACTACACTTTGAATTTCATGTATTGCTGCCTACTGTCATTTCTGCTGCTTCAAGCTTCCGTTTGTTTTTTCTTTTCAGCCTCTCCACCACCCTTGCGCACTAAGGTCCGAGGCCTTTTCCTCACTTCCTTACTTGCAAAAGAAATGAAGTAGCTCATCACTCCATAACATGTTGAGCAGCATGACCATTGAGTGATGAGAATGGAGGACAGACGGCAAACTCAAACTTTGACTTAATTTACTGATACATCGGTTGTATCTAAACAATTGCAAATCGGTTGTCTGACAGAAACACATTTTCAGTTTGCTAAGGTAAAACAACCAATAGTTTTTTAATATAATTTCATCATCCCAAGCAGCCAATATCACTCTAGCAAGGAAACAGCTTTGATTGCTTTTGTAATTGCTGCCAGCGCTTGTGACTGACATCAAAGGAATCATGGATTTCATTTTAGTGATTTAAGCAATTTTCTGGTCTCTTGAAGGAAAATCTTAAATAAATCCAATCAAGGTAAAACTAACCGTCATCAGAAATTTGCATTTTTGAACCAAATAATATTTGTACCAATCATTTTACCTGACAGACTTTTTCTGTATACAAAATCAGTTATAATGTTATTAAGATCAGTGAAAGGCAGAATTATCACAACACCTGTTGCAACACAGCAGGTTCTGGGAAAAGGTATTCAAATGTATTCTGGTATTCATCTGATTACTTTGGCATTTGCCATCCATTTAAACATTTTTCAAGACCAATCACAGTCTCAATTTCAGCAGCATTCCCCTACAGCAACAAAGCACTCCTCCTTTAACTAGGAGAACAATTGACCCAAAAAATAGTAACTCAAAGAACACAGCACAAGACGCAAATGTCCGAGACACAAGTCAAATGAGATTGGATAGCATCTGTAGAAAGGAAGCCCAAACCACAGAAAGAGACCCCCTCCTGAAAATCCACTGGGCTCAAAGGATCTCTTACTAATGTACCAGTACCAGACACTCCAGGACTCTGACAGATGTTCTTTGAACATGACCTAACTAAAAAGAGAGCTGTTTGGCTTGCAAAGGAAGGACAGGCAGTCATAATGTTATATATGATTGGTCCCTGTTCAATAGCCAAAAAGCAGCTGCAACCTGAGAACATAAAAATTACCACTGACTCTGTGAGGTCCCACAAGGTATGACAGGTAGAACAATATTCCCTCTGATGTGGGTTTTTCAACACACGGGTGTCAATATGTGGATTGCCAATCTCACACTGGTTAGAACCATTTGAGCGCTCCCAGTAACTTGCTTTTCCTCCTTTCATCTGCTGAACAAACTTCCTATAAACACACACACACACACACGCGCGCACACACACACACACACACACACACACACACACACACACACACACACACACACACACACACACACACACACACACATACGCACGCACACACAAACCCAGAGGAAGCATAACATTGTTTGTGTGGGTGAGCTTCACAAGGTAGCTGGTTGAATCCAATTGTTATTCTCTCAAACATCAGTCAGCATTCACCTTGACTGAATCACAGCCACTCCTGGTATCTGTGCTTTTAACACTGAGAAGCCTGCTGGCATATGCTCAATTAGCATGAAAACAACTTGTCAGCTAACCTGTGGATGATTGTGTTGACTTTCTTTTTCCTTTGCCTTGCCTCATTAAGCAACAAAGCTGTGATGGAATGGAATTAACCACATCCATGAATTCCTTAAGACTCAAGATTCGTACAGCGATGCCGCTTTTAACATTTGCTTCAGTTGCGCGTGCTACACCCAGCAAATGTTAAACTCGTAGCAATTAAGAATGCCAGCATGCATTCTGCTGTCATTATGACTTGCTTTCTATTTTCCTAGGCAACCTACTGAGAGGTGGCATCAGTTCTAGCTCATGTCGTTTTTAACACCCCGTACGTTGGTGGATCAACTGATAACAGGGACATCTGTGGATAATGGAGACAGAGTGATCAGTCATGTCACTGCTAAATTAGATTCAAACTGTAAGGTCAGGAGATCTTCTTAATTAAGTTGGAATAAAGACATGAGATGTGCAGAAAAGAAAGATGTCTGTCTGAAAAAAAATCAAAAATTTCAAAATCTCAAGTCATTAAAATGTTTTAGTTAACAGCATAGAAAAAAATGATGTAGAAAACAGATGCAGTTTGTCTAGAGACACCGAGGTAACAAGAATATTAAATATATTACATGTTTTATAAGGTAGAAAATCATCAAAAAGTCAATTTATTTCTGTAATTCAACTAAAAAAAGTGTAATTCCTATATTATATAGAATCATCAAACACGGATTCATGCATTTTAGGTGTGTTTGTCTGTTAAATGTGATGATTATGTTTTACAGCTTATAAAAATATTCAGGTTCTCAGAAAATTTGATTAAGCAGTAACAAAAGGATTTTAAATACAGAAATGTCAGTCTACTAAAAAGTATGTCCTTTTAGGGTTCCATTTGCACGGTTAATATTTATTTGGGGATCATTTTGCATGAGTTAATTGATGTAGCATGACATGGATCTGTGTCACTGCTGAAGTGTAGTGGATGTCCAGTAGTGGTCTTTAGTTCATTTCATTGTTTGCTTTAGAGCCACTTTTCTTTCATTTGACAAGAAACCATAGATGTGGTCTATGGGTTTTAAAGCCAGGGTAGTTTGCTGGCCAGTCAGACACAGTGATACCAAGTTCATTAAACTAGGTATTGATACCTTTGGAAGTGTAGGCAGGTACAGGGTACTCAAGGGAAAAAAATGATCTTCTCCATGAAGCTTGACAGCAAAGGAAAGCAAAGAGTTCTCTAAAAATTCCTGGTGGCAAACTGTCATGATTTTGGACTTGATAAAACACAGGGAACCAACATTAAGTGATGACATGGTTTTCCATGTCATCGCTTACTGTGGAAACTTCACATTGAAGCTAAGGTGACTAGCATCCTATACCTCTCTACTCTTCCTCCAGACTCTGGGACCCTTATTTCCAAATAGAACACAATATTTATTTTCATCTGAAAGAGTACTTTGGATCACTGAGGCGTCCAAGTGTTTTTCTTGATAGCCCGGGTATGACATTTCTGATGTCGCTGTTTCAGTTGTGACTTAAGAGATGCAACAGTTGTTTTTCTTGTCTCTGATACAAATGTGTGTTGGATCTTAAAATACTGACTCCAGCTGCAGTCCACGCCTTGTAAAGCTCCCCATTCTCTTGAATGGCTTTTGCCTAAAAATCCCTTTCAATGTGGTTTTTATCCTTATTGAGTGTGCACTTTGTTCTTTCTGTTAATGTGCTTGAACATAGTATTGGGAAAAGTCAGGATTTTCACTAATTACCGTTTTTGTTCCTGTCGAGATGTATGACTGGCTGCTGGACAACTCTTAAGTTAATAGTCTTCATTGTGATTTTGTAAGGGATAACATAACATTTCTCTGTTTCATTTTTTTTTTTTTTTTTTTTTTTTTTTTTTTTTTTTTTTTTTTTTATAATTGTCTAATGTAGTATTCTCATTTTAAAGGAACTGCGTTTTGGGTTTTCTCTAGCTGGAAGGCTGATTTATCAAAATGAACAGGAAAAACTAATCTTGAAACTTAAGATATATTACTCGGTGTGAAAGGAATCTAAATAATATACTATATATACTTTTCTAATTGAATCTAATAAAAGAAATTATTAACTTTCTGATGATATTCTAATTTACTGAGATTTGCCTATCATGAGCACATTTAGAGTACAGTGTAAGCTAACCACTAATGCCTGGCTTAATGTAGCCTATTTCTGGAAAGTCATTCCAAGTAGACCTAAGTAATTCGTCCTTGAAAATAAAATAAAAAAAAGCAAAATAATGGATATGCAGGAGAAAAATCACAACTCCATGCATCTCAAGCTGTCCTGCATCAGATTAGTTTCCGATTAACAACAGTTCATTAGGAGCACAAGGTAATTTTCTTTCGCTGTTGATTTGTTCAAGGGCTCCACCATTTGATTGGTACATGGCACTCAAAGAATTTCACATTCTATAACAGTTATTTAGGCATTGTAAACTCTTCATAGGTATCATTATTGCAGAGCAGCAGAACTTATTTCCTTGGCTTAAGTGAACTGTCCACTGGTAGCTGAAGGGCATTAAGGTTGTTCACAGCCTTTTTTTCTCTAATTTCTTTCATGCCCTTAAAAAAAGCAAAACCTGCTGATGTAACCATATTGCACAATTTATTGCTGTGGTGCCATGAGTACACATTTTATATCGATTTTGCTATTATGAGGACTTAGATATTCTTTTAAAAGTTCCATGCCATCCCTTCTTGTTGCTACTCCCATAACAAGGTTTGGTTAATGCAATATCTGCAGCCGAATGAAGGATGACACCAAACAAATGACTTTAATGGTGAGGAGGTTAATCTGTGCTCACTTACAGCACTCTGCGGGCCAGATTCCTGCAACCCTGATGAAACTTCCATTAACATAGAGGTTGCTGATGACGCTGTATCCAATGTACAGTAGAGAGGACCTGGAATTAATCAGGGGGGATTAGATTGACCCACATGTTGTCGCTCGCCCCCCTGTCCTTGACCAAGCTCTTTGTTCTCCTTGATTGCTTCATTTGTTGTTTTTTTTTTTTTTTTGTTGTTGTTTTTTTTTTTTTTTTTTTTTTTTTTTTTTTTTTTTTTTTTTTTATCAAGCCACTTTTTATTTCTCTCAGAAGCACTTTCCACACTCAGTCAGCAACTATCAGCAATATGGTGACGCAAAGCAAATCATCTCAAGTTAGTCCCTGCAATTTCTGCTATGCTATGCTGTTATCTGAAGTATTTGTTCCTGGCATTCAGGAATACAAGGGAAAGGACATTCAGTTTTGTTCTTTATGAAGGTTAGAGTTTGATCAGTACAGTAGCCTACACATTCCTTCATTTCTTTGTTTGTGTGTATTTTATTGGAAAACTGATAGAAAATGAATTATTTTAAAGTAAAAAATATTTATTTGACAACCAAAGGTCATATCATTTTGATAAAGAAGTAGAAATGTATTAGAAATTATTTAACTGGATCATACAAAGTTTCCTATTATAATCAAGGCCATATCTGCAAACAGTGAGAATCAACAGGCAATTTATTTTTCTATTTGCTAGTTTTTGTGTTTCTTCTGCATCGTCCTCATCTCCCATTTTCTTGTGATCACGTATTTGCCAGCCCTCTTTTATCACAGCAATCCGGTAATTTACACGTAGGAGCGACTAGGGCCAGTGGGAAGCAGCAGAGGGTGAGCCAAAACAGCTAGCGATAGCAGCTAATTAGCTACAGCTGCTGATGGGACTGCTCCAAGCTGCCTGCCAAAGGAGCCTTGACAAAATTGTTATCAAATGTAATCAGAAAAGACGAGTCATTTTTCATCACATTAGAATACTGGGCGTATTGGAGATGGTGTGTGGGAGAGGGAAGGCATGTTTGAAAACAAGTTCTAAGAGAATGTGTGCAGATGCGTACATGTAGGACCTGTCAGTGGTTTTACTTGCTTTTACTTTTACTATATAGGACAATAGAGCAAGACTGATGCAAACAGGAGAGGCCTTTCCAGTTCAACTCTGTATGCTATGAAGTTGCTTTAGTATTTACCATGCATGCCTCGCCATCGTGTGTCAGTATACCTCGGCAGGAGCAGCATCCTTCTATCTGCTGTATGCTGTTATGTCCACGATAGCGGGATGTTGTGCTCAGCACACAGCCTTCGGTAGAAATGTTATAGCAGCAAACGTGTTGTTCACAATAGGATTACAACTTTTTTCTTCAACAATGACATATAAAAACAAACGCATACATTCCAGGTGAGCGACACATCAGGGATTGTGTTCTTTTTCTAATGAGACCTTCTGCAGAACCAGTCTGTTGCAATGACAGTAGGGCTTCTTCTTACTCAGACCTGGTTATAAATACAGCCTTTGCACTGAGAGACACAAAATTTAACAGAGGTCCCTCAGACAGCTGCATAAGCAACATTTTTCTGCAGGTTATGTATAACAAGGTAAAACTGCATGTGACAAATTGTGTCAAGTAATTTATGCATCTACAGAGAGTAGGTGGAACATCACTCATTTGTAGCGTTTGTGGTTTCAGTCTATGTTAACTGTGGTCAAATGGATTCGTTTTGCTCCCACCTCCACATCAAATGTCTGCATCCTTACTTATTCTAAATGGGAGCTTTTTTTGGTATCGTGGGGATCACCCTCAATGCGTGATTTTCAGGAATTTCTGCATGCCTGTGTGGTTTGTTGTGTGTATGTATATTCATAAGCATGTGTGTGCATCTAGTCTCTTTTCCAGGTGCCTGCCCTAGTGTTAGGTCTTGGTCTGTGGGGGCTTGCAAAGGCCAGACTGCTGGCAGCAGCTGGAGAGTGTCAGCAGATGTGAATTGTCAAGCGTTGTGTTTGGTTCATTAGCTGCTCTTCCACTTGCACCAAACACAGCTGTTGCCTGGCCCACAGAGCAAAGGGGAACGTGTGTACATTTGTGCATGTGTGCAAGAGTGCAAGTGCAAAGGAGTGAGAAATAAAGTGGAGAAATCCATTTTAGTCTGTGAGCAGTCCAGATGTAAAGGTGCATTTTAAGTGAGTCTAAATAAATGGAAGTCAATAATTTTTGATTTCCTAGTTCCTGTTTGTCCTTCTCTGATTTGCCTTCTCTAAAATTCTGAACACATAATTTTTCTCAATAAATTTATTTCTAATATTTCCATTGACAAGGAATTCTTACCAGATATAGGTAACAACCCAAGAAACCCTTGCATACAAACAAAACAAATTAGTCCATAAATTATTTGTAATTAAGTAAAAAGGGAAGAAATCAACGGAGATCTGTTGATAGACAGTGTTTAGAAGCATGTTTTCTGCTGTTATGTGCAAATCAATATAAGCTGGTATAATATTCACTGATGGCCAATGAAAAAAAGTATCTCATTCCCAAAGTACTGTACAGAGAGGTATGACTGCTAAAAGCAAAGAGACCTTTACAGAAAAAAGTCTTACAAAACATACAATGCAGGAGTAAAATGAACATCAATTTGTCAAAGACTAGCAATGGTCAGGTGCTCCTAGTAAGGTTTTTAATCAAGGATTCAAAAGACTAATCAAAAGAGTCATCCAACAACACAAGGAGCCTTTGCAGATAAAAGATCTGGAAATAGCAGGTACTTAGGTACCAAGTGTCAGGATTTGAAGCCAGGTGCACCGACATGCATCCCCAATTCAGGTCAATTTAATTAAACTCAATTAAGTTCAGGTCTGTTCACACTCAAAAAATTAATCATTGACTTAACATATATTTTTTCTTTTGAACAGGTTCCACATAATTGTATTTTGTTAGCTAAAAGCAAAAAAAAAAAAAAAAAAAAAAAAAAAAAAAAAAAAAGATATGGTAATCTGTTATCTTTGGTAGAATAAATCAATTTAACCCAACAAAATTTTGTTATGTGTTAACTGGAAGCAAAATGTTAACATAATGTGGACAAATGCCCTGGTTCGCTTCTTTGAGTGCATCTCAAGTCAATCGAAGTCAAGTTAAATTGATGCAATTCAGGTCAGTTTATTTTAAGATTAATTGGATTAAATCAATTTAATTCTATACAATTGTGAATTTATTTCATTTTATTTCAAATGTTTGCACTTCAGTTTATTTGTAAATTTGAGTTAATTTTTTTTTTTTTCATTTTTTAAAATTAGTTTATGTCAGATGAATTCAATTAATACAATTTAAATTTATTTTAGCTAAGGTCAGTCAGTTCACTTCACTTCAGTTAAACTTTTGTCATTCCTGTTGTTAGTGCTGTCATTTATTTTTCATGTTGTTCAGTCATTCCATATTCCATTGTACTGAATGACTAGGACTTGGCTGTGTACAATATGCATTCAGACTGCTGTATTCTCTGAATAAATACATATTTATTCCGAGCCAAGGTCTGCTGTAATTAACAGGAAGGCGGCTGGAGAAATTCTATTATGCGTCTCCCTGGAGTCACAGGCAGCTCTCCGAGTCTCAGGTCAGCTGGTCTGGTTATGGAGATGTCTCATTCACACATTTCCACGCAGTGTTTGTGTGTTAGGCATGGCCATGAATATTTGTGTTCCTGCATGCACGTGTGAGTGTGTGTAAATGTTGGCAGAAACCAGATAGAGTACAAGTCAGTCAGCAAATGTTATAACTGAATTAGACTACTATTTTCTCTGCCAGGACTCTAATTGGATGTTAAATCAGTATTGCTTTCAGTAGATAGCACTCTGGATGAAATATCTAATAAAAGCATAAAGGCTGGGAATATTTGCTGAGTATGAAAATGAGTCCAATGTGAACAGTAAACATAGTAAATCTAAAATCTGTTTTGTGTTCCATTGTTGGATGAGAATAACGCAATGCAATTCCCAAATGAGTATCGCAACAAATTATTTTCAAAGAAGAAACTTTTTAGCTCTCTAACCAAGAACAACTACTACATCACCCTGAAATGAAAAAATAGAAAATTAAAAGAAAAACAACAAAGGGGGTGACACTGATTAATTTGAGAACTTAGGGAAAGAGAGAGGAAGAGTCCTGGGTAGAGGTAAATCCAGCAGCAGTAGCTTTTTTTAAGTACTGCTAATGCAAGTTGAACAGTTGACTGTGTCTTAGTGAAATCCCTGCAGCCTAATTAGGTGAAAAAGCACAAGATGTTTATGAAGCATTCTAGGCAGCCAGTGACAGCCACTAAAGAGCCACTGACTGCAAAAATGGTGACAGAGTGGATCGACATCCCCACAGAAGAATTTGCCATGAGGGTATTTACCCTGAACCTGCAGAGTTTGCACAGATGACATCTTAATAAGCTGAGTCCTATGATATATTTTTAACTGAGCAAGTCGATCTCTCTCGAGAACTGTGCACCAGTGCCCACATCTAATTGGGTTTTCCCCTTCCTCCTGCACTGGCGTACCATTACATTATTGTTGTATGAAGTTATAACCTAATTTCCCAGTACCTTACAAAAGATTGTTCAAGCATGACATCCTGTTTTTCTGCCCACTTCATGCGTCCACTTTTTTTTGGGTCAAGTTTGTCACTATGAAAACGAAAACTGAGGTATGAAAAGACTAAAAAAAAACTATGTACATATTAATTATAATGCCAAACATTCAATTAACAATACAATATAGATAAGTAACTGGTGACCAGAGTTTGGGGTCAGCCGATCAAACTACAACTGAAGTCCTTTTCTCCTTTTCTTTGTGAGCTGTGGTGCCAAAAAATGAGGAGGAAAAAAAGATTTCCCAGAAGTTTAGGAATTGAAGCATACAAATGGTCTGTTGGACTGCCTAATCACTCATCTTGTCAGAAATTTGTGAGAAATGTTGCCCACCCTAGAAGAGGTGTAGAATAAAGGCTAAAAAGACAGATCTTTGGAAATTTTGAATAAGCCCATCTGTCAGTTTGACCATATCAGAAGAATTTCCTCCGTGGAATTTCTGAGCTATCATGTTCAGTAAAAGACAACCCGAGCTTAATTTCTCTAGCATAATGTGGAAGCTGCTTCTGTCTGTCATGGTGAAGAGAGACTTAAGTCAAAAATCAAAGCTCTTGATTCATCACTTCATTCTAACACTCACCTGTGGACACGAGACACAAATCAGGACTGAAAGAACAAGATTGGCTCAAATGAGCCTCCACCACATGGTGGCTAGATTCAGCCTTAAAGATAGGTTGAGAGAGCTCCTCTGGGGAGGCTCGAAGTAGAGTACATGAAGTTTAGCTTTGTTTCATGAAAACGTTGCAACAAGTGGTTAAAGTCAGATATCTAAAAAAGGCTATGTCTTTCTTTGCAATCACTAAGACTCCAAATAAAAATAGGGAGCCTGAGTTTGTAAGAGTACAATGTAAACATTAGCTAGATTGACAATTTTTGTGAATGACTCTAATTTCTCCATTTTAGCATTATTTGAGGGTTTAGGAATGACGCCAGTGCTCTGCTACTGGTGTCGCTCCCCAAGTGAGCCATGATGATGAAGAGCGTAGCCTTGATGTGTTTATTCACACAGCTTTTGTTTATGTGTTTGCTGTTTCTGGCTATGCACATGACATCAAAAGACACTGGCTGTGACAAAGTACATCAAACATAGCCAGAGTTTGGAACAGGCAGTTTAGGAGAAACAAGTTATTATTTTATCATTTATCTTCTTTAAGGCCAAGCATCCCAGTGGTAAAGCGCTAGCTTCCCTAAATTGTCCGCCGTACAAGGGAGCATTGTGGGAGTTGGATCTCTTGAGGCCTGGTGGTTAAGGCAGAGACGGTGGGATCTGTGCTCAGCCTGCGTGAGCTGCCAGCAAATCTGTTAATTAAGCATGCTAATGGTTGTAATTGTTGCTGGTGGTGAACCCAGCTGTTGAGGTAAATTCTAGGTTTAGCCCACTGGTTGTCAAGATTCAGCTTTGTGTTCGTGCTTGCACATTTGTTGCAGGCACACATCTATTTTATGCATGAGTGAAGAAGAAAGCGGGTAGACAGAAACTGTGAGCATGGTTAGACAGCAGAAGGAGGAGGAGGTGAGAGGTTAGCGATAGGCAGGAGGGGTATAAGGCGAGATAGAGAGGCGAAAGATGAGCTTTTTAACCTCATGGCTTACCTTCTTCCTCTCAGAATCAGACGTAATTTCTGCAGCTGCTCCCAGGAAAATGTCCAATATGTGTTTGCCCTCTGCCCATGGCTTATAGTGCTGAGGCCGGGATAATGTCAGGCTAATGCTGATCTCACCTAAATTGGGACTAGCTGCAAAGGTAGTCACTTGGTCTGTGGTAGTCTGTACCTTATCCCAGATGTCCACTTTTCTATTACTTTTATTCTTAGTTATTGGTAAACATTAACTGCATTGTATGCTATCAAAATATAAAATATATTATGTTCACCTAAAAATGACTTTAATGCTGGACAGCAACGACAATGTTTTTCAATTTCATTTTTTTTTTTATTTTTATTTTTTTTATTTGCAAGATTTTGCAAAAAAATCTGGAGATTTCAGGTTTCTGTTGGGGTATGCATATTCACAGGAAAGAAAGATGATAGGACCACAGAGTATAGAGACCAGCCTCCTGACAGAAGAGTCAGCTTTCATATAATATACACAAAGGGCATAAAAGAGCTACTTGGAATAATGGCACAGTCCAAAACCCAGAGCATAAATAGAAGAAATAAAAAATAAAATAAAATAGAGAAAAAGAAAAGAGAGTTCAGAATAATGGTTTATTGATTAGCTGGATGAAGGCCTTGGTACTCCTTGATACTTCTATGTGGCTATGGATTTTTTTTTTTAAAGAAAAGTAATGTAAAATTTATAAAATGACAAGAAAATAAATAAATAAAAGGAGAGAAATCATCTTGAAAATAATTTCTTGCATGTTGGTCAGTTATGTAGACCAAATATCTAATTGTCGACTTTCCAACCTTAAGATGTCAGATGTAAAAAAAGGTTTCATTAAACCTTTTGACATAATGCTTGCAGTTTAACTCAGTGAGTAATGGGCCTGAAGATGAAACATAATTCCTTTAATTAAGGGTTTGCATTTTGCTATCAAATCCATTGAGAACTGTTGAGGGGTAAAAAAAAAAAAAAAAAAAAAAAAAAAATGTTCCAGATTTCTGATAGTAAAAATCTGTTTTGTCTTGAGTCTCCCTTAACAAGAACCAGCACTAAGATCAGTTCACACTGGTTAAAACTGAAATAATTAATGTACATAGTTTGTCACATAAACCTCCTGAACTAAATCTACAGCTCCTACAAGTACCAGCTCTTGTTCATTCATTCTTTTTATTTTATTCATAATTAGCACATCCGTTTTATCGATCATTATATTTCATTATTTCCATAGCTGTATTATGGCCAGAGAGAAAAAAACAGCTCTCACCTCTTTTCTGTAAAAGTTGATTAAAAAGATTTTTCCATTTACAGAACTCTCATCTGAATAGGGAGCTTTTTTTAGTGACGCACGGGATTGCTCCACCGGTTTCATGTTTCTTATGTGACATCATTATTGATTTCAAGGTTGCCTGAAATGTTGGAGAATGTGCTCATTAGAAAGTGTTTGTGCACAAAACCAGCCCAGCTATCAGAAAAGGCAACATGTACACCTTGTTTCTCCATCTATCCTGTAGTTTGATTTGCTTCTTGCCAGAGGATAATAGCATAGTGCTAGACATATTCCAACTTCTGAAAAAAAAAATCTCCTCAAAAGTAAATCAGTAACTTCTGTCAGACTGAATTAAATTTGAGATAGAAAACACCTGCTTGCTCCTTTTGAACATTCGCTCCAGAAGTGATGGTGCCCCTGACGGCATAAAGAAACATGTTCTCATTTACGCCCAGTGATGAGAGAGAAAGTCAGTGTGAGTCCTGATGTCTTGTCTTTGCTGCTCACTCTTTGATAGATGAGTTAGTGCATTTGTGATAATTTGCCATGCCTGTATCAAACACTTTCCACATGCAGTGGGATTCATGAGAACATGAGGCGATGCAACATTTCGTAAACCCCCTGTGATCACTGCAAGGAGCCAAGTCTAATAGTGTCAGCTATGATGTTTCTTGTCCTCGAGGTGAACTACTAAACACTTCTCTGAGTTTTCTGAGTAAGGTTTAAAGAAAAACTTGGACTTTTACCTACCTTTTGAAATTCTTGCTCACTGCATTTTTATTTTTTACTTTTTGTACTCTTTGTTAGTATAGTCTGTCCTTTATGTCTGGTGCCTTCTGTGGAGCTAACACTGTGGCTGCGTTGAATAGAAGCGTCATCTGAGAGCTTAAAATTTAAATGTTAATGTACTGTGTGGTATGTGCTGTTATAGGAATTCACACTCTCCTTGCATTGCATCTCCTTGCCATTGCAGCACTCTGTTTGTACATATATGCGAAAGAGGGATTAATGAAATCAAACGTGCAGCAGTGAATGCTTTCATTGAAAAAAATAAAAAGCTGTTTATTGGTTAAAGCATTAACCTGTCACATCTGCTGCTACATGAGGAAGGCTAAGCAGTTAGGCAATGATGTTATAAATAACCTTTGTTCAAGTCAATAAGCAATTTTGCGTTACTCGTTTGTTTGTCACAGAGGACTTTGGAAGGCTGAGGAAAAGGGGGAAGCAGTGTGTTTAGCAGGAATAGACGGGCCTATGTGCATGCATAGTAAGAGAGAAAGACGTAATCTAACACTCCGTTACAGACAGATAGTGCTTTGCCTTGCTAATGCACACACACACCTACACACACACACACACACACACACACACACACACACACACACACACACACACACACACACACACACACACACACACATGTCCAGCACGTCCTTCTTCTGTCCTGTTGTCTGCTGGCCTGTTAGGGCCTAATCCTGTTTATCTGCCTGTGCCGTCTTTGAGGGTCTTTGTGTTGGTCTGGCCAGGAGCGTGCGCAACTGAGAGCTGGGGTGTGCGTGTGACTGAGCAGCCATGTGCATTTTTGTGTTTGTTTGTGATGAAGATATCTGAGGAAGCTGATAAGCTGCCGGTTACGTTCTCTCTCTCTCCTCTCTTCACAGGCAGAGTGACACATGATTAAAAAATTAAAGTGGACAGAATTTCTTTTTCCAGAAACATTTCTAAAGTATGAAAGCAAGCGAAATTACTGTCCACCTTAATGTGTCCGGGTCTTTTTTATATCTATAGTTAGATTTATTTATTGTCCATAAATGGATGTAGTGGCTACTATTCAAAAACTACCAGCCAAGTCTGTTGAAATGAAGGTGTAAAATATCTGAATGAACTTGTGACCTTCATGGTGCTATAAAGCGAAGGTGGTTTATGCACTGGAAAGTCTCAGAGGTACTTAGACGGCTGCAAAGAGCTGGAGGACACAACCAAAGTATGAGATCAGAATCAGTTTTCTTGGCTTTGGGATAGCTTCTGATATTGAGCTTGGAATTACTTTCTTGTAATCCATTCATTCTCATAGCTGATTCCTGGAGGAACCACATTCTGATGATTACTTGCTTAATCTCTTCTAAAGGCTTCAGAATACACAACACTCAGCAACATTGTCTGGAGTGGACATTTCTGTTTCTAACATTGACATGATTAATAATAATAATAATAATAATAATAATAATAATAATAATTATTATTATTATTATTATTATTATTATTATTATTATTATTATTATTATTATTATTGTGCTTTTTTTTTTTTCCCACAGTGCATTGTGTTCTGCGTCCTGATTGGCTAAACAGTCTCCGTGCTTCTTCTCTACTTGTGTGCCAATAACGTTACAGTATTTAAATATACGTAATACAGCTTGGCAAATTTAAGTTTGCACATTTTCTCCAAAACCCATAATGTCGACAAAACGTTCTGCACCAACAAAGGCACTTGCGGATGCGCCCAAAAGGCAGAGGAAGATGCTAACTATCGCAGAAAAAAAAAGAATGGGACCCTCTGATGAGTCGTTCATTACTGTTCTCAAATATAATCGATGGTGGCATGTCGGTTTATAAGAATATTTTTGCCCAGAAGAAAAAAAGAGCGACAACAACTACCTATAACTATGTTTTTCTCTCGAAAAAACACACTCACACTACAGGCTTCGGAAGAAAAAGACACCACAGAGTGGAGTCAGACCGCAGCGTCACAGTCAGAAGCACAGTGAAATACAGTACGTGAGTCACAATTTGTCCTAATGTACTTCATATTGATTTAAAATTATTATTTTACTGTAGTTATTTGTAAGAAAGCGTTCTATTTGTTAAAAAAAAAAAAAATGCTTGGGCCTGAAAACAGGTTTTGTTCTTTGGTTTCAAATTATGCTGTATAATAATTGTAAAGAAAATAAAAGTAACTACTTCACGGATTTCGCCTATCACGGGTTCTTTTCGGAACGCAACCCCCGCGAAAAACGAGGGATCACTGTACTTTGAAGGGGACCTGTCAGGCGAAATCCACATTTTGTACGTCTTAGTTCTTCCATTTAGGTCTCAACTGCTTCTAATAATAATAATAATAATAATAATAATAATAATAATTATTATTATTATTATTATTATTATTATTATTATTAGTGTCAGTGAACATGTCAGTGCTATCAGTATGACAAGTACTTGTTTCATTGTGCACAGATAAGATAGTCAAATTGCTTAGTCATGCTGTAGTCATGCAGTCAATACAACAGTACTCTTGAGGGAAGTTCTGTTGTAAACTATGGCTAAAATTTTGATGACAAGTATTGTAAATTATAACTGTGGGAGATGTATGACAAGAGACTAGACAAAATTCACATTTACACATTTATGGAATGAGGAGTATGGTGAGAGGAACCCCACCAGCAACTTGTTGTGTGTTGAAAACCATTACCTGATGATGTTGAACTGATAGAAAGTGGCATATGTCCTCAGCGTCATTCCTCTTTGTCTTCTTCTTCCCTCTGGCTGTTGATCCTGTCCAAATCCTTGTCCTTCCATTGTCAGAAATGCAACATCATCATGTTGTCCTCTGGCTATATACACTATATACTTGCCAGTTGATGGTTCATCAGATGAACCATTCAGTTATTTCAGAAAACTAGTTGATCAGTGGTTGATCTAATGCTTTTCACACATTTGCCAAAGTTGGATAAAGTCTACCTGGGAGCCATGTGTCAGTTGAGGACAGATTTAGAAAACAAAATTCTAGTGGAAATGTATAGAAATGTGCCTGACGTATGACAACTTGTTCAAGCATTTTGCATGTCACGACAAACATATTACTAAATGCTGTGGAGGTTGAGATTATTCAACAGAGACCCATATAATACATTTTGATCAACATGACATAAGCAGCTGAATATGTATGAAAAAGCCGAGAATTGTACGAAATCACTTGTGTGGATGTTCAAAAGCATTTGCAACTTGTTCACAGAAATGAGAACCAGCTTTTTTGATGTGCACAAGTGACACAATGATTTGAACAAGTAGTTTTGAGAATTTCAATTCTGTTCTGAGAAATGCACCAAAGCGACTCAGAAAAAGTGTAATTAAAATTAATATTCACGTTATCAACGCTATCATATGTACTGAGGGGGTTAGAGTGTGTGTGGGGTGATTAGATTGTGATTACAGTTTAACTGTATAAATATGGTAACATTTATAATTGCTCTCAAAAAAAGTAGGTCAATTTTCAATGTAGCTATTAATTACTAAATCAGTGGCATATATTTTGCACATACTCAGTCTGGAGGAACATGAAAAAAGTGCAACAAGAAAAAAAAACCCAGTGAGCCCCCATGATAAAAAGCTCAGTGCTCATTTCCTTAGCGCTGTCTTTAAATCAGTGAAGGAGAGCTAAATGCACGAGTGAGGATGCTTCCCTACAGCCAGCACATCCTTTGACATCGATCTGTGCCATTACTCCTCTTGGCTCCTGGTTCCATATGACTAGATGGCCTACAGGCTGGACAACTAAGACAAGGAGCCGAACAGGGTCAGCAGATACAAATGCCCCCCCTCAGGCCATTTCTTTCATCCTGTGGGAGTTGGTGGGAAGGGGGAGAGCATAGACAGAGAGTTTCAGTAGGTTTCCATTTTTGTAGGTTATCTGAACAGGATGTGGAGCCAGGATAACAGAGTGCCAGTAATGTCAGTGTGCCGTGCTAAGCTCACTCAAGAGGCTGGTGGAGCTAAGGAGGGTATAAAAAGAAAGTTGCAGCCAGAGACTGGCAATGGGTAGCTTTAGCAGTTGTGTCTTTGGTTTTCTTAGGCAACACACTAAATTAGGACCAATTAACAGGAGGCATAGCCTTTCATATGGTGGTTTCCAGTGGCACATTGTAGAGTATAAGAGATATAACTGGCAAATTTAAGATGCAAAGTCTTTCATGGGGAGCTGAAATTTCTCCCTGCGAGCCTGGTGAGCATCATTAGCGAGCTGCAGTGAAAGTAACCAACACTGAAAGCCTGAGTGCAGACGAGCCTGTGCAACAAACACAGGTGGCAGCAAGAGGAGTGAGCTTTCAAGTGCCAGCAATAGCTGGGCTTCCACCATGTCACCACTTTTCCTAAAAAAGGAATGAATGGCCAATTTGCTTCTTCTCTCTACACCCATGAAAGGTCATTTGTGGAGAGGCAGTGCTTTCAAACAAAAATGTGACAGGCTTTTTGGAGGTGAAAGCATTGGGGGGTAACTTTAAATTATTCACACGGCTGTTTAAATTCTGTAGTTGTTGTTGTTTTGTTTAGTTTTGTTTTCCTTCCAGCCAGTTTAACTTTTTTCTAAATAGCATCATTTGTGATATGTCTATATCACAGGTATTCTCAGGCTGAAAAAACTGTATTAGGGTCGACAGTCCAACAAAACAGAATAAGGAGACTCCGAGAGTAGGAGTGAGAGGGACTTATATTTTTACTTTCCTTCCTTCTGGCAGTCTAGATGAAAATGCTAACTTTTTCAATTTAACGGGGGGTATGATTTCTCTCAGTGTAAGTTATTTCTCCAAACTTGTGCTATCATGAGAGTAGTGGTGGCTTTTATGATAACATATTTTGAAGGGCTGTAATAGTATGCAAAAGTTATGGTTTTGGTGTGCTTCAATCAAGAAAAATTTTAAAAATATATGATTTTTTTTTTTTACTTTGGTCAGCAATAAATAAAGAATATTTTTTAATGTCTGACATTAATTTGATTTTATTATGTTTTAAAACTTGAAATAAGTGGAAAGTATTTAAAACAGGCATAGCCAGTGCCTGGATAGATAGATGATATAATACAACTACTTAAAATTTTGAGATTTGCTGAATAGATTTGAGTGATTTGAGAATAAAACATTTTTCAATCACTTTGGAGTTGTTCTGATATTTTAACACCCTAGAGTCTCAGATGTACCGAAATGTAGCATGCAGATCTTTTAGGAAAATCCTCTCTCATCAACGGAGATTCCTCCAACTTGCATTTTACATAGTTAGTTACATGTACATAGTTTGGGCGATTGGATGCTACAGGTAGCCATTTGGTCATCAGCTTGTTTTTTCTTTTGTACAAATAATGTTTACGTTTAAGGCCAGGTTGATTCACATGAGTAATTTAGTAAAGTGCAGAGCAAGCTATACATTTTATTCCTGTTGAAAAATTCTTACACTGACATAAACTTTTGGTTCGGTCCACCTATCTTTCTCCACTGTAGCTGCATGAAAAACCTCAATATTCTCAAATAGCACAATTTAGTGATAGCTGGGAGTTCTCTATTTTGTTTTAGTGTCCCTCTTCAATTCTGCACAACAAAATGTTACATTGCATTGCACACTTAAATTCACACATAAACATTCTGCATGTTTATCCTTGGTTTCCATAGAAAAGACAGCCTTTTACATTTCATTACTTATGTAAAAATAGTCCAACTAATGTTATATTGTAAAATATCATCTGCCCTCCAATCACCCACATTTTAGTTTGGCTGGAACCTTAGAATGCAGACATAGTGTACACCTCTTGAGTCACACATTTCTAACTCTAGAAGAAACTGCTTACATACACTCCAAAAACTGCTGAGTTAAACACAACCTGGGTTATTTTTGCTAACCAGGTTCTGGTCCAAATATGGATTATTAAGGTCTGGGTTGATTTAACACAGCAGTACTGGTTTATGGGTTTAGTTTTTTTTTTTTTGTTGTTGTTTTTTTTTTTAACTAAAAGGGTTTAAAGTGACCAATGTCAAGTGTTAAAGTTATCAAAGGTTTAAAATGTTTTTCTTTGTTTGTTTTTATTGTTGTAATTTTATTCTAGAATAAAATATATCTGATTTAAAATATAAACAAAAAAATATTTTATTCAAATACTTTATTGACTAAATTAAATTTGGAAAACGTAATTCATATTCAACATGTGGCACTATAAAATATTTCCTATCAATACTGACTTCATGGCTAGCTCTTTGATCAAAGTGTTAATATTGAACATAGTTAGCGCTAACTTGGACAAACTTCTTCGCAGGTAAAAGGCTAGTGTTATCTTAAGTGAAAGAAAAAACAGATGATTATCTAAATGAACTAACACAACCCACTGACATTAACATTATTACTTTATCATACTGCTATCTTTTTTTTTTTCACCAAACAATCAGGCTCATAACTTTTGACCCAATGTTTGGTTAAAACTATCCATCTTCTGTCCTAAAAACATAAACCCATTTTCAGGCTAAAGGAAAACCCCAGCTTTTTTTAGAGTGTGGTGGATACAATGAATTCACAAAGGTCTTTAGCAGTTTGTCCCCATATGCTTATTTAATGCTGGTAAAAGGGTATTTTTTTTTTTTTTTTTTTTTTTTGGATCCCTAAGAACTCCATATGTTTTCACATTTTCCTTTCTTAGCCTCTATGAATTTCTGTTTTGCAACAGCTTGCTTGACCTACACATCTATTGTCTTCTGTAATAAAAGCTAAACTCAAAGATTCAACAGGACATGGAAAGAAGCGGCGCAGTTCACCTCTCTTGTCATATCTGGATACCGAATGATTAGATAAATAAAGGGGTTTCCATTACCTCAGAGTTCACTGACAGCGTGTTATTGCTGAACAAAGTTGATTATGGGAAGACAAAAGCTTTCACTGTACAGAGACATTAGCCTACTCAGAAGGCTTTATGGTGTATATGATGACCATTAGTTATTATGTCAATTAAGCATTCATTAGAGCACTCTGATCCCTCTTGAGGCTGCCCTCTGTCAATGTGACAAACCTGATGGTAATTTTCTCTCACTGACAGCTTATTAACTGAAGTATGTGACAAGTATTTTAATTTCCTTTTTTTTTGCCTGCCATGCAGTGCGTTACAGAGCAACAAGCAGCTACACTTTAGAGGGAGATCACAGTAATATTCACTAATCATTTCGCTGACCTTTAACTGGCGTCTCCCATTGTTCTAGTCATCTACAGTTATTCCAATGGTGAAACAGCTTTATGACCACGAGCAAATACAATTAAAAGCTATACTTGCCAATGGACTATAAAAAAAGAGTGCTTTACGTGGGGGTCCACAGTACCTGAGTAGGGTAGGGGGATATTTGTGGATAGCAAGGATGAGTGATTCATTGAACAACGGGGGCGTTTTTAATCCGGTATGTCACCACTTAAATCCCAGTCACTTAATTTAACCTCCTTTTGTTTAATTAACCTCAGATTTCAGAGTTAATTAGGTTCAGGTATTAAAGGCGGATTATTTTTCCCCACACTCGAGCTGTCGGCAGAAACGTGGATATGTGGTCTTAGATGAGATGTGATTTGGTATCAGATTGAAGCTTCAGGAAAGATGGGAAAGCGCTGACAAGGAACAAGGATCTCAGGCATAGCTCTAAAGGTTTAAGTGTTGCAGCGTGTCAAGATGTCATGTTGTTTGTATATAGCATGCAAAAACATTTAGCTTATCTTGAAATCCACAATCACTCCTGGACAATGGCTTTCCAAGCAGAACAAAAGCTTTTTTTTCATATGAAGGAAAACTAATTAAGAATAGTAAAAAAGGATCAAGGTTTTCTTTTCTGCTTGTTTTAAGCTCTTTCATTGTGATTTTGTGCCTGTAGATGCTTGAAAGTGTGATTTCCAATTGAATTTGACAACACGTACTGTCTTTTGTTTGACAACACACATTCACAAAAAAAGCCTCAGTTTTTATGCTTTTCCTGCAAATATAAACTCTCTTGTTTTTGTTTTGCATTCTTTTGTTTCATTATTTCTAGACCCTGACAATGCTCTGAAAGAAGCGTGTCTATGCCTCTCAATGAGACATAAACACTGAAAACACATACAAGAACCGCTGGAAATTTTCGAGCTGAGTTTCTAATAAGGCTCTGAAGTAGGAGCAGTGCAAGAATCCACAAAAATTGCCACGAGCATAGTTGTCTGTTCGTCTAATCACCAAAACTGTCACATCGTGGCTCATTAGCCTGATGGGAGATCTATGGCAAATGGCCCCAACACAAACCTCCCGTTGCCTGCAAATCAATGTGCTCACAACAGGATGTAGGAGGGAGATAGGGGGGGAGACAACAAGCACATCTGGCCCATCTGTTGGACAACAATTCAAGGGGTTAATAACAGAGGTGGTGATTGCAAATAGTTTGTCCACTTGTGAGAATGGAGTATAAACAAAGGCAAATTGGAAACAGGTAACACACAGTGTCCATATTAGGCATCGTGGAGGGGCCTCGCCTGATTACAACAATCACTGCATGTGTTCTCTCAGCAAGATAAGTGAGGCAGATGAAGTGGTTTTAAAGCACAGGCCTGCATATCCATCCCTCCATCCATCACTCCTGCTTGATCCTCTTCTGCCTCTTATCCATATTTGAAATTACAAAAGCCTCTCATATGGGTGGCTTATCACCCATGTAATGACAAAGTTCAAATGTGAATCCAGCTACGCAGCTCAGAAAGCCATTGAAATCCCCACTCAAAGGTGCTGGTGGCTACAACAACCCCTGACAGCTTCCAGAGCATCTAGTGGCTGGAAAACAGATTAAAATAGTGGGGTTGTCGATTAAAAACTGGCTCAACTCTCGCTCTCGGACACTAATGTGAGGTCTTGTTTATAACATGCCTACTTTAAAGGATATATGCATTTGGTTATTTTAAACTATTTGAGTTCACACTTTACGCAGGTACAGCTGCGAGTCTTTTGTAATTTGAATCTACCAGCTTTGGACATTAAGACACTAAAATATTTGCTTGTTATTCTTTGCAGAGTATCTGAAGTTCAGTCATACTGGATTCTCTGAGCATTAATTTTCAAAATATCTCCGCAGATTCTAGAGTGGATTTAAGTCTAGACTTTGACTGGGCCATTCTAACACGTCTTATGTTGTAGCTCAAATATTTTTGTAAATGTGTTGTTGAACAACATTGCTAAATTGCATTTTTCAGTTTGATTTCACCTCAGAAAAGACCAGCATGATACATATGTATGTATCGATATTCTGAGCTGAGGAAAGAAGTGCAAAAAAGACAAATCATTTGCAGTTAAGCCTTGGGGACTTTTTCTTCTTGAAAGAGACTGTTTTGATTTCTTCAACTTTGCCTTCTCTCATCATACCCCTTACCATTTCCTGCGTGCAGACTTGGCTCAGAAAAATTCCCTTACACCTGTCTGAAAAAGACATAGGCAGCACTTTTTTATTGAAATGGGTTTATATTTTCATGTAGTTTGCTTTCATTTTTAACACAACAAATAAAAAAGAGCTTCAACAACATACTCAACCCCCCCCCACACACACAAACACACATTGCTTATTCCCTGAATCTTTAATTATTTTTCTGAATTTCTGGAATAGTCAGCTTTACTTTCATGAAAGATTTTTTTTTTTTTTTTTTTTTTAGCATTTTGTGACGTTCACTGTAGATCTCTGTGATATTGATTTTTTGATTTTTTGATTTTTTGCTCCTTGTTAGACCAACTTTCATGAGTGAAAAGCATATAGGGAATCCCCCAACACCTTAACCACACACACAGGCACAAGCACACGCACCACAGACAATGAGCGCAGCACAAAAACAGAGTCACAGGGAAGGGACTCTCATCCAGGGTCTCTGTATAATTAACTGGAGCAGCTGAGTTTAGGGATTACTCCAGGAGGGGCGGTGAATTAAAGCTCAGCTAATGAGTTGAAGTTTCTTAATTTGTTCTCCCCCGTAATTCCTGAATGGATTAGCAGTAGCTTTAGTCACCTCTTTCCACCGATTAGCATGGCTCGCTCAGTTTTGGCATTTAACAGCAGGACGGATAGGAAAAGAAGATGGGAGCGGCAACAATGGCTATGCCACTTATGAATCCATGTGTTTCTAGGTACACTGTAGCAGACATAAACATTCACTTTCAAAAGAAATGAGACCTAATGTTAAAGTCAAGAAAATCTGTTGGACATTTTTCTTAGAATTTTATTTCTTGTTTATGCTGATTTTTTTATACAAAAAATTAAATTGGTAACTGAATATTTCCTTATTTTTTCGACTCTCCCTTATTCCTCCTTCAACTCCATGGCAACAACAGGAAAGTAGACTTTAGACTGTCAGTTAGGGTTAAAAGAGTCTAAGGTTGGTGGAAAGCAGTCAAGCCTTACAACAAAACCTGGCACAACTTCTGATGCCTAATAATGAAAATTGACAGTGCTTATTTATTATTCTCCTACATCTCTTGGCTTTAAACCTCAAGAGCTAAAATAATACTGAAGACTGGAAAAAACTGGAAAACTGCACTTTCATTCAGGTATCTCCATTGGCTCTTCACAAACTTTAAATGTTTGAAAAGTGTGAGAAGTCTCTTTTTCTTGAGTGTCACTCAAAACCAGATGGTTTAATACAGTTTAACGAAGAAAATTACCACTTCTAAATGTCCTTTCAGACAGAAGATAACCTAAGAAAAATAAACGTTTTCAATTTCACTGTCAACTTTTTAGTTGTCCTTATATTAAACCTGTCTCCTTAAATATCTAATCAAGGAATTAATGGAGCAGCAGAAAAGAAATTACAGTTTGCTTGGTCCTGGGATCTGAAGACACTGATGCCAATCCAAAAAGGAACAAGATATATACACAAGTAAGGCTGTTTGTTATTATCAAGCCTAAGAAGGTAGCGTTCCTCTTTAACAACGTATAGTGGATAAAAAAAATCTGTACAGTCCCGTTAAAAACCTGGGTTTATAAAGAAACTAAAACCTTTTAGGGAGAAAAAAACAAAATAATGTGGGTGCATTAGTGTGCACAGCCTTAAACCTCTACTTTATTGAAGTGCTTTTTGATTTTATTGCAAAACTTAGTATTTTTGGATCAGACTCTATCAGACTCTGTTTGCCCATTCTGCTTTCCAAGAACTCTCCAAATCTATCAGATTGCGAGGGCATCTCCTGTGAACAAGCTTTTTTTCAAATCACCACACATATTTTCAGCCAGACTTAATTCTGGGCTCTAACTTAGTCATTCCAATACTTGATGAAGTTTTTCTCCAGTTCCAGCTTTCTAGCAGAAGCTTAAAGGTTTTGCACCATGATTGACTGACATTTTGGAACTGTTCATAATTCTTTCCACTTTGACTAAGTTTGTCAAGATATAAAGAAGAAAACAGCCCCGAGGCATGATGCTGCCAGTTCCTTGCCTCACTGTGGGCATTGTGTTCTTCTGTTATTGTGAAAGTTATCTTTGTACCAATAATGTGTTTTGTAATATATAGGGCCAAAAATTCAACCTAGGATTTATTAGACCACAGAACACAATCCCACACTGTTGTAAAATATTTATTTTTGATTAATTTAGCTGGGATTAAAGGTTTATTTTTGTTGGAAATAAGGCCTTCATCTTGCCACTCTACCCCATAGCCCAGACACGTGGAAAATAGCTGTCACATGTTCTACTCAGCCATTGCTTGGCAAATGTTGCTGTAGGTCTCCTGTAGTGTTGTGGTAATCAAGACTGGTGTTGAGAACACACTTCCAAATTCTTAGTTTTATCTCACTCTCAACTACATTTTTACTTGTTTCAGGATTTTTTTTCTTAAGAACAATCAAAACAACAACTGCAACAAGTTTTTTTTTCTCTGCAAATTGGTGTGAAAACATGGTTTTAACTTTAGAAATCTTGAAATTTTTAATTTTCTGTAAACATTTGCAGTAACAACTTTATTTTTTAAAACTACAGTAATGGTCTTAAAATTGGTCTTGCATTGTTTCGCTCTCGGACTTGGTCTTGGATGAGGTGGTCTTGACTTAAAAAAAAAAAAAAAAAAAATACCCTCCTGGGAATCTTTCTGACCGGTTCACTTCTCAGCTTTTCATCCGTTTTGAAAACGATGCCCAATTCTTTGTAATCTCACTGTTGCATCATATTTTCTTCACTTGAATATGACTATGGTAGATAAAACAACTCAGAAGTTATTATGTACCTTTCTCCTGATACCTTTTGACAGTGAGATCCCTATAATGCTTTTGCAACATAATTTTTCCCTCTTAAATATGTTTTTCAATTGAGTTGAAAAGATTCTAGTTCACAGTTTTGAAATGCTGACATTTTAATTCCACACAATGGCATGTGTACCCATTTTTTCATTTGTAGTGCCTTGTAAAAAATGGACAGCTGAAATGTTGACATTTTACTGATTCTAATTACTGTTCTGTTGTGAAATTATAAAGGGTAACCTTATTCAGAATGAACCCCCCCTCCCCCCCCCAAAAAAAAAAAAAAAAAAAAAACGAAGAGTGACAATAAGATCAAAACATTCGCCTTTTTACATAATTACATTTCTTAAGCTTTTCAGTCAACTGTTAAAGAAAAAAAATTACTCAGTGATAAAGGGGGAAAAAAAGCTTTTCTCAAAGCTGCTGGCAGTATTTGGGTCTTACACTGTCAAAACATCCAATAAAGCAGGTGAAAAGGTCCTGTAGCCAATTAGAGAGCAGCAAAAGACGGTGGCTCAGGAGAGGTTTTATTGTGGAACAGCATCACTGCAACATCCTCCCGATTATTTTTAGATCCTGCCTCAGAGCAGGGAGGCTTGTGAAAGGTGTGTGAATATGCCCCTGCCTGGGAAATGTCACACCCGCGCAGCAATATCAAGTGCTGAATTTGGTCCTAGCTTAAGGAAGAAAGTCAGAACCTCTCTGAGTCTGTGAGCTGAACATGTGCACTCTCATTAGGCTCCCTTGTATCAGTTGCGGCAGTGGGGTAGGGGTGTTTAGGGTAGGGGGTGGGGGGCAGAATCTAAAGCATACGGCTGTCAAATTAGTGGGTAGATGTACCGCTGTAAGCAGAAATGGGCTGCCTGACCGATCAGAGTGACGTATGCATCTCATTGGTGGACAGCTCTCATCAGGAAACTCAATTACCATGGTGACAGCCAAGAGACTCAGGACGGGAGGAGTGAGCAAGCTTTTGGCATACTGTGTCATACTGTGTAGACCCTCAGCTTGCTTATGAGACCACTGAGGAGGCTGCTGCTTTTGTTTATAAGTGGTTGACTTTCTTTTATCATGAATGGGTATTTTTGGCTGAGTGAATGGCTGTGAAAAGGATGGCAGGCTAAATGATGAGAGTGGTGTTTGTGGAGCCTTTGTGCATAAGTGCTTAATTAATGAGTTCTTTGGTAATTAGGAGTTTTATCAAATAAAGATTACCAGATGATAATGAGACTTCAAAGTTCACCAAGCCCTCTTTGTGACCTACAGTGTATGGGTTTCACACATCTGTGTGTATGCAAGTGAGAGGCAAACACAAACCTCTCAACTTCATATTAAACGGACTCGCTCCTTTGCCAGAGGGTTCGAACACTGCTGACCTCCGTTGTGACCACAACCATGTTGACAGCTGCTGCACTTCACACATATTCCCTCAGGCCTGATGTGTCCACTATCCTTCAGAGATGAGACCGGGCTACAGCCAGACCTATAGAGTGCAGCCTAGGCACAAAAACAACCCCACCGAGTGGTGTGTGTTACCCGTTTTAGCAAAGACCCCAACTGGCAGCTGTCGGACTCTCGCAGAGCTCTTATCATCTCTGCTGGTTAACTAGCTCTGTGACTGAAGAAAGGGGAATCTCTGTATAAAATAAACATGTAAAGAGCTTTGTGTCAAAGATAATTCTGCTGGGCCCAGCTCTGCTTTCATCCTTGAAGTAGGCAAAGTAAAAAAACACGTTAAGTTCAGCTTCAGTGGTGTTTTAACACTTTAACAGTCTATCAGTTGCATATTGTGTCTTCCAAAAACATACAGTTTGAATGTCTTCAAGTTTTGTCATGCTACAACTACAAATTTCAATATCTTTTATTGGTATTTTAATATGATGGTGTTGAGGTAGAAAAACTGTCATTTACAGAAGTCGAACCAGGCGCCTGAGAGAGGGGTATGAATACTTTTATTTGGGACACTCTACAGGTCAAGTCAGAGTGACCGGATCAGCTTGGGTGTTTTCTCACAGTGCAGCTGCCTGCTCTAGAAGACGGTGGCAAAGACAACAAGGTCATTTGGCTGACACCACACACAGCTGATGCTTAAACATCTTATGTGGACACACACACTTAGCCACACAAAGAATATAGTTCCCTTAGTGGATTTCTCAGAACACTGTCTAGACATTCTTAATAGATAATGTAATGCATCAATAGGGTATCTATTCAGGACAGGAACCAATTATGTCATCTTATGGACTAACCGACCCTTGTGATTTTGTTGACATGTCATCGTATTGTATAAAACTGATTCTGACAGTGAACTGATTGCCTTTTCTTTACTGAATGGAGCGCTTGTGTGACTTTGTCTGACCAGGCCCCACAATTTGAATAAAGTACCCAGAGAAAAATCAGCTGACTCTCATCTTCCTTACTTAAATGAATGCACTCTTTTTTTTTTTTTTTTAGAACTTGACAGTAGAGAAACACAAAGTAATGGATAATTGTGAAGTGGAAGGAAGATTGTCCATGGTTCTCAACATTTTTTACAAGCAAATATATATATATATAAGAAAGTTAAAGAAAGCCTCAAATATTTTATAACCCACTGTCCTATTTTCTTCCATGTTTGCCCTGTATTTATGCCCATCAACCTTGCCCAGCATACCAGGCTCTGCAGAGGAAAAGAATCCCCACAGCACGTTACTAATACTACCACATGCAACCATGGGGATAGTATGTTTAGTTTTCTGTCAAACATAGCTTTTTGTATTTTGAAATAAAGGCTAAACTTTGGTCACACCTTTCCCCACGTGTTTACTGATACCTAAACTTGGCTTGCAGCGATCTACAAATAGGAAATCTATTGGCTTTGTTTAAATATTGGGCTTTTATTTGCTACTCATTTTTGTGTGGAGCTGTGTAAAAGCTGCCCTATCAACATAATATGGATTTTATTAATCGATATCAGAGTAAAAAGTTCTGAAAACAAATGCCCGCCACACCTTTCAGATTTTTAATTGTTAATATATGAAAGCCTTGTCATTTTTCTTGTACTTCACAATCATGAACTACTTTGTAATGTTCCATAATATCTAAAATCTAAATAAAATCTAAATGTTTGTACCTGCAAAGTGACAAAAAGTGAAAAATATCAAGAAGTGGGAATATTTTTAAGCCACTGTAGCATTACCCTGTATTTGACTGGGATTTATGAATTTTATTATGAGGGAGGGCAAAATGTCTCCTCTTCTACACACTTCGCATAATATATTCTTATTATATATTGGAACTGGCAGTTAGTTTTTAAGTATCAAAGCCCCATTTTCCCAGGGTTCATCTGAAAGGTTTTTGTTCTCTTTTGTTGTTACATTGCACTGAGTTAAACTTGTTACAAGTGGTGTCTCAGATAATTTCAGACTTTCAGTACAGACAGACTGACCATAGAAGGGTCGCTAATAGGAACAAAAGGCTATGTTCGTTATGTGTCCGAGTCAGCTCTTTTGTGAAGCGGCGGGATAATGCATGACACATCTGAGCACAGGACTCAGACAGAAGGACAGTAGAGGAAAGGTTCTTCCCCAGCTTCCATTATACAGTTTCATAATTTATCAAACAAGTTGAATATTTGAAGAGGAAGCAGTCGTGGTTTTAGATTTTTATCGACAATAGACTTCCTTGTAGTCCGCTGATTGGTTTCCATAGAGGCCGAGCAACAGATGAGAACTGAACATGAAAGACTACGTTAGGATACCTGTCAAAATCTGTCAGTTTCCCCCGAATCTAGTGCACAAGCCCCTCCTTATGATGAATTAATGATTTATCAGGATTTTGTGAAAGGGCTCAGTGAGTGATGGGAGAATAATGAGAATATCTTTGATCATTTTTATGTTAGCTCATGTCAGTAATTTATGGTAAGTCATTTGAATTCAGCTACTGAAATTCACCATGAGCTGTGAAAGTCTTAAACCAAAGAGTTCCTCGAAATCTTTCTTATCAAAAAAAAAAAAAAAAAAAAAAAAAAAAAAAAAAAAAAAACATCCAGGGGTAATATGCCTGATTTCCAGGTAGCTTTGCGTTTTAGCTTTTAGTTTACGTTTGGCTCAGATATCTGATCCTCACTGTGGACAAACCATTGTTATGTCCATGACTGGACTGGCTGTGTGGGAATACGCAGCCAGCATTCTCCTCTCTGACTGTATGAGCTTAATGCTGTGTGGCAGGTCCGGCACTCTGCTGCCTAAACACATCTGTCAGGTTTTGTCATAGTGATGCAGCACCAGCCAGCTCTCACCTCTGTATCAAGGCATGCTGCATCACAGTCTAGATACAATTGTGTACATAAGCTCAGAAAATGTGAGGAAGGCTGATGGTGCTCCGTGATGTAACCCATCACCAAACACCTCTAAGGCAATGCTTACATTACACAGTGTGTAAGGATGATAAAAAAAAAAAAAAAAAAAAAAAAAAAAAAAAAAAAAAAGCCTGCAGGCGCTAAAACCCACAATAAGAAGCTAACACTTTTTGACCGAACACATCTACAACCTTAAAAGTCAAACCTGTGCTGTCCTGCTGGCTCAGGTGTCTGATTTCTACCACCTCACTGTACAGCAGCTTCAGCCTGATTCTGAACAGGAAGTTGGCTGTGTTTCCCATGTGTCCAATTCCACTACACAATGTTCTTTAATGAAGACAGAATTCCAAAGACTCTAATCTGCCTTTCATTCTTTCTCACTCGCTTTCAAAAAGACAAACTTACTTCAAACTCTACATGAAATATGTAACTTGCAGAAAAAAAGAAAAAAAAATGCAGGTGCTTCGTGAGCACTCTCAACCACTCAGTGCATAGCTATTCTCTTTGATTCTGTTCTTCGTCAAGTTGCTCACCCAGAATTGATCGCCAACAGGAATTGATTAGATCTAACCCAGAAAAAATGAGGCAAATCAGCAAGATGTCTGCCGGCTAGCGCAGCATGGTGTGCTCATCCCAGCCTCTTTAGTATTCAAAGTCCGAGACTGACACAGGCATTAAATGATAAACAAGTGCTGAGGGTGAAGTTTAAAGTTTTATCTTCTAGTTGTTTTCCAAAGATGATAAATTCTCTTTCAGTTTTGCTGCTGTTTTAGAGTGACCACCATTACATAAGGCAGTGAACAATATTTGAAATGAAAATTCACAGTCAATAACTCAAGTAAATAATGTAGACAGAAACACCTCATCCTTTTAAGAAGGAGCTAACCAGTAGGAACCTAGACTTTTTTTGCAATTTCATAAAAAAATAATAAAAACAAAATACTGTAAGTTTACAACCACAAATGTCAATGTATTTTATTGGGACTTTATGTGATACACCCGAATAAAGAAGTCTTCCCACAGATATACCTTTGAATTTAGGCCTGGGTTTTGCCTCAGCCACTCTAATGCATAATTATAATTGGATCTAAACTCATCCATTGTAGCCCTGGCTATATGTTTAGGGACATTGTCCTCCTGGAAGGTGAACCTTTGTCCCAATCTCAGTTATTTTGCAGGCTCTAACCAATTTTCTTTTTTAATTGCTCTGTATTTAACTCTATCCATCTTCAACTGTCACCACCTTCTCTCTCTTTGCTGAAGAAAAACGCCCCTACAATATATGCTGCCAAAACCATTATTCATTGTGAGAATTCAGTGTAGGTATTGTGTGTTCTGAAGGATTTTCCGTATTGGCCATAAAGTTCAAATTCAGACTTTACATGTAGGGGACATGACAAGGGGACATATTCTGCCCCCGACCTGACATGTGGCAAACTATAGATAAAAGATAGAGTTGTGGAGGATAAGATTAATAGTTGTGCTGTCAACAGATTCCACCACCTGAGCTGTGGATCTTCCCAGCTCCTCCAGAGTTGGCTTTGGCCTCTTGGTTGCTCCTCTTATTAATATTCTCCTTCCCAACCCTTTTCCATTTACATGGGTGGCAATGACAAAAAGTGAAAAAGCCTAAGAGATGTGAATGCTTTTGCAAGAAGCTGTAGGACTTTTCTCAGGTTTAATAGTGGCTGTAATTTACGTGTGATCTGAGCTTAAAATATTTAATTTTAGAGAAAAACAGCAGTGATTTTAGTGGCTCTGTTCAAACAGCAGGACTTTGCCTGAAGCCAAAGCAAACCCACTGGCAATAGTTCTTTTGATCCCTGCAGCATCCATGAGGTCATTTACTTGATGCGAAGCAGCTTGCAGCCTCCACTTAATGCCAAAATCAAGACCAGCAACTCTTGCATGCAAGTTGACTTAATTCTCCACTGTCAGTGCAGGCAGGTACTGTACAGTAGACAAGCAGCTAAGTTGAAACACTTGTTCCCAGTGGCCAGGATGAGTGACGGGGATGAAAGAATGAAAGCCACTGTCGCTCAAGATTCTCTTGCCTGTCATCTGATCTGTGGCGCCTGTCATCACATGAAGCAGACGATGGGGCACAGGTGGAGCTAAAAGTGGGAGCAGCTATGCAGAGAGTTAACTGTGACTGACAGGATGAACAGGACAATTACACTACCTGCCAAGTGGTTTGAGTTCACTACAGAGAGGATTACTGAGGAAATTTATAACTTATTTCATGTATTCTTCCTTTAATTTGTCTCATTTTAGTTTTTGTATAGTTCTATCTGGCACTCAAGTCCCACTAATAACCCCCTGGATCTACAAAAGCTGACACCTAAGTGTAGAATGAATTTTATAATCGTATTTAAAGGCTGCATGTTGAACAAAAATAGAATGGTTGTACAGCGTGGAGCAAACATGGCCTAGCTCCAGAACCACAAGATGGTATAGGCAGATGGCCAATTAAATCCCATAATGACTAATCGTATATGAAGAGAGAGGTGCTATATATATATATATATATATATATATATATATATATATATATATATATATATATATATATATATATATATATATATATCAAAAACGGTTATTTATTGACAATTCCATTTAATGCTCATGAGAAAAAAGTTGTTTCAAATATTCCCTAAATTTAAGCAGGAAATAGTGGATCTGATTGCAGCTGACAGGTAGAGCATATGCATGGTGCAGGGTTCACTGAGGTT